>CP053459.1:95477927-95692754 GCA_022644695.1 Cenchrus purpureus
CCAATGAGGAGCGAAATGGTCTCCTGTGTATGTCAAAAGAGATTTTTAACCAATGACGTTGTTTGCACCGACAATCGCACATTGTACAATAGGAGGGTTACCACCAATCTTATCGAGAACATTTCGGAACCACTTCATATGATCGATATTCGCATGTTATGAAATGAAAATTGGTATTCTTGTAATAAAAATCCGGTTTATAGAAGGAAAGAATATTACTATGTTTGGAGCAGATCCTTGACGCCGATCACCGGTAGAGCAAGTTAATGACGCCATGGGTGGAGGCAGCGGTGGGCGGTCGTCAACAAAGTGTAGTCCCCGACCACCTCCGCGGCCACGACCACGACCACCTCGACGGCCGCCACCACGACCCAAAAAGTGGCTTGCCATTGTTATACCTAAAATATGCACGTAATTTTATTTAATAATTTCAAGCCAAACAACCAACCCACTCTGGTTGTGTATTTGTACATATAATTAAAAACTAAGCAAAAATGTGAAAAACTAAACTATGAAATTTAAAATTTAATATCAATTATACCTAATTATTAAATACTAGTGAAAGACTAAACTGTGAAATATTATTTTTTTCTTATGAATATATATATATATACACGAAAATATAATGAGAACTAATTTTGTAATAAGGAAACAACTTTTCTATTGAAGGTATCAATTTTATAATGATGAAAACTTATTGTAATAAGGAAACTACTTTTCTAATAAAGATATCAAATTTCTAATAAGAAAACTAATTTTCTCATGATGAAATCAATTGAGTAAACTAATTTTCAATATAAATAAATAAATCGAAAAAATCTATCATCACATACACATCTCATACATCTATCATGACACTTTCTTTCTATTAGAACATAAACCAATATGCATCTAAATAAAAAAACACACCATTCTTAGCTCATTTGGGAATGGAATAAATACTCTAAGTACAAAGAATATTACTTGAAATGCCAACCGTATATGAAGGTAGGATGACGTAACTAACCTCTACACCACTTCAATGAGTCAAATTGTGGAAAAATCGTCGCAAATCGGGCAAAAACTCCCTAGGGCGCCATTGGGGAGGGAGAGCTCGAGTTGGAGAGAGGAAGAGAAGAGTGTGGAGGGGGCTTGGGTAGGAGGGGAAGAAGAAGAAAAAATAGCCGTTGCACACCTGTACCGGGCCAAGACACGGGCTGGTACAAATGTGCATACATTTGTATCGGGTGGTGTCCTAACCCGATACAAATGTGATGGCCTCACATTTGTACTGGTCGGAGCCACCAACCGGTACAAATGTGAGGCATTTGTACCGGGTGGGTGGGAGATGAAGCCGGCGAGGCCACAGGGAGAGATTTGTACCGGTTGGTGCCTCCAACCGGTACAAATGTAGTTATTTGTACCGGGGCATAAAATACCCGGTACAAATCAAAAAAACAGCCCTGGGATATATGTGTGATTCTCTAGTAGTTATATATTGTGGCTTCCTACCCTCTTTTCATTTTTTGACAGCTAGTCACTAGCTACTGCTCCCATTTCTACTTTCAGTCACGCGTGCACCATCATTGGTCAGAATGTTGCATGACAAAAGCCAGCTATACTCCTTCCATACTCATAAAACATGTTGTTTTGGATAAGATTTCAGTCAAACATTAGGAATATAAATTATGAATAACTTTTAAGTTATTGAGTTTGAGAATGCGAAAACTACATGAATAGATTTGTCTTGCAAAACACTATTATAAAAGTATACATTTGTTAGTTTTTAACAAATATTTTTCTAAAAATAAGAAGTCAAAGTTATACTTTGGAGACTGTGTCGCTGTCCTAAACGACATGTTTTATGAGTATGGAGGGAGTAGATGAATTATTGGTTGCTGACCGACTATGCAAAAGGACTGGCATTAAATTCATCTTGAGATCGATCAATTAGCCTCCACTGCACTAACTAATAAGTACTATCTCCGTTCCAAGGTACTTGTCGTTTTGGTTTTTCTAGATACATTCCTTTGGTTATGCATCTAATATATCTAGAAAAATCAAAACGACGAGTAATTTGGAATGGATGTAGTAGTATATACTCCGACTAATTAGCTAATTGTTTTATGTTCATGCAAGAACTTGGTTCTTAACCGGTACTAGGTACATATGCAAGAACTTGCTGGAGTTACTAATAAGCTAACACAATTTTTGCAAAAGAGGAAAGATTTCTGGGACGACAATGGCGGTGTTGCCGTATTTTTGCTCATGGCTAGCTATAAAGATCTGCATGGGTGAGATATGCATGAACCAACGATGTTTTATTTCTGATATGCACCGTTCTAGCAAACGAGTTTACAATTTTTTACTTAAATATATGCTTTGAAGTTTGGATTACAATTTTTGTGAAGAATATGATTAGTCTCAGATGATTGGCCGGCCGGGAAGAACTAACGGCCGGGGAGATGCATGGAGGTGTGAGGTCATGTCACAATCTATCGTGTGTCTGCCGCCGGTCAGGTCAGGTACGTCCTGCTGCTGCGCGTGGACGATGGAGCTTGCCCATCGAGCAAACGCACAGGGGCGCTGCTGCCGCCCCGTGACCGTGATCAATCGAGAGCATGATGATGAAGGCACGCAGGTGCGGTACATTCACCGGTAGGGTGAGGGGTTTTAGTCCCAGTTGGTAAAGGGTATATGTCTCTCCAGTCCAACCAGGACTAATGATGAGAGACAAAAGGCCCTCCTTTAGTCCCGGGTGAGCAACCGGGACTAAAGGGGGTCTTTACCAACCGAGACTAAAGGGTTTTTAGGAAATAAAAAAAAAGCAGAAGCTGGCATCTGCTGCCAGCTCCAGCTCTGCCGGCTCCAACTTCAACTCCAACTCCCAACTCAACAAGAACAAGAACAAGAACAAGAACAAGTTCAATTCCACCAAGAACAAGTTCAATTTCACTACACCATTCACAAGAACGGGTTCAATTTCACTACACCATTCACATATAAAATCACACAAATTCATTAAAGTTCACTTCACAAATCATCTACAAATTCATAACACAAATCCATCTCACAAGATTCTTTCGCACATCACAACGTATGAATTCCTCAGCACACAAATCATTCACAAACGCAAAAGAACCTGGCCGCCCGCATGCACGCCGTGCACCGCCGGCCGCAGCACGCCACCAAGACGCTGCCGCCTGCTCGGCTGCCGGGCCGGGGCTGTGGCGCGGCCGCCGACCGCGCCCACCGGGTCCCGCCTGCGCTACGCCACGGGGTCCCGGCCGAGGCCGCCGGGGTCCCGCCGCCGCAGATCGGGTCCCGTTGGCTCTCGCTCGCGCCGCCGCCGGTACCACCCGCGCCGCCGCCGGGATCCCGCTGTGCCGGCCGCCGGGTCCCCGCCCGCGCCGGCAGCTTGCCGATCCCTCCTGCGATCCAGAAGAAAAAGGAAGGCGTGAGAGAAGGGATAGAAAGGATAAGAAAGAAGAGAGAGAAGAGGAGGAGAAATTTGTGGCTGCGGGATAAAGATAAGGGAGAGACGGGGAGGCTGTCGGTGGTGGGACTAAAGGTTGACGCCAATTATTACTAGTTTGGTACCCTTCTTTAGTCTCGGTTGGTATTACCAACCGGGACTAAAAGGGGTAGATCCCACAGCTATTTTGGGCCACGTCGATGAAACCCTTTTAGTCCCGGCTCCAAAGTTGAACCGGAACTAAAGGGGTGTACCAAAACCTCCGATTCTACCAGTGATTTAACATAATCTAGAATTAATCTTTGTTTCGATCGGAAACGATGAACGGTGGTCTTCTTCCTTTAATTTCTTTCAAGCCTTCATTGAAGTAATAATAACCCAAACACAGTTCCTTTTCAAGTCCCAAAACCAATCAAATTAACCGGAACAAGATCAGTAATTTCTATAATGTCGGCAGCTGACACGCTGCGAGGCGCTGAAGATGCCAACTTCATCACCAAAACCTGCAGGCTCCTCAACTCCATCGACATGGACGGCGCTGGGAATGTTGCCTGGTCCGTGCCCGTCTCCCACGTCTTCGGCAAACTACGGACGGCTCTTCCTCATCCTGTACCGGCGGACGACGACGCAAACAAGGCAGGGAGGCACCGTCGGTAGAGGAGGTCGCGGCGGCGCTCAGCAGCATGGAGCTCCGCCTCGGCGCGCTGCCTCAGGCGCAGAAGAAGGCGCCAGCACAACAAGAACAAAGCGGCAAGGAGCCAACAAGCGTCCCGATAGCACAGGCTGCTTCAGACGGCCAGGGAAACATCAACGACCTTCAGGACGAAGCCGACACCCTTGGCGGAGTGGATGCCTTGTTCTGTGCCCGCTTGCGCCACTTCTGCAGCCGGCGGTGCGAAGGACACGAGACAGCGGCGCACCTTCGACATGTCCAAGGTGCGCCGGAGTGCACGGCTCGCGGGCAGTTGGCCATTCCCGCGGTCCAGAAGGCCCAGCGGAACTTGTGCCGCAAGCTCGGCATCGGCAATGACGAGCTGACTCCAATTGAGGAAATTCTACGTGATTTCATTGCCATGTTTCAGGGACCGTTGCCGGAGCACATTGTAGCCGCCATGACAGCCATCTTTGGGCTCGACGACGACAGCGCCGACCTGCTTGACGAGGCTCTCCTACAGCACGCCGGGAGGCGTTTTCAGAGCTTGCTCAGGACAATGAACCGGTCTAGCAAGCTCTGGCACATCTGCTTGTTCCAGCGCACAAGATTGCTACCTATGCAATTTTATTTCCTTCATGCGTCGTCACTTAGAGACTGTGTACTGTTGTTTCGCCCTGCTGGCTGCGACCATCGGGCTATGTTGTTATTTCACCCTGCTGGCATCGACCGGGCATCTACCGTGCTTCATGAACTTCAAGTTGTTGAAACTCCTGTCGGTCTGCATGTCGTCCGCATCTTCAACTATCGGCACTTCGGTCTTCTGCGCTTTCAAAGCTCGCTCTTCACCGCACGTTGCGACAACTACGAGCAAATCGCTCCCCATGCACGCACACCCGCATCCGCTGCAGCAGACGGCCACAGACACTGCCACGCCCCTGCGACCGATCAAAATCCTTTTATGGATCACAACAACCTACAACTAATCTCTTGGAACGTGAGGGGCCTCAACGCAGCGGCGCGCTGCTTGGCAGTGCTGGAAACCATCGCGGCTACACCCTGCCAACTTGTGTGCCTTCAGGAAACCAAATTGCAAATGATCGACCAATCCCTGGCAGCCTTCCTGGGAGCTTACAAACTCAATCGTTTCGCCTTCAAGCCGGCCGCGGGCACCAAAGGTGGCATCCTCCTTCTGTGGAATGACTCTGAAGTCGAGCTGTCGAACATCCATGAGGGGCGCTTTTCTATTTCGGCTGAGGTAACTTTGCGCTCGACTTCGGCCTGCTTCACCGCCACCGGGTTTATGGTCCCTCGAGAAGAGCAGAAAGATCGCCTTCCTAAATCACTTGCGCAGCCTCACACGGAAGACTCGAGAAATGGCTTGTCTTGGGAGATTTCAATGTTATCTATAGAGCTCGCGACAAGAATAACAGAACCTCAACATTAGCCTGCGACAATTCAGCGAAGCTCTGCGGGCTGAAAGAAATCCATTTACAAAACAGGAAGTTTACGTGGAGCAACGAACGACGCCGCCCTACCTTGGTCCGACTTGACCGCTTCTTCTGCAACCAAAACTGGGACATTGCTTTTGAAAACTGTAACCTCCATGCGCTGTCCTCCTCCCATTCAGATCACTGCCCCCTTCTGCTAACAAATCAAACAGGGCCAAGACGCACAAGACCCTTCAAATAAATTCGAGAATTTTTGGTCCCGCCTGCCGCACTTCCAGGAAAAGGTGGCTGAAGCTTGGAACGCACCCACCACGCACACCGAGCCGTTCCACTGGCTCGGTCACAAACTTCATCACACTGCAAAGGCGTTGAAGACCTGGGCCTCATCCTTCCTCTCCGAAGCTCGTCGAAAACTACACATGGCTCAAGAGGTCATCCTCAGACTAGACGAGGCACAAGAGTTCCGACAACTCTCGGATGCCGAGTTCACTCTAAGGGCAAGGCTAAAGAGGCGCATTCTGGGGTGGCTAGTGGTTGAAAAAGCAAGAAAGAAGCAATGTGCCCGAATTTCTTACATCAAAGAAGGGGACGCCAACACCCGCTTCTTCCATCTGAGGGCAAACGGCAGGCGCCGGAAGAACTACATACAACGACTAAGCTCAGGGGCGGGTTGGGTAGTCAACCATAACGACAAACAAAACATTATTCAGAACCACTTCAAAAGCATCATGGCGGACCCACCGCCGCGCATCCGCGACTTCAATTGGCATGTCCTCCAGCTAGAAACACCAGACCTATCTCCCTTGGACAGACCTTTCTCCGAGGAGGAGATCTGGCAAGCGATTTGCCAGATGCCACAAGATAAGGTGCCGGGGCCGGACGGCTTCACGGGGCACTTCTTCCGCAAGTGCTGGCAAATAGTGTGACATGACATTGTGGCAGCCATTAATTTGTTCTATGACCTGCGCTGCCACGACCTCAACCTCATCAACAAGGCCAATATCATCTTATTACCTAAGAAGGAGGGGGCAGAGGACATTCGCGACTTCAGGCCAATTAGCCTCATACACGCCATCGCCAAAATCATCACAAAGGTTCTCGCGTTGCGACTTGCACCACTAATGCACCAACTCATTTCCGCCTGCCAAAGTGCCTTCATCAAGAAAAGGAGCATCCACGACAACTACCTTTATGTACGCAATCTCACAAGAAGGTTCCACAGAACCAAAACGCCGTCTCTACTACTCAAGCTTGACATCTCCAAGGCCTTCGACTCCGTAAGATGGGACTACCTCCTCTCTCTGATGGAGCGCTGAGGATTCCCAACAAGATGGATCAACTGGGTCGCGGCGCTCCTATCCACCTCTACCTCAAGAGTCATGCTCAACGGGGTGCCGCTGCAGCCGATCCAACATGGAAGAGGACTACGGCAGGGGGACCCTCTCTCCCCTCTCCTCTTCATCCTGGCCATTGATCCCCTGACCCGGCTCTTGCGACGGCAGCATGAGGCCCGCCGAGCAAGTTGAACGACCGCGCCACCAGATTCAGGACCTCCATGTATGCGGATGATGCGGTCATCTTCCTCAAGCCGACAATTAAAGATGTAACAAACCTTAAGCTTCTACTCGAGAATTTCGGCTTAGTTACAAGCCTGCAAACGAACCTCCAAAAGACAACCGTGTCGGCGATCAGTTGCGGGGGCATTGATCTCAATGGCCTGTTGACCAGACTGCCGGTGGCCCGCGCTAACTTCCCCATCAAATATCTTGGGCTGCCGCTCTCGACCAGAAGATTGCGCAGGGTGGACTTCCAACCGCAAGTTGACAAAGCCGCAGCCGACGTCCACGTGGTATGGGAGAAACCCGACTCAGCGGGAAAGGTGTGCCTCACCAAAGCGGTACTATCCTCGCAACCGGTGTACCTCCTCACGGTCATCAATCCACCGAAGGAAGTCCTTCAAGAAATAGATGGTGGCAAATGCAAAGTAAATTGGACCAAGACAACTCTGCCGAAAGAGTACGCGGCCTAGGCGTTCTCGACCTAAATAAGTTCGCAACGGCCCTATGTATGCGCTGGCTTTGGCACGAATGGGCCTCCCCTGATAAGCCGTGGGTTGGTATGGAGGTGCCGTGCACGGATGACGAAAGACAACTCTTTGCAAGCTGCACCACCATCACTTTGGGAGATGGGACAATAGCGAATTTTTGGAATTCCGCATGGCTTCATGGACAACGCCCACGGGACTTAGCCCCTTTGCTTTTCAACAGTACGCGGCACAAAAACCGCTCGGTGGCGGAAGCCTTACGGGACAGCACATGGATCCGCGACCTCAACTATTGGTCGGGATTCACTACGACGCACCTACTACAATTCGTGGTCTTGTGGAATCTTGTCGCACCTATAGAACTCAACCCGTAACAGGCGGATACCATTATATGGAATCTAACACGGCACGACACCTACACAACAGCGTCTGCCTATAAGGCCCAGTTCATAGGTTGTCCAAAGGCCCCGGAGACGGCGACAATATGGGAAACCTGGGCACCCCAAAATGCAAGTTCTTCGCATGGCTAATTCTACAAAATAGGGTGTGGACATCCGACAGACTAGCACGCAGAGAGTGGGACCACAACCCCTCGTGCCCGCTATGCCGCACGACGATGGATACAGCAGTTCATCCGGTCTCGACGTCGCTACACGACGAGTTTGGTCCGCTATTGCTTGTTGGACCGGCCAGAAGAACCTGCATCCGGCTGAGTGGCCACAGAGTGAGACAGTGCTTCAGTGGTGGTGTAACCTTACCACGGCAACAGATATTCCACGCAAAGCGACGCGCTCCATCGCATTACTCATTGTTTGGGAGATTTGGCTCGAGAGGAATGCCAGGATCTTTAATCGACAAGAGTCTTCGGTCCCCACCATTGTGGGCAAGATAAAGAACGAGGTGTCGGCTTGGATAGCCGCAGGAGCGAAGGGTCTTGCGACCCTAACCGCAAGAGTGTAAATTTTCAGTTTTGTTCTAGCCGGATCCCGGCCTGTAAATCTCTTCTTTATCAATGAAATAGGCACACTCCGTGCCCGTTCGTTCAAAATAATAATAATAATAATAATAATGTCGGCAGCTGTGTGCGCCGTCGGCCATGCATTATATTGCATCTTCTTCAGAGTAGCTAGTCTCAACTCTCAAGTCTCAATGAATCAAATAAACCGTACGCTCACGAGCTACGATGGAACATGTTTACCCCTACCCTATCTTTCCAAATATGTGCATGTAAATGTCACCATCACATGTAGTACTCCCTCGCCAGATAAGAACCTCGAAACCAAATTATAGCAAGTGCACTGCTCATGTACTACTGCTGACTTTCTTAGGGTTCATTCATCATGTTAGCCTCATTATGTCTGAAATTGCTCTACAATTAAGCAGCTATCGTCTCTTCGAGTACGAAAGCAACAATTAGATGCTGACTACAAGCCACCAGTTCGTCCACTGATGCACAAGCTAGACAAGCACTAGGAATGAACAACTAGATTACTAGAGCGTTTATATGTAGTAAGCGATGAGCTCTCCCGTAAGAAAAAGAAACACACTTCGTGAGAAAAATGTGCGGAAGGCAGTGCCGAGATCCCCTTCCATGAGGGTCAGGAAGGCAATGACGTCGGCCATCCTGAAGAACCTGACGGCCACGGGGGCGACGTCGAAGAGGTGGAGGTGTCCCGCCGGGTCGGCGGCGATGGCGAGGTCGGCGAGCCACGCGTACATGACGTGGTTGGCCAAGGTGGCCGCGAGCGCGGCGGAGGCGAGGAATAACAGGAGGCCCCGGCGGCGGCAGGTGCCCGGGAGCGGGAGGAGCAGCAGCGCCAGCCCCGCGGCGGCCGCCTGGGCCGCGGTGAGCCACGGCATCCACCTCCCGGGGCCGCTGGTGGCATTCGGCTCGATGCCGCCGGAGTGGAGCATGAAGGCGAGGGCGTTGGCGAGCGCCCACCGGCTGACCGGTTGGACAGCGCCGGGGAACGCATCACGAGGACGAGGACGAGGAGCCGCCGCCGCCGGGTCCATCTTGTGAGTTCAACAGGAAGAACAAGAAGGGGGACGGCAATTGATGAACAGGGGTTTCAGCGAGAGAAATAAGCTCCAATTTTAGCGAAATGGAGTAGATTCGGCATGGGAAGGGAAATATCAGTTACCTAGACGGCCGTGCGGATCTTTGATTTCCGAGCTAGAAGCAGCTTGGTTTGCTCGAGTGCTTCTTGTCGAGGAGATCGAGCTGGAGGGTTGAACAATTGCACAGTCCAAGACCTCGCTCATGGAGCTGTGTGCACTGCAAACCGTACGTAAAGTGTAAAGTAGCCGAGCCGGAGCTCGGAGGCAGCAGACGATCAAAAGTTCAGACTCGCCCACACGGCCACACGCACCACGGCACCATGCATGTGACATCAAAGTTCTCTCGACGGGAACATGATGTGACATCAAAGTTCCAACGAGTGCAGTGGTTACTGGTCAGAACATTTGAGATCACGCCTGCTGCGGAACATTTAGGAATGATTGGTCGAACACCATGCGAGCGAACGAGAGAGAGGGAGAAAGCTCTGAGACGCCGCCCGAGCGCGCGCCGAGAACGTACGCGCTCGGCGGCGTGGCCACCTGGGCGCCGCTGATGTGCTGCGCGCTGGTCCATGGGCGCGGGCGTCGCTCGAGACCGCGTTGCTGCAGGCAGCGGAGGTCGGCGCCGGCCGCCCGTGGGCGCGACGCTGTCGTCGTCGGTGTGAACTGCGACGTCTGTACGTTCACTGATGTTACTTGGATAGTTGGATGCGGCGTGACGATGCATACTGTCCTTGCTACCAATTCTTGCGCTTACTGATTCAGCACAGCAGTATGTGGATTAAACTGAATAGATCTCTGACCGCCGGCTGGTTGAGATAATTTTTAATTTTTGATAAATGCTTCACGCCTTCACCGTGCTTTTATATATATATATAGAAAGCAAATAAGTTTTGGGATTACAGACTCCGAACACACTGGGGCTTCCAGCTTACAAGATAAGCGCAAAAGAAAATGGAAAGCTAGCTAGTTTTTCCACAGAAGACGAAGCAGAGGCTGGTTCAGCCTATCAGATAATTGAAGCTACGATAGATATGCGTGTAAATTATCTGAAGTGTAAATCGCTGAGATCGATTAGAGTTGTTTGAGACAGCAATTAATGTACGTAGTAGAATGCAATTTCAAATAAATGCAGGAAGAAGCTTCGTGGAAATAAGCACCGTGCGAGCCCGTTTCGGCAAAAGCGTACCACACCTGCAAAGGCCTTGTTCACGCCACCCCTATCTTACCAAATACGTGCATGCAATGTCATGTCATGTCACTCATAACATGCTCGTTCATCACCACCCACTACTGGAAAATTGATTAGTTCTGTGCGTGCATAAAACACACAGAAAAATACATATACCGTCAGAAAAATATTTTTTTGTGCGTATACCGTCAGAAAAATACACACAGAAATACGATGACAGAAAAATTACATTTTTCTGACGGTGCACGCGCAGAAAAATGTTTTTCTGACAGTTGGGCACACACAGAAATAATGAGTTGCTCAGATTAACAAAAGTTGTTCTGTGCGTGAATCCACACAGAAAAATTAGCCATACCGACAGAAAAATTATTTTTCTGTTACAGTCGTCCCGTCAGAAAAAATAGGCACACTCACAGGAAAACATATTTATTCTGTCACACAAGAGGTCAACACACAGAAAAAATACTTTTCTGACAATGTCAACAGACCATTGACATGATATTAATATATGAACCATACAGTAATTTTCATCACACATGTCACATAAATAAGATTTCCAGATGTCAACACACATAAATAAGATGTCCAAATGTTCAGCACATTCATTCAGCATCTAGGCAACATGTAGATGATGTCCAAATGTTTCGGCATCAATACATTCAAAAGCATTGCCATCTCATCTCAGCTCAGCGGTTCAAGTTTCAGCTAAGAAGATGAACAAGATTCCAGCATGCATACTAAGGCTAACCAATTAGAGGCACCTACTAGTTAATGTGCAGAAGCACAATTCTACAAAAGATACTACCACCACATCCATGTTTTGCAACTAAACCATCAGATTATCGATGCATCATCTCCATTGTCATCGGAGCCTTGATTCCTAGCAATGTTTGAAGCATGAAGATCTTCAATGGCATGGCCAGCATCATTAGCATTGTTAGATTCCGAGGCAGCATGAGAAGAACCAGTTGCCTGAATATGAACAAAGTTCCAACAGTAAGTGATGTCTCCAAAAATATAACACATTTAATAAAGCCTCTAAATTGGAGAAGGCTACAACAGTAGATGGAATTGGACAATGATTAAAGTGAGCAGTAGGTTTTCAAGGTGGAAATTCACATCATTAGAATAGCATGTGAAATATTAAACCAAGAGGTACAGTTAAGGCATGCCTGGTAAAGTAATCAAATTAAACTTCAGCTCCAATTCCTAGCATGCCTGGTACAGTAGTGCAATTCTAGGTTCTTATTTGTTATTTACCTTTTAGATCCCTTTTAGCTGCTGATCTCATTTGATATAATATGTGCTGCATGTAGGATGGTGGTAGATATTCCTGGAACAACTGGAGCCAGCTTTGGTATGATCTCATGAAACCACCTTTTCCATTTAGATTATTCATTTTTTCTCTCGAATAAGCAGGAGCGTATATTCTTCTTTTTCAGCAGGATTTTGTAGATTGCAAAAGATTCTCAAACATTCTGATTGACTCATAATAATAAAAACTGACCTATCACTTTGCTAGCAGTTACTATATGACAACATAGCTATATGTTAAGTAGGCTGACTTATATATCTATAGCTAAAGTAATCAAATTAAACTTCAGCCTTGGAAGGCACTATCAGCTAGCAGGAGATAAAGGCTAATTTACTGAAACATCTCAGTGCCAAAAGGATGAGCTGCAGCTTCTAACTAAATTAACAGCCACCTTACAAATCTAAGTCATGGGTCTGACAGCTAGAAAATTTGTTGATTATGGAAGGAAGATATACTCACAAGTACTTGCGGAGCAGACAACTGTCGTAATGCTTCTTCTGGCACAACCCTTCCTGTCTCCTCATAAAGGTTCTACAAGTGTATTACAAGCACAAATATTTCAGATTCAAATCATTAGATAATGCACACATATATTGCTGAAGTATTAACAAGAGCATTGCACATACCAGCACCAAGCCCACAAGAACTTTGTTTTGCTGCATTGCAATGTCCTTATCATGATTCTCTCGCTGTAGCCTTTCATTTGCTCGGCGTAGCTCTTCTATTTCACGAGACATGTTTTGCATAGTCGCTGAACTTGAAGGACGCACACTTGTTCCCCTTCCGGCTGCCCTGACATCTGAAGACTTCACCGCACCATTTGCTATGGCAAGACGCCCATGCTTTCTCGGTGCACCACTAGACACATCATATAGTGCCTTCTCATTCAAATATTGTTGTTGGTCAACCTCATGCCCATCCACTTCCATGTTTTCACCGTCTCCACCCTCTTCGTTTGCACATTGTATGGCCTTAACAGCAGCAATGTAGTCATCCTACAAAGACCAGGACAAGGAAATATGTTCTAAAGATGTACATGTAGCAAAAACATGCTTACATTGTATTCTGAAATTTCTGGACAGCAGCAAGAAAGTCACTTAAAACACATGTCACATACATACCAAGGTTTTCTGTGCTTTGTGGTTAGGGATTGGACCACATCTACCATTGCCATCTAGGCTTTTCATGCCAGATTTCATTGCACCAAATACATTAATAGGGGTTGCTTTCTCTGGTCCAAATTTAGCCTCCTAAAAAGACATGAAATCTAATAAGACATGAATATACAGTAGGCTAATAAGCTTCTAAAAAGACATGAAATCTGTACACATGCATACCAATACTTGTTGTGTTTGTGTGAATGGTCTAGATCCTCCTCTGTCAAAACATGTGTTCACATTATCTTTCACATTATCTTTGCTCTTTTCAGCTATGTCAAAACATGTGTTCCATACGGCTTCACCCATATTCTTTTCATTATGCATCAAATCAATATTGTGTGGAAGTAGCAACTTAGGGAAATATGCCAGCTGCCTAAAACAAAGTACATGTGTCCAATTGTGCAATATACCGTAGGTTTGTGTATCACCAGCAAACTGGTTCACATGGGCTTGCATTTCCTCCCCTCTTAAGTACCTAGGTGCCTCATCAAACACCATGGTGTTCTTGCGAAAAGCATTAGCTTCATTTCTAAATGGATGATCTTCAGGCAACAATTGCCTATGGGTATCAAACCAGCAAGCCTTACGACCATTAGGGAGTAGGAATCCTCTACAACCACACCCATATGGACATGACATCCTACCATGGGTGCTCCAGCCTGAAAAGTCCCCATAAGCCATAAAGTCATGTACTGACCAAAAGTAGATTCCTCTCATTGTAAACTCCTTCTTCAACGAAGCATCCCATGTTGTGACCCCACCCCATAGTTCTTCAAATTCATCAACTAAGGGCTGCATTAAAATATTCATTTTCCTACCAGGATGCTCCGGACCAGGTTGAGTGTGTGGTTCTATCATGCACTAACTCGTCTGCACTAGCAACCATCCTATAAAAAGCTTTAGCATATGCTGTTGGTTCAGCATCCAATATAGGTGGATGGTGCCCAGCAAGGTCCAGTAACATTTGATCCATGTGATCAACTTCATCAGTGCCCTCTCTATTTCCACCACCATCAAGTCCCTCACCATGCTCAGTCCAAGTTTCATAGCCTTCCTTAAAACCATGCCTACACAAATGCATCTCTATAGTATATCTTTTATGCCTAAAGTAGTTCCGACATTGTGCACAAGGACACTTAACAGTACCATTTTCAGCTACACCAGGAATTGAAAATGCACTATTCAAGAATGCATTGGTTTCATCAATCCATTCATTTGAAGGAGCTTTGCCACGTTGCCAACCATTATACATCCATGTTCGATTTGACATGTTAACTAGTTCTGTTTCAAATATTACATATTATTAGATATCATAACAAAGGAAGTTGCACTACTTTAGGAGTTAGGACAAACATTCCAAAATTTGACAAGTGGGCACACAAATAAAACATTGTACAAATAGATCCATGCATTGATATTCTTATACTCCAGGCATGCTGTTGGGTATGCATCAGCAATGCAAATAGACTAATAAAAGGGGAGACTACTTGCATGTCAATGTACTGGTACCAAGTCAGTGCCTTTAGCTTATGGGGCTACTAGTTAATCAATCAGTCTGCACCAACAAGTCTAATAATATCAAATATAATTTAAAGTGGAGCACACATGACTGACCAAATATTAATGGTTACTATGATATACAATGATCTTATATTTTGTCATATCAAACACAGGTCAAGCTACTCAACACTCATTGGAGAACTGCACACACACAACCAGATACTTGATATACAGGTCAAGCTCCCTGAGACAATCACAATCACAAAAAACTAGTAATCTGCACATTCACAATCTGCCAATTTGGAGTAGCAATTCACACTTACAGAATATTCACACACATTGATACCTAGGAACCTGAAAATATGGATAAATATGCTCAGATCTATGCATTCTAGAATCAACACTAAAATGATTTGATAGTACCCTTCGCTGGATGTCGTATTACCTTGGTCGGAGGACTGCTGGATGTGGAGAGGACAGTCGTGCCCTGCTGCTGGTGGAGTCGGGCCGGAGGGCCACCCGTCGGGCTGAGGCCGCGCACTGGAGGGACTGAGGCCGCGCGGGTTGGTGGAGGACAGGGACGACGAACCGGCGGCGAACCTCCTTGGTGCGGCAGGAGGAAGACCAGGGGACTTCCGGCGGCGGATGGCGAGCGATGGGGCGGGGGCGCCGCCGGGATTTGGCTGGGGCGGCGGATTCTGGGCGGCGGAGGCGGCCTGGCTGGCGGCGGGCGGCACTGCTTGCAGCGGTGGAGACGGCGGTCCTGGCTTGGCCGCGGTCCTGGCTTGGCCGCGGTCCTCGCTTAGGCGGTGCGGTCTGGGGAGCTGCGTGGAGATGGGATTAGCGGCGGCGGTCTGGGGAGCCAGCGTGGAGATGGGATTTGGGTGTGGGGCAGCATGTTGGTTAGGGTAAAGAAGTTTTCTTTTTTTTTACTAAATAAATCTACTGTGAGTGGCAACGCCAAAACGTTGAGCGCGAACGCCAAAACGTGAGCGCGAACGCCAAAATGAACGTGTCGTCTCCATTTTTCTGTGCGTGTGTTTTTTTTGAGCGTTTTCGAATGACCGTCAGAATAATCGTCATTTTTCTGTGCGGTTTTCTATTTGTTCTGTGCATATAGCAAACACCGACAGAATAATTACACTTTTTCTGTGCGTGTTCAATTTTTCTGTGAGTGAGTTGTCACGCACAGACAAATTGTATCATTTTTCTGTGAGTTTTCTAATTTTTCTGTGCGTTTTGGAAAAAACACTCAGAAAAATTGTAATTTTTCTGTGTGTTTTGAAAAAACACACAGACAAAATAAAAACGCATAGAACTAATCAATTTTTCAGTAGTGATCCATCAGAGCCATGCTTGATAGCAAACGCTACTTTGGCTGCTGGTCTACTCCAGCCGTCTCTAGCATGCATGCTAATAATCATTCGTGTGCTAATAACATGGCACAAGTAATTAGATTTGATGAGTGTTATTACACCATTTCGAGCTGACGACACACATCTAATTAATCAACAGTTCATTATTCTAGTAGCTAGATCCAGACGTACGGCATATAAGCATGCATCTGGATGATCTGAATCTGCTGACATGAATGATGTGCTAAGTACTGCTAGATATATATGGGTTCTGCACCAGTAAATTGAGCACCTGCTGGCCGGTGAGCTGATCCATGGAGGATGCAGAGCTAGCTGCCTAGCTCAACTGCTGAAGTGATCAGAATCAGATACTCCTAGTCCTAGGAACCATTATTGCAGACTCCAGACTGCCGATGAGGGCCAGGAAGCACATGTGGTCCCCCGCCGCTAGCATGGCGAAGCTCGCGCAGCCGCCGATGATCCACGACCAGAAGGCGACGCGTCCCGTGTCGGAGCCGGCGCTGGCGACGACGAGGTTGATCCAGAACCAGAACATGGCGTGGCTGGCGGCAGCCGAGCGCGGCGTAGGCCAGTGCCCGCCGGCAAGGCGGCGGCTGCTGCCCGGGAGCAGCAGCGCCAGCGCCGCGGTGACCGACTGGGCCGCCGTGCACCACGCCACCCCGCGCCCGATGGCGGCCGTGGTCTCCGCGTCGTCCGTCATCAGCCTGGTCCACGACGGCTGCACGAACGCACACCAGCAGGAAGATATAAGTTTAGCGCAAGATTTGAATTTGATGGATATATATATCCTAGTCCTAGCTAGCATGATCCAGCATCCAGGGAGGTGGTATAATTAGTTACCGAGGGGAGTGGAAAGCCCAAGGCGAAGAAGGAGGCGATGAAGACGCTGGCGGTGAGGAGCGCCCACAGGCTCACCAGCTGGACATCTGGAAACGGAGGAGCCTTCTTCTTCTCAACCTTGTCAGCCATGGGATCCGAGGTAGCTAGACACAGGAAGATCGACACCAGATCAAGCACTTTTAGTTGATTTTTTGCTTTTATGTCGCCAAGGAAAAGATGCATCCATCATGATTTTAACGCAGACGAAGAAGGTTTCAGGGGAAAAAGGGAGAGAGAGAGAGAGAGAAAAGTGTTTCAGATCGGAGGAGCAGAATAGAGTGGCCAGCCGGACATGGGAACGGGGACGAGACGGGAAGGAAGGGTACTCACCGTTCACCGGGCCTCGATAAAGCTAGTAGCAGCCCTGTAATAACGTATAAGAAGGAAAAAGCGAGGTGTGGCCGGCCGTGTGGGTCCCCAGTGTCCCCACGAACCACATCATGTGTCGGTATCGCAAAGATGGATGGGTGTAAAAATCCTAACTCATCACTTCATGGACATCTCAAGTTCTCAACCTTTCTCCTAGCTAGTTGATGCAATGCAAACATTTCCTTGAATCACCTAATTTTCTTATTAGCTTAATTACTTTTGATCTTGATCATTGACAACTGATTTATCTGTTTTTAACTAGTGTCGTCGATCGTCTATATATAAATTAACTACCACATGCACAATACGTGAGCCGTGAAGGCAGCGTGCGGTGTCATTGTCAATTCGTCTGCACGCATCACTTTAACAAAAATGTGACTATGGGATTGGGAGCTTAGCTAGGGAATGGAACCCCCTGCTTGCACCGACGGTAGGGTGGGGTTTTAGTCGGTTGGTAGAGACAGGTCTCTCAAGTCCAACCGGGGACTAATGATGAGAGACAAAAGGCCTCCCGTTCAGTCCCGGGTGAACGAACCCGGACTAAAGGGTCATTTAGTCAGGTCGATACCAACGGGACGAGGGAGGACGCCAGCGCCAGCAATCACCCCCTTTAGTCTCGGTTGGTAATACCAACCGAGACTAAAAGCGTTAGAAAAACAAAAAAAACCTGCACCTGTCCCATCCCTGTCCTCCATCCTCATCCCTCATCCTCTTCATCGTTGAGCTCAAGCTCAAATCAAGAACAAGACTTCACAATTTCAAGAAATTACATTCATCATATACTCAAATCAGTTCATACCACTAACACAGAGGCTCATCTCATCATCATACAACACACAAGAGGTGCTACATAAGTAAATTTGTGAAGTAAACAATCCACAAAATAGTTCATCACAACACATAAATTCAATTGGATTCACAACTCGATTCGTCACAAAATCGTGAAAGCCTAAAAATCTTGCCTCGCCGGCCTCTAGGGGTGCCGTGCTGCGGCGGCCACACGCCTGCGCCTGCGCCTGCAGCCTGGCCGGCAGCCCTGCGACCCGCATGCCGTGCACCGGCGGCCCTGCCGCCTCACGCCTCCAGCCCGGCGGCGTGGGAAGAGAGATCGAGAAGATGAGATGAGGAAGGAAGGAAGAAAGAAAGAAATAGATAGGTGCTGCGGGGTGGGTGGAGCAGATAATAAAAGGAGAGAGAATAGGTGGGTGGCCTGCGTGGTGGATGCGAGAGGATTTAGTCTCAGGTGGTGTTTCCACCCGAGACTAAAGGGGTCTCGGGTGGTGATACCACCCGGGACTAAAGGCGGGAGTCAATCATTGTTCGAAAATAGCTATTCGATGCCCCTCTTTAGTCTCGTGGTAATACCAACCGGGACTAAAGGAGGGAGGCGGTTCCTGCAGCTATTTCGGGCCACGTCGACAAAAACCCTTTAGTCCCGGCTCAAAGTTGAACCGGGACTAAAGGGGCGTACCAAAGGCTCAGACTCTACCGGTGGGAGTAAAGTCTTTCGCGTGTGGTCATCAAAAGCCTTCTGCATCCGATTCCACGTACTTCAGCTAGAATAATTAATATGCCAGACTAATCTGATTCCACAATCGGCAACTGGTCGCTTTTTGGTTTGGGCTACGTTTGTGTCCTTGATCGATATTGTCGTCTCATCGATTTGTAATGAAAATGTGTGGAACTAAACTACCCATGGTTCAAAATTGAACTCGATATATATGCACTGATGATTGATACCTATAGGGATGATTATGCTTTGACAGGTGATGTGAATTTTAGTTGATGCATACTCTTTGGTTGGTCTGGTCGATCGATCGTCAAAGTCCAAAAAAACATTTGATCATTCAATTTGTCTGTTTTATCCGCCGCACCGCCGTTGCACTAGCTATACAGCGCTAAATTAATCTAGTGCTTGTATGCTCAGATACGGAAAAAGGTACAAATATTTAGCCGAAGAGCAATTATACATATGCATATGGCTGGCTGGCTAGAACTAGAATTCATATGCTGATGCAATTGGATTATTGGACTGTACCAGTGCGCACACACGGTAGCATTCAGTCAGTTGATCGTCAATTTTATGCGTCGTCCTACCGATCCACTAAATTGAATAGATGTGCTTTGGTAGTCCTAATCGCTGATCGGCTTAAAGCTAACAACGTCGTCATGTAAATATGAATAGTAATCGCTGAGACCAGTGTTTTTTTAGAATAGAGAGAACATGAAGTTTTGTGGAAAGCACAGCGCAGCCCGTTTTGGCAAAAGCATACACATGTGTCACGGGCCTTGTTCACACACTATCTATACATGCATGTATTGGCATGTCATCACTCCAAGTGCATGCATGACGGGAAGTCAACAAAAGCTATCTGGCTGCTGTGGACTAGTATTCCAGGCGTCCCAGTCATACATGCCAAGAAAACATACGCCAAACCACGCACTCGTTTCTCGTCGTTTACTTCAAGTTTTAGCTCGATCGTCTGCGTACTAGAGCAAGATAGGACTAATTATAAGTAATTTCGCGCATTTGTGATATGACAGCTAGAAATGTATTTCTCAGACTATGTTAGACTGCTTCTGATTTCCATACCAATGCAACAAGATGTAGCAAATTAAAGGTCGCAGTCGCACACAACAAATTAAATGTTACCCATGTACTGTCTCACACCATAGTAATGCAATCATATAGCATTATATTACACAAGTAATTTGCTCAAATACTAGCTGACAACATACGGAATTAACAGTTCGTACTACTAGTCACTAGATCCAGAAGCAAGGCATGGATGAACTACTCTAGAATCTAGATCATCGCATCGATCAGTAGGTTCAGTACCTCGTGAGCTGAGCGATCAGTCCCAGCGCTGACAGATCCAGCAGCAGCTAGCTAGCTGAAGTCTTTCAGTCTGCCGAGGAGGGCCAGGAAGCAGGTGATGTCGGCCGCCGCGTAGATGCAGATGTCCGCGGTGCCGACGGTCCACCAGAAGATGTCTCCCGGGTAGGCGGCGAGGTAGAGGGTGACGACCCTGGCGCACATGAGGTGAGCGGTGGTGGTGGCCGCGAGCGCCGCGTAGGCGAGGGCCCGGTGGCTCCGGCGTAGGCGGTACGGGAGCAGCAGCGCCGCCGCCGCGGCGGCCGTCTGGGCCGCGGTGCACCATGGCACCCAGGGTCTGACGGCCCTCCCCTCGGCGGCCGCCGCGCCCGTCAGTTCGGCAGTTCCGCCCAACCACGACGGGTGCCACGAAGGCGTCAGCATGGCGAAGGCGAAGGCGCCGACGAGGATGCCGGCGGAGAGGAGCGCCCACAGGCTGGCCAGCTTCACAGCTGAGAGCGGGGCGGCCTTCTTCTCCTGCTTCTTCTTCTCCACGGCCATCACCGGCAACAAAGAAGCTGCTGGCTTCTTGACCACCTTGTCAGCCTCAGCCATGGGATCCGATCGAGCTAGGTGAGCTAGAGATAGGGGATGACAGATGACAACAGAGAGCAATGAACAAAACGTTAGTTCCTTGTCGATTTTGTGCTGCCAGCGGAAACGAGATAGATCCATCCAATCTTGGTTTCAACGAAGAAGAAAGAAAAAGTAATGCAAGATCGGAGAAGAAAAGAAGAGAACGAACAAAAGTTTTCAAATCAAGCTGCCTACTTCCAAAATTCGACCTAAACGGAGCAGATCGGAGAAGGGGAAGGGGGACCGAGGGCACTCACCGCCGCCGGACGGGAGGCGCTGCCTGCTTCGAGAATCTTTGCTAGCTACAGTGGCTTGGTGTGCTGGTTCTTGTGCAGGTCATGGGCGCGCTTGCCGCGCATGCAATCCAAAGGCTTCAAGTAGCCAAGAAACACACAGCCAGCAGCGAGTGAGAAGTAAAGTGGTGATGTTTTGTGGCCCACACACACAGTGGCGAAGCCAGGATTGAGCTTCAGGGGGGGCTCTCCATGTGTTTCTTCCACCTCTAGCCCCTAATCCTTCATTGTTTGCTCAAAAAATGATAAGGGGGGCTAAGGGGGGGCTTCATGGGAATTACCGGGGTGGGAGGGGCTTGAGCCCCACCCGCCCAGTGCTGCCTCGCCACTGCACACACACCACGACGTGTCGTGCCACGCCCAAGCCAAGGAGCTCTGCTTTTGCACTGGTGTAATTCTTCCTTTACCTCGCTCCACGCCAGGGCGAATCTAGGATTTTAGGTTAGGGTATGCCGCTCAAAAAAATTCTTATACAATTCGGTACCAATTCGGCATATATTGTAAAATTGATAACGTAATTCGATATATATGCACTAAGTAACACAATAATGCTTAAATTCATGAAATAAGTAAAATCATCCAATATAAATAGTTTCAAAATCCATACCGATAAATGATATATAGGCATAAGAGTACCGAAGACTTACAATGTTATTTTGCTAACGAATTTATTCTACGCTCAAGGGACATAAATGTATTGATTATATCATCTTCATCAACTTGAAAAAAATAGCTTGCTCGATGAAAGTGACTAGACAATCATCCAAAAGACTGTCCCATCTTATTTTGTAACTTTGTTTTCGCTAAAACCATGACAGAAAATACCTTTTCAACATTTGCCGTTGCCACACGGGTAGAAGTTGGGACAAATCTCAATCTACTATGATGTTGGGACAAATCCTCGCCCTCACTGTGTGATATATAATTTCAAAATTTTAGCACTAATTAGCAAATAGTAATTATCAATTAAAGAACAGCTGAATTTTTAGAAAAGCCAAAGAACAAAATTGAATCTCACCCGAACAATTCTGATCACACTGCACGAGGATGACAGTCGACGGGTAAACCGGTGAACGCAGGGACGGCAGGGTGATCCGCCGATCCGGTGTCCGGATCTGTACGGCGCTGCCTCGCTCTTGGACTCTTGGTCGTTACAGGCGCACAGTGACACAGACGCGAGACACGGGATGCGTGATGAAGATGCGATCTGAAATCTAAAATTCTAAATTGGCATTGGCGACAGCGCGTAATCGAGTCCAACTCTCCGTCTATACGTCGCTGCGTCAAATGGCCGCATGGGCCGCCTGCCCGCATGGGCCTGTGCGACTGCACCTCGAATGTTGTTGCTTGGTTGGCCTCGATACGCAGCACATGCGTGATGATGTGTGCGTGCGTGTGTTTCTTTTTTAACAAATACGTATACATATACGAATGCTGTTGCCGGACTTGCAGGGTATGCCGGTGCATACCCGGCATACCCTGTAGCTCCGCCACTGTTCCACGCAGTAAAAAGCTACGTGTAGGAAATACGTATTATATTATCTAAAACAAAAGTGCAGTAGGATGCCGTGGATGACACACAGCACTACAAAGCTCACAGATGATCGAAAAGTGAAAAGTACAATGTGAAAGGGATCGTAGTTACTCATGATTCAAAAGTGTGCCTCCAGGGTGCGTGTTTGGTCCTCGCCGTTACCAGCACTTCTCATGAGCCTGTTCTTTGATCTTCGCTATCAGCTGATCTAGCTGCAAGAACAAGTTTGGCCAGGTAGGAAACACAGACACACTACACCAAAATGAAATTGTCTTGGCGGCTAGAGATTTTCATGGCGGTTGAATTGAAAGCGCCTAGTTATATAGTAATTTCTACTTGCAAACAGCCAAGACAATACAATTCCATATGACTTGTTTGTCAATTTTCGTAGCTAGATTGCAAAGAAAATTGTGGATTTCCTTAGCTATTTTGTTGAGCACCACCTAACGACCTTGGCTATATTTGTCAAAAAAAAACGACCTTGGCTATTTTAATTGTTGAGCTGCCAAGGACAGCGTGCATTTTTTTTTGGCTGTTTTATCTGAGCTGCCATGAAAGCGTGTGGATTTGGTTCCTAGAGCAAGGGAGTCAGGAGTCATAATTTAGTTTTGTTGAGCCACCGAATTGGGTTGCCATGAAAAACATATACTAGTATATGAACAGTTCATTTTTCCCTTTTAAATAGAGTCGTCAGCTGTATTATGACCTCCTCCAACAACAAAGTCAGCTGCTAGCTAATTGTAATATAAGACCATGCATGATATGCCATAGAAAAGATGGTATTAAAGATTATGGTCCGGTCCAACAAAATGGCTCAAGCCTCAAGCTAGCACGAAATTTAATAAAGTAAAGATGAATGGTAAATCGCAGAGATGCTTTTTTTTAGAGAGAGCAATATAATTTTTTTTACGGTCAAAGAGAGCAATATAATTGCAACGCAGGAAGCTTCGTGGGAAGCATCCGTTCCGGCAAAAGCATACACACATTTCACGGGCTCAATGTTACCAAATACGTGTGCATGCAATATTGTAATGTCATGTGATCACGCACGCGCGTGATGCTTATGATGGATGACAACATCAACAACATCAAGTAGTCAACAAAAGCTATATCTGAGCTACTAGACTAGCACTCCTTCAGCCGTCTCGATTGATCATGCCAAAGAAATTTAACATGTTTGCGATTCATGAAGAGATTGTATATACCATTGCAGGATTTGACTGTTCACATGGCTAGCTAAGAAAAGGTCGCATCATCAAAGACTACATATACTTGGTTAACAACTCAGACCACAATCCAATCCATGGCATGCTAATCGTAGCATTACAGAAATAATTTGGACTTTATGAATTATTACAACCCAATGATATATGGCAAAGACTTCCTTCTAGCCGGCTGTCTTTTTATCGGACTGCACAGCCGCATACAAGCACGATTCATTATCGTGGCTGGTCACCTACTCATCTGTCTTTGCAAACCTTATCCTTTCCCAGAACTCAAGCGTCGCACACACCGCATCTCTGCCTCTCGATGACTTTTCCTTATCCGCCGCTTCCGGGCTCGGCGAGGCGGGCGGCCCCAGAGGCCCGGAGATGTTCTCCGTGGTGCGCATGGCAACGGCTGCGGCGCCCTCCAGGTCGCCAGCGTGTGCCCCCGGCAAGGACCTGCGGAGGTCCGCGCGGCAACACTACTGGAAACGGGAATTATCCTGTGTACCGCATACCGTCAGGGAAATATGGCTAAACCGTCAGAAAAATTAATTCTGACGGGGAACCGACAGCAAATCCCGTCAGCAATAGCTCGCCAGAAAAATTAAATTTGCCTGTCGGTTTACCGACAGAATAAATTTTTCTGACGGTTTTTCTGACGGTTCACTCACAGGGAATGTCTGTGTCGTCAGGTTTTTACATGTATGGAGAACCGACAGGACAATGGTTTTTCCTGTAGGTTGGCACACAGGGAAAACACTAAGAAGGGATTAAAAAAAATAAATTCGATAGACAAAATACCTCATTTAATTGACACTACAAATTCAGTTATTCAACAGATACACATTTGCATAGATAGCCAAGTTCAATCAGACAACACATACACACCAAACGTAGCCCTATACATTTCATTACACATAAGAAACTGGAAAGCACATATCAGTGTACATGTGTACTGGTTGGCATGAACTATTTTCTGTTGTCAAAGAAATCAAATGTGTGCCTGTGTCAAAGAACTTATCCAATGTGTATGTACAGCAAAAGACATGGCTTAATCTGCAAAGGCCTCACTGACTTCATCTTATATACTTACAGGCTTATATCCATAATTACTGTGTCGGCCTGAAATAAATAAACATAGATGAAAATTGCATCTATATCTGCAAAAATATTTTTGCATTGAATCTAAATTATGCATACTGTACTAGAAATGGTAGATAACCATGCATTGTCCACAGTTAAGCATTTGATGACACAATAATGTTATCAGACCAAATTATGATTAATGTAGCTAGAGAAAACTAATGTAGATTAACTATGCATTGTCCACAGTCAAGTAGATTTACCTTTTTCTAGCACTTCTGAGGTTGAAATTAAAGCACACATCAATGATGACATACGTGGACTTGTGTTAGCACAACAGTATTGACATGAAAAGACACAACTTAATTGCAATAATCACAACAATGAAGCTTCATAGTCACATCACATAAGCCAATGTAATTGTTATGGTAGTCAATAGCATCAGAATACTTGAAGTTTAAGACAATGTAATTGTTGACTTGTGTTTAAACATGTAGCAATTCAATTTAATGGAGGGAAAAGATCACAGCTTGACAGTGAAAGTACTGACATTATTCTGACACCAGTACAGAAGCCACCTTTCGTTGGCTTGGAGAGCTGTCTTGATGTTTGCTTCAGACGATGCCTTTTCTTAACTGAACATGACAAGATGGATAGCTTCAATAGGCTGTAAATATTAAGAATGTCGTTAATGGAGAACTATGTTTGTGCATTAGCAATTGTAAACAGGTACTAAACGCAAAAACACATCAGGGAACCTCCCAAAAGTAACTGAAACATGTTAGCACATTTCCTACCTTTGAGAGAAACATGTACTTATAAGCACAACCGGATGCTTCAGTTAAATCAACTAGAAACACATTTAATCAATTAAGTGCAACCACAACCGGATGCAGCTGTTGTCCAATGGAAAATAGGATATTGCACCATTGCAAGAGTTCATATGGGCAAATGACTTGTGTTTTGTACTCTGCAAAAGAAGGCCATAAATAAGTGACTGCTTCAGTTAATTCAACTAGAAACAAACAATGGTAACACCAATTGAAAGGGCCAATGATAGCATTAGTATTCCATTAGTATCAAACAAACTGGCCTTGAAATTCAATCACACAAACTCATACATTTCATATAGAGCTAATTTCAAACAAAATACTTTATCTGTACAAATATATAGAAGCAATCAATATTCCTTATTAAATGAGCATTACATACATATCAAATGCAGCCCTCTATAATTCATTTCACAAACTAACTATAACTCATCTTAGGAGGCATGTATACTTGTCACACCAAATTTTTCAGAAATCAAATGGGCATATATTGAAAGAAAAACATGAGCATATTGTTGAGAGTTCAGGTAGTGTCCCTTTATAACAGTGAAATCATGATGGTATATAAGCAATTATTATACATTTATACTCACATTTTTATGCATCACCAGCAAATCTGCTAGAACATAACAGTGAACCTTTACAGTTCACATCACCAGGATTCCAACAAGCTCACTATTAGTCTATCACAGAACTACATAGCAAGGAAGGGCAGGGTTTGAGGGAGAGCACAGGGGGCACATCTACCTTTGGAAGCTGGGGCGGACTCTTTATTTGGCGGCCGGCGGCAGGGGTCCTTAGCGGCGGTGTGAGCCTTGGCAGTGGCCGGTGTTGCAGGGACTCGGCAGGTGGCAGAAGGAGAGTGTGAGGAGCGGAGGAGCACGAGGCCCCCTCGCCCTCGTGTCGAGGCGCTCGCCATTGGAGTCGAAGCACTAGATCAGCAATCCGTCAGATCCACATACCAAGAAAGGGGACAGTTCAAGGGAGGGCACGGAGGATGCATTTACCTTCTGCAGCCGGTGGCTTGGGGCCGACGAGGGAGGCGTTCGACATGGGATCTTATCGGCGGCGGTTGGCGCGGAGTCTCTTCGGCAGGCGGCGGCGCAGGGCCTCTGCGGGTCCGCGGGTGCGGCGTGTGTGAAGGGCGAAGAAGGGCGAGGTCCCCTCGTCCTTGCGTCGAGCTGCTCACCGTGTGCCCTGGGAAGGACCGAGGGAGAGGGATCTGGATCTGGGAGATAGGTTGGGGAAGGAGAGAGAGATGTGCGTGTGTAGATGAGGGGGAGACCGGGAGGGAGAGAGGACCAGGGAAGCGGACGTGAGGAGAATAGAAGCCGAATGAGGGACCGGCTGGAGGGAGTTAATTCCTTGTGAGTTCTCCGTGTGCCCGTCAGAAAAACATTGCGACACACAGGATAAAAACCGTTTCTAGTAGTGCAACCTCGGCGAAGGAGCAGCACCAGGCGTGCATGCACATGCGCCTGGCGCTCAGCCAAGCCTCACCGCCGGTGGGGCGGTGGGCTGTGTACCGATGTCCCGCCGCCGATGCCTTACCTCCACGATTCCCCATTCCCTCGTCTCAAGCCCTCTCTCAGATTGGGCGGATGGGGAATGGTGGTGGGAGGAGAGCGTCCCCTTCTCCCCGATGCACGTGGTGACCG
Source organism: Cenchrus purpureus (assembly GCA_022644695.1). Classification (NCBI taxonomy): domain Eukaryota; kingdom Viridiplantae; phylum Streptophyta; class Magnoliopsida; order Poales; family Poaceae; genus Cenchrus; species Cenchrus purpureus. The sequence goes on from CP053459.1 coordinate 95,505,438, forward strand.
GCGGCGATAGCGGCATGTGGTGCGGGCATCGATCATCAGCGGTGCAGAGGGCGGAGGATACATTGCGGCAACTCCTCCCAAGCGGTCAACAGTGAGCTGTGCATCGTCCTCTAATCCTACCTTGCACATCAGCGTGGATCTTCCTCGGCGGTGCCGCAGCTGAGACGGTCTCCTCACTACCAATTTCAGCATGGTTTGGGGACATCCTGCTTCCATGGTGTCAAGAGAGCATCGGCAGAAGCTGCAATCGGATGCTCAACCCCGGATCCATGGGTATTGATGCCCCTACTGCTGGCCGTCTTGTACATCTCTCTCCGACTGGGTTTGATTTGGTTCCCATCCGTGTCATACTAATTTCCCCCAAATTGATTTTTGATCTGACTGCTCTGAATTGTGCTTGCTCTAACAGAGTAGGGTGCACTAGTTTAGTAAATATGGAACCTAAGCAAATTGATTAGCTTCTAGCACGCCTGACAAAGAATCTTTTGTCATGCCACAATTTAGGATTTGAGGTGGGATTGGAATTGAATCAATTGATTATTTTAGGATCTGAAATAAGGTTTGAGTTAATATGGCTGGTGTTAAGTTTCCATTAAGTTGACATTGAATGGTATAGTGGAGAGTTTGAGATGTTCTTTCGGTTCATTAACCATGGTAGTACAAACAGTCATTTGCATTGCACTCTTAAGCCCTATTCCTCAGGGGCAAGATTATCTTTCTTTTTTTCCCTATATACACCATGCATAGCCTATTTCAGCAAAAAAACAAAGTTAATTAATGGTGCACATTAGCATCACGCTTTTTCGGGATATTTCTTGGACTTGGTAGCTCAGCTCAAAATTGGAGATGGAGCAGCAGCGGAGCACATTGAGGTGCTTACTGTTTTCACATCATGGAGATCCATTTCTTACCACTTTTGTGCAATGTCTGAACATTTTACTTTTTTTTCTGTCAGAAAGGGGGAATTATATTCTACACTAGAAACGATGACAAGGTGCAAGGGGTAGTGAGGGGGATCACCGATCATAAACTCAAATAATGCCTAGACGGAAGAAGTAGGAACCTGGCGTCTAGGTCGACGCATCGAGGACAGATGTGGTACGTTTTTTTTTCTACACTCCTCAGTAGTAGCTCACTTCAGGCTAACTCAACTAGAGCCTTTTCAGCACTAGCTCAGTACATCCTGAACTGATGTTTAAATACACATAATTGAATAATTTCTGTATAGACAGACCCCAGCTGTTATTTTGTGATGCATGTTAACATAGTAGTGTAATGTGTGGGTTTTGCCTTTTGTTTGGATGCATCTACCACGTTTAATTTAGTTGAACAGAAGCAGTATGAACATGTATGTTTTTTTTTACTTTCCAGATTGGCTGTCAAATTGACACTACAACTTAGCATTATTGAGTAACAAAATTAGCACCATTTAAGCGCAAATTTATTTGATCGCAAAAACCAACTTAATCCATACATATACTATATAGATCTATTAATTTTGTTGCATGTCTAGGCAGAAATATTTTTGTGACATTTGTTGATAGAGTAGAGGTTTGGATGCATATATCACATTTGATTTAGCTGAACACAAGCAATATGAGCATGTCTTTTTTTTCAACTTTCGAGACTGGCTCTCAAATCACTACAACTTAGCATTTTTGAGTACCCAAATTAGGACCATTTAGGCGCCAGTTTAGCTGATCACAAAAAACAACTTAATCCATACTTATAGTACATAGATCTATTAATTTTGCTGTATGTCTACACAAATTTTTTGTGGCATTTGTTGATAGAATAGAGGTTTGGATGCATGTACCACATTTAATTTAGTTGAACACAAGCGGCATGAACATGATTTTTTTAATTTCGGGTCTCGAATTAGTTGTACAACTTAGCATTATTGAGTACCCAAATTATCACTATTTAGGCGCCTGTTTAGCTTATCACAAAAACAACTTAATTCATACTTATACTGCATAGATTTATTAATTTTGCTACATGTCTAGGTAGAATTTTTTTGGGGGTGTTTGTTGATAGAGTAGAGGTTTGCATGCATCTACCACTTTTATTTAGCTGAACACAAGTAGTATGCATATGGCTTTTTTTCAACTTTCTAGATTGCTGTCAAATTAGCACTACAACTTAGCATTATTGAGTACCCAAATTAGCACCATTTATGCGTCAATTTAGCTGATCTCAAAAAACAACTTAACCCATACATATACTGCTGCATATCGAATGGGATTTCATCCCAATGTCAATAGTATATACTCCGTATATATTAGGCACTCAATCGCTACTCATGCATTTGGTGGTGGACAACGTAGCAGCACCAACTTAACGAATGCATGCATCATCGATCCACGTGTTACAGATGTTTTTGCCCAATGCTTTCACCTGAATCCTTTTTCCGTATCCACTCTTTGCTTTTCTCGCGTCGCCAGGGAAGAAAGGAAAGAAGGAAAAAAGGCACAAGAACCAAAAAGAAAGGATGGAGTTGTTTAATTTTGTCCACTTGTCAAATTAGGGAGGCTGTCTGTAAAACTATATGACAGCCGACTGTCATATATAGCCAAGTAATATCCATGTTAGTCCGAATCTGGTAAGCCATTCCTAGTTTCCATATATCAAAGTTAGTGAATAGTGGACATTGCAACCCAAAAATGAAAGTAAACTAATCTGGATATATATAACCATTACAGTGAACCAACTACACTCTTTTTTAGAATGAAAATAAAGTCTTGTTTCACCTAGGCATGCAAAATATATTATATTCATCTATATTGTCCTTTTCTTCCTAGCATTAATTGTTGTGTTCAGAATATAAATTTCAGAAGAATGTTCTAGTTCTTGTCATAAAAATTGTGATTATGTGCGGTGGTGTTCAACAACAACTGAGCCACCACACATTTTCTAAAGTTGCCCCTCATGTTTGTTAGCTCTAATGTAGTGATGTACTATCACATATGTTTGTCACCTATGTTTATGTGTTGATTACACATGTGTTTGTCCCTACCTTCCTACATGGTATCATACGCCTTGGTTTTAGATCCTGTTGACCTAGCCGCGCCGCCGCTTCCGCTGCATCCCGTGCGCCCCCGGGGAGGTCGAGATCGATCTCCGCCGGGGGCAGTGCCCTCCTAGGATGCGCCGTGGATCCCTCTGATCCGCGCCACCGTCGTCGTCCAGGAGCAGAAGGGCGCACCTCTTCCCGTCGCCGTGGCCGCGTCGCTCGTCGATGTCGCCATAGCCCCACAATGGGTCGCCGCTGCCTCCGCGCCGTCGTCCCCGGGACTGCCTCGCGCTACCCCACCCTCCGGCCTCCCCACCCAAAGACGCCGCATCGCCGCAGCGGCCGCCGAGGAGGGAGGAGCCCCTCCCATCGCCGTCGCATTCGTGCGCAGCTGGAGGGGAGAGCCGGACTGCGCCTCGGGCGGACGGGCCGAGCACCGCCGTCGACTTCGCCGCCGGGCCGCATCACCGTGGGCTCCGGCCCCGTCGCCCTCCCTCGTCGGCTCTCTCCTCCGTGCCGTCGGGCCGACCTGCCGTGCCGGAGCAGAGGAGCCGCTCGGGTCTCGTCTCTCCCTCCGATCTATTTTCTCTGTCCCGTGTTGACCCACGTAGGGAAGACGGAAGATAAGGAGGGGAAGAGGAAACTGCTATGCGCACCCGAGATTGTACCCGGAGGTCTCCCTGCTGCTACCTGTGTGATTTTTCTTAGTTTTTCCCGATTCGCTATTGGGTTTGCGTCGCCCTGCCATTCGTCGTCGTTCATCAACGACACTCCCAAAGGACGAGGTTGTTGCTGCGCCTTCCAGGCTGCAGCGACGATGCTCGTGGTCAAGCCACCCTACCGGTGTCGCCGCCTCCTAGGCGGAGGTGCCACACGCCGCCGGTCTCGTCAGCGCCGATCCGCCTCGCGCCTCGATCGTTCGTCGCGGACATCGCCGCCGATGTTCTGAAGGAAGACGCCGCCGCCACGATCACAGCGCGACATTTGCTGGAACGTGCGCCATCGTCACCCCTGTCCTGAGCGTGACCTAAGTCGCAAACCGCGCCGTCTACCATCGTCATCCGCCGCGCCGTCCTGCTGCTGTCCTCGGCAAAGAAACTGCTGAGTTTGTGTACTCGAGCACCTCGACGACGCCGACGCGCCCATCCACGGCCGACCACGTCCACCTCGACTGGCTACTACAGCACTAAAGGGCTACCATCCGCTTGAGCTCCGGCCGCAGATTCTGACGCATCAGCGTTTATTGCGAGGGGATACGTCTCCATTGTTTTCCAGTCTGTTCGTTCGTGTTGCTACCGCTGCGACTGCGGGGGGATGTTAGAGTATAGATGGTAGGTTAGGATAGAATCCCGGACTACCATATGTATCTACGGAGGTGCCTTGCCTTCCAAGACTCAGACTCTCATATATACCGCCCTAAGGGCTCAATGCAATACAATCGACCACGATACACGCATCCTACCTCGCTTACACTCACGCCATTTTCTAATTATAGCACGTGTCACATTTTTAGTTAAAGCTAAGCAGATTATTGATCATTCATTATCAATTTAGCAATTGATCTTAGGCAGTTATTTTTAACTAATGATTCTTAAGTAGGCAATAATTGGTTTTGGTAGGTAGTATTCATTGCTATAAGCAATCAACTTTAGTGCATCAAAATGGTAGTATTTGTTGTCCCCTCGGCACTCACTAACACTGAGTATCTACATTAACCATTTGGTACTAAGTCATTTATACCAATTGACTAAGCAACTTAACATTTGGATTCAACCAATTTAGTTGTCGATCACCACTAATTTTTACATTAAACCATGCTGTAAAATCATGTAATTTATTAGGAAAATATGCTACTGGGGTAGGCAAACCAATATACTTTAGTAGGCAATAATATGGTTCTGAATTAGCAAGAACATGTTATATGTTCTGCATTCATTCTATATTAGACAAAAATATTGTTCTACTAGGTTGTTCTTGCTTCAAGCAATTTATACTTCTATTACTAAATGTAATCAGCCATGTTGATATTTTAATACTGATATTAATTACACTTGCTATTCTTTCACTCATCTATTCTTCCTTTTTCCTAACTGAAGCCTCAGACTTTCTATCTTTGTAGCTCGGTAAAATATTCTCTGATTTGATTTCCAGCCACAACTTGTGTTGTTTTTGTATTTCAGTTCGTGCAGGTAAGCAACAAATGAGGTGTGGCTTTGCTTATCAGGTATATATGGTGTTGTTTTCAGTAATTAATGATCCAACTTATGCATTATACCTAAGCAATCGCTATTACATACTCTGCTACACAATAGCTCTGATTAGCTCTTTACTAAAAGTATCACAAAGATGGATTGAGGCCTTGAGCAGAATTGACTCACCCCCATACATTAGTGGCTTGAGCAGGATTCACTCATCCCCATACATTAGTGGCATGTGTTGGATTGTCCAATGTTTGCATATTATTTCCCTTAATGAAACGTTTCTGTGTTTCAATTATCTGATGTGCCCATTCTAATTTAATTACCCTGATGAGCATCAGATTACAAAGAATGATTCTGACTTAGTTGAAATAATCAAAACTTGAGTATGATCATTTGATCTTAAACTATGCATGCCATTTTATTGTCTCTCTGTACAACCGGTTTCGTAAGCAATTATATAGCTCACATCATACAATTGTTTGTTATGAATCGAGCAAAACAATGCAAGTGTCAAGAAATTTTGTATGACCCTTTTATTGAGTGATTGTTAATTATTAGCATATGCAAGCTAGTGCTTCAGCTCATCCAGTTACTCGTACTGTGCTTGCTTTTCTTATTATGGGATGCATGCTAATTGATTTGAGCTCCTTTTTTCATTTTACTGCAGTTCATGAAAGGAGATTATCTGTTCATGGAAGGAGATTATCAGTCACACAAGTATAAAGCACAACGATGCGCATTTTGTGGTCGGGATACCCGTGCAATTGCCTATGAATTATGGGCAATTTTATTTGTGTAAATAGCCTATTGTAGACCCTAAGTTTTGAAAATTAGGTTGGGAGAAAATCTGTGATATGGTGCTTGTGCCGTTCTTCATATTTTTCCTGATATTATTATTTTTTCGGTGGTTCAGTTTTGTATGCATTAACAGTGTGCAGTGATATGTGAGAAAATTGAGTGAGAGACACAGCATGCAGTGCGCAGCCGCAAGGTTTCTGCGCGTGAACTGTCTGGTGGGTCTTCTCCCAGAAAAAGAAAGTTGCGCGCTTTTGACTTTTGTCTTCTTTCCAAAAAATAGTGCGGCTGTACAGGAGGTTAATTTATAGCCGGTTGTAAATTAGCAGCGTCCATGATATATATATCCAACAACGACTAAGAGTTCGTACTACTAGTAGATCCAGATGTGTACGGCATAAGGATCTGGATGGCATGACGATGTACTATATATACTAGATCATGCACCATCAGTATACCTCTTGAGCTGCTGATTCATGGAGCCCTGAGTTGACCGAGAGCAGCTAGCTAGCTAAGCTACTAGCTCAATCTCTACTCTACCGAGGAGGGCCAGGAAGCAGATGATGTCGCCCGCCGCAAAGAAGAACATGTCCCAGGTCGCGAGGATCCACCAGTGGATGCCTCCCAGATCGGTGGTGAAGACGCAGGTGGTGACCGCCAGCCTGGCCAACATGAGGTGGGTGGTCGCAGTGGCTGCGAGCGCGACGCAGGCGAGGACCCGGCGGCGGCCCGGCCGCCCGGGAGCAGCGCCAGCGTCACGGTGGCCGCCGCAGCCGTGCTTCACCACAGCAACGCCTGGATGATGGGGACACCTCGGCGGCCCGGGAGCAGCAGCGCCAGCGTCGCGGTGGCCGCCGCAGCCGCGCTGCACCATAGCAACGCCTGGATGGCGGACACCTCGGCGGCCTCCGCGTCGTCCGTCAGCTCGGCCGTTCCGGGAAACCACGAGGGCTGCCACGAAAACGCAGGGCACCACACCAGAAGGAAGTTGTTAGCGCGGCGCGAGACCAATTGATCGAGCATCCAAATAAGGAGTAGTCATCGTTCAGTTAGCAGTTACCGTGTGGATGTGGTAGTGGACCATTGCGATGGCGAAGACGAAGGAGCCGAGCAAGATGGCGGCGGCGAGGAGCGCCCACAGGCTGACCACCTTGACAGCAGGGAGAAGATATGGAGCCTTCTTGTTCATCTTCTCCATAGCCACCGCCGGCAGCAACAAGGAAACCACCACCACCATGTCAGCTTCGATGTCAGCCATGGGATCCGGTCGAGCTTGCTAGGTAGAAGAGGATCAAGATCAACACAAAAACGAACGCAGGATTAGTTTCCTTTCCGTTCTTGTGTCGCCATGCATGGAAATAAAAGATCGATTTACCATCTCGATCGATTTCAACGCAGAAAAGAAGAGAACGAACAAAGACAAATTGCAAAAAATGGGACCGAACAAATGGCATCAAATTACTTAAGCTATCTTCTTGCAAAATTCTACCTGAATGGAGCAGATCGGAGATGGCGGAGGGAATTAGAGGAGTTTAGGGTGGGCGACTCGCCGGCCAGAGCTGGATCGACGGGGGGAGGCGTTTCCTGCTTTTGACGGGCCTTGGCCCTTGGCTCTTGCTTGCTGGTGTGTTTATGCTTTCGCAGTCGAGATCCTTTTGCGCGAGAGGAGGTGACGAGCTGCGAAAGTAGCCGCTGACACGCAGAGAGATGCGAGCAAGGAAGGAGCAAGTAAAGCAACACGTGGGCCCACCGTCCAGGACGCGTTGCAGTCTCGCATGTTAGTTATTAACTCTAGTAGCTCTATGATCTATCTAGTAGATGCACTTTAGATACTTTGCTTAGCTTTGGAGAAGCCACCTACCCAAGGTTCGCTACCTATATGTAGAACTCCCTTTGTGGAGTCATGCATGACAGTAAAAAAGATCATGGTGAATGAAAAAGATCATTTTGGACCACCGGCGCAGCTAATATTTGACTGGTAAAAAAGTTATATAGCTAGAAGAGCTTTTCCCAACACTAACCTCTCAAAGTCACTTAATATAACATTCACGTACTGATTTTCTAAGCTCAATTTTGAGTTAGACCGGCCATCTACGCGTGACAGGTTAGTTGCCCATGCATTTGGGTTTTGACGTGAGCTCGATGAGTCAATTTTTAATTTAAGTCTGTTTTATTAGGTGGTTGATTATATAATGTTATAAACTTATAATACTAGTTATATCACACAGTGTCATGCACGTTGTGCGGCCAGAGCCTGAGCAGACAGCGTGCCATTGCCCATCTGCAGTATCCACTACATGCATCTCAATAATGCTATATGCACGCATCATGTGCACACAGCACAGGCATCGCCTTGACAAAAATGCCGTGGGACTCGGCGCCCCTGCTCGGTTCAGCTCCATCCTTCTGAGCTGAAAGTCCTTTTTAATATAAATTAAGACCGGCGGTGAAGAAATCTCTCAAAACCACAACTTCATCTGCATGCGGTTTTGGGAGTCTGTTCAGAGGAAGGAGGTCGCCCCATCACCAGCAGGGAAGAAGCCATCCTCTTCGAAGCCTTTGATCAACTCTTCTGTAACCAGCAGGGATTTCCCAAACACTCAATATACATTTTGTTTTACGGTCAAAGAGAGAGCAATATAATTGCAACGCAGCCGGAAGCATCCTACTAGCAATATTACCAAATACGTGCATGCATACAATTGCAATGTCACGTCGTCACTCATGTATCCTCTCTATCCACTCATGCATGCATGCATGCATCGATCATCCATCAGAGACATGCATGCATGCATCGATCATCCATCAGAGACATGCATGCATCGATCATCCATGATGGATGACAACAAGCAGGTCAACAAAAGCTGTCTGAGCTGCCGTCTCGATTGATCATGCCAAGAAATTAAACATGTTTCTGATTCATGAAGTGAGATTATATATACCAAGCAATGCAGGATTTGATTGATCGCATAGGCGCTAACTAGAAATGGGTCGCATAATCAAAGACCACAATCCAATCCATGGTTAACAATAATGTATCTCAGACCACAATCCAATCCATCTCGTGCTAATCATAGCATTACACAAGTTATTTGGAATGATGGAGCTATTACTAGACGATGATATATATCCAACGACTAAGAGTTCGTACTACTAGATCCAGATGTACGGCATAAGGATCTGGATGGCATGATGTACTATACTAGATCATGCTTCATCAGTAGGATCAGTACCTTGTGAGCTGCTCATCCATGGAGCCCCTCAGTTGATCGAGAGCAGCTAGCAAGCTCAAGCTCAAGTGATCAAGCAGCAGGTACGTTGGCGTAGGCTCCTCTGCCGAGGAGGGTCAGGAAGCAGCGGATGTCGCCCGACGCGAAGAAGGCCATGTCCACGGTCGCGAGGATCCACCAGAAGATGTTTCCCAGATCGGTGGCGAAGACGAGGGTGGTGACCCTGGCGAACATGAGGTGGATGGTGGCGGTGGCCACGAGCGCGGCGCAGGCGAGGACCCATCGGCTCCGGCGGTGGCGGCCCGGGAGCAGCAGCGCCAGCACCGCGGTGGCCGCCGCAGCCGCGAGGCACCACGGCCGCACCACCTGCGGCAAACCACGAGGGCTGCACGAAGAAGATGCAGGAAGTTATTATATATTAGCGTGAGATCTCATGGAGTCATGGTTCGATCTCGTGATTAATAATTAATATCCAAAATCGATCCACAGAGAGTTATTAGTTGAAGACTTGAAGTTACCGGCTGGGGGATGAGGAGGGGCGCCACGACCAAGGCGACGAGAAAGATGGCGACGGTGAGGAGCGCCCACAGGCTGGCCAGCTTGACAGCCGGGAGCGGAGGCTTATTGTTCGTCTTCTTCAGTCACTGGCGGCGGCAAGAAGGGCGCTGCTAGCTCCTTGTCCTCCACCACCATCTTGTCAGCCATGGGATCCGGTCCAGCTAGCTAGATAGTATCATAGTAGGAGAGGATCAAGATTTACAAAAACGAACGCACGGTGGAAATGATTAGAAGATCCATCCATCTCGATTTCTACGCAGCAGAAGAAGAAAGAAGAAAAGGGTTTGCAGAAACGAAGAGGATGAACAAATTAAGGGCTTCAAATTAAGCTACCTTCTTGGAAAATTCTGCCTGAACTAGAGCAGATCGGATCGACAAGGTGAAAGGAAGGGGAGGTAGGGGACTCACCGGCCAGATAGCCTTGCTTACCTCTTGCTTGGTGGCGTGTTTCTGCTTCCGTATGCAGTTGAGATCCTTTGCGCGAGAGGAGGTGACGAGCCGTTAAAGTAGCCGAGAAACAACGCAGACGCAAAGATGCAAGGAGGAAGGTAAACGCAGTAAAGCGAGGTGTGGGCCCACTGTTCAGGACCCATTCCAGTCTTGCATGTTATTTATTAGTTTTATATAATAGCTCTTTCTAGCAAAAGCTTTTTTAGATACTTTACTTAGATGCTTTATCTAGTGGAGGGTCCTCTTCAGTTAGTTTTGCTTGGCTTGTATGCCTTCCTCGCACTAAAGCAAGGTGTGGGCTCACCGTCGAAGACGCGTCGCAGTCTCACATGTTATTTATTAGCTTTATCTAGTAGCTCTATCTAGTAGATGCTTTTTAGATGCTTTGCTTAGATGCTTTATCTAGTGAAGCATCCTCTTCATATTCCTTTGCTTAGCTTGTAAGCCACCTATTCACGATTCGCTACCTATATGTACCCAAAAACTCCCTTTGCGGAGGGTAGGTAGGGAATGGAAGAAAAAAAATCATTTTGCATAACAATTGGTATCTAGAACCTAATCTTTTCCCCAACCCCTCACCTCTCTCATGTTATAGTGCTACCTCAGTCTCGCCCAGTAGCGACAGGTCCCACCCTGCTAGCAACGCTTCTCCTCTGTCTAGATCCAGGCGGTGGGTGCCTCTCCTCACCTTCCTCATGCATAGCTCCAGTGGTAGATCACACGGATTAGGCACGGTAGGCGGCGGATCGAGCGCACGGTCGGGCGTTGCCCCGTTGGCAGCCGGGTGTTGACCCGACGATGGTGTGGCCGTGTGGGCCCACTATTCAGGACGCGTCGCAGTCTCGCAGCTAATATTTTACCGGAGTCATGCATGCATGGCAGTAAAAATCTTGTAGCTCTCACTGAAGGGTGGATGGCCATCTCAACCGTTTCGGCATTCCCCCGTTTGATGTAAGAAATTAAACAATAATTAGTTAATTACCATGTGGCAAATACAAATGCACTACTACAGAAAACGTTTTTAGGAGCGGGCGAAATCGCATTTGTAGGTGCGGGCGCGAAACCCGCTCCTAGCTGTCGCTTTTAGAAATAGCGATTTCTAGGAGCGGGTAATCGACCCGCACCTGGAAACGCATTTCCAGGTGCGGGTGACGGGGTGGTCCGCACCTAGAAATCGATTTCTAGGTGCGGGTGACGGGGTGGTCCGCACCTAAAAATCGATTAAAAAGGCTATTTGAAAACTGCGTTAAAATGATCGAAATAAATAGAATTTTTTATTTTTAGTGGAGGACCCACTAGCCAGCCACCCACCGCCCCAAGTCGCAAGTCGCCGCATTTTCGCGCAAAGTCGCGACGCTACGCGCTCCATGGGGTTCGAACCCGCGACCTCCGGGTTCGCGCGAAGCCTCCCTTGCCACTGCACCACACACTCATATGCGTCCATATCCCGTTTTCATTCTACTCATATTATACTACGCCGAGTGTAAATTGCTTTTTTGAGGCTTCAAACGTATTCAAATTAAAAAGTTGTCAACTACAAAGTTTCATAACTTTCGAAGATCTATAACTTTCATGTTGAGAGTTTTTCCATTCGAGGTCATTTACAAATTTTGAATTTCAAATTTCAGAGATTCAAATTTGAATCTCGTTAACAATATGATTTCAAATAAAAAAGTTGTAAACTATAAAGTTTCATAACTTCTCAAGATCTACAACTTCTATTTTGAATGTTTCTCCATTTGAGGTCGTTCGAAAATTTCAAATTTTCAAATTTCAAAAATTCAGTGGTACTTTTCGTTGACAAAAGTAATTCAAATTAAAAAACTTTCAACTACAAAGTTTCATAACTTCTCAATATGTACAACTTTTATTTTGATCATTTGCTCATTCGGTATAGTGGTAGTGACATTCTTCACAAATCTTATACACCTCTCATATAGTTCTATTAAACTATATAAGAGATATATGTTTTGTGAAGAACTTAAATGGATATTTTGGAATTTTAAACAATCTCAAATGAAAAAGTTGTCAACTACAAAATTTTAGGTCTCGTCGAGCTATACAATTTTCATATAAAATTTGTCTTCATCCGAGATCATATGCAAAAGTTATGAATTTTTTTTCCATGAGACCATTTCTAGGAGCGGATGATGACGTCACCCGCACCTAAAAATCCATTTCTAGGAGCGGGTGATGGCGTCACCTGCACCTAAAAATGATTTTTAGGTAGGTGCGGGTGACGCCATCACCCGCTCCTAGAAATGAGTATATTTCCGGGAGCGGATGATGGGTCATCCGCACCTAAAAAACATTTTTAGGTGCGGATGACCCCATCACCCGCTCCCGGAAATGATTTCTAGGTGCGGATTTTGTTGCTACAGTGTCATGCGGATTTCTTAGATCGGACGGCAAATTCGCCCGCTCTTAGAAAAAATTGGAGGCGCTCTTACAAATATTTTCTGTAGTAGTGATGCTCACGCGGATGGTATAGCAAAAGGAGCTTTTATCCCAACACTTACCACTCAAAGTCACTCACTATAACATTTATAATGGAAGCTGGATGTGGCTGAGATGATCATAAAGAAAAAGGGACGCATGCATCAAAGAGCATATATATCACAGTACAAGCTAGTACACAGTTACCCACATGTTAATTACACAAACAATTAGCAAAACGATCGAGAGTCTCAATAAAGTACTAGGTGATCTAGTATATATACGGATCAAATTAATAGTACCCAATACTAGATGCAGTGATGCACACATACGGCACACTCAATAGATCACACCAAGTGGAGGGTGATGAGAGCTGCTGTTTTTGTACTGATTCAAAGGAGAGCATCCAACATATGTTCTTTGATTGCCGTATGGCAAGGATGGTGTGGAGTGCAGTTTGTATAACTTTTGGCTTTCGACCACCAACAAATATGAACTCTCTGTTTGGCTCTTGGTTGAGAAGGTTTCCTTTCAAACTAAGAAGCAAAATATTGATTGGTGTAGCGACTGTTTACTGGGCTTTATGGCTTAGTAGAAATGATGAACATCCCTAACTTGTGTTTGCAGGTGATCTTCATAGCAATGTATTGGATCAAAAGCTGGGCAATTCTCTCTAAAGAGGAAGTGAAAAGTGCTCTAAGACGAGGGGGGCATAATGTTGGGGGGGTTCGAAAATCGGATGGAGTCCCCGAACACAAGATTCCGGAATGAATGCAAGAAAGAGCGCAAAAGCAAGGGAACAAGGTTTCCCCGAAAGTCTGTCTCCGTCTCAAAAGTTGTGAATCCCTTTACACGTGCCCTCGAACCCCCTTTTATAGGGAGGCGAAGGGACTTTTACATTCCGAGACTACCCTCGAATCTAAAGAATATTCCAAGTGTGAACATGTACAAGAATGTCTTTTACATCCCGTGATTTGCGGGGCTAATTTCACATATTTACAAGCCGGCCATCAGTTCACACTTCGAACCCGGACTTTTGAGGCAACGCCTTTGACCTGGTCTTCCCTTGACCTTTGATCCTTCATTCACGAAAATCACCGATCACCAAGATCCCCGAATTGAGTTTTAGCATCCACATCCGAAGTGAAGTTCTTTAAGATCTCCGAAGTTTCCACCTTCATAATTCCCCGAACTCGCCAAGTTTCTGCCGTCCTGAAACAAGAAACAGACCTACGATCCAGCGCCCATTCGGCAATTGTTTCGTACATCCTTAAAGGGTTAGCGAATCATGTAAAAACATCGAAACACCTTCACGAACTATTTTACGTCATGAAACAGAGCAGCGATCCGGTGACTCATTTCCGAATATTCTCACGAATTCGCCAAAGTTTTGGTTACTCCGAAGTTCCGAGGGTGAAAGGTTTTTACCCAATTCCCCAACACTAGCCCCTCGGGGAAGCGGGTTGACTCCGACAATCCGTTTCCACGAATGATTATCAGAGTTTCGGTAAAAAAACGTCACCCTCGGAACGTCGGAGTGGACACGCGTCCCCCTAAAAATGCGCAACGGTCATCTCGAGACAGCTTCTTGAAACTACCCCCCTCTTCCCCTATAAATAGTGGCCCAGCGTGGTAACTTTATTTCACCGCTTCACTGCTTTCCCCGAACTTCTGAATTGTTTGCCGCGCGAAGCTTTTAAGACTCCCGAAGTTCGGCGACTTCTTCAACTTTCAGAGGTATCTTATTCGTCTTTCTTATATTTTTCGGTCATAAGCCGACTGTTTCGTAGATTCTTGTTTATTGTAAATTGATACGCATTTCGCGTTTATTTTTCTTTCGAAAAGGTGGCTCGTACTAAAAGTACCGCTAGGCCAATGACTTCCGAGGAGTTGGCTGCCGCTGGTGTTCCGCCGACCGAAGAAAACACGCCTCCTAGTGCAAATGATCCAGTTGCCGAAGCCATTCGCGACTCCGGCAGTCGCGAAGATGGAGAGATAAGGTCTGAAAATAAATCCGAAGGTGGCGAAGATATTTCAAACATTGAAGTTGACTTGAGTGAACTCGTTGCTGCCAAGGCTACATCTTATCCTCCAGCCTTTGTCTTCGGCAAGCCGAAGGTTACTGCCGAAATTGTTAAAGAATATGAGAAGGCTGGATTTTTCCCTGCTGGTGATGGACGCCCTCCTTCTGGTGAAGAGGTCCCTGCCCCCGAAGCCAACGAAGTTGTTGTTTTCAGGGATTTCTTTACCTGCGGACTTAGATTTCCTTGCGATCCTCATCTACCTTCCACTCTTGAGAAGTTTTCTGTGAAAATGCACCAACCGACACGAATTCTTTTCCTCGGAACTTTCAAGTTCTTGGATAATGAAGACTTTCAAGTGTATAGCTGGTGCTGACATATTCGCGCGTTTGTTCGAGCTTGTGACCGAGAAGGATATTCTTAAGCTTGATGATGGGAAATACTATGAAGCTCACTATGCATGCTGCACCTTCAACACCCGAAGGAAGAATACGCATCAAGGCCTCACCCGCATCCAGCTTGCACCTTGCAGCAAGACCAACTTCTCCGAAGACTGGAGCTCGTTTTGGTTCTATGTAAAGGTCGATATGTCCAAAGTTTCTGGCTACACCGGGCCAGCTTATCCGTTCTATTCGCCAATGGCACCTGTGACTGCTATCAGCACCGCTTCATACAATGGTCGGGCCCTTGGTTTCAAGAATTGTGAAAATGCTTTTTTCTTGGCTAGTAGCATTCTTGGCGGCCGCGATGCTATTGAAGAGTTTGTCGCAGCTCGGGTTTGGCCCTTATCAGATGGCTGGAAACCTTTGGATATTGTTTTCCTTGATGTGGATTGGGCCTCTCAGAAGGTGCCATTTCCACGATTCAATTTGCAACTTAAGGATGGTCAGAGTCTTGACGACTTCATTCTTGAAGTTGAAGAGAAAGTTAACGAAATGGTCGGCGAATCTACTCTAAATGAGTATAAGGCCTACAAGAGCATTGTAAAGCACAGGAAAAGAGTGAATCGTGTGTTTTCAGAACTTGGTGCTGAGACTGCTCTCCGATCTCGCCCACCAGGTGTGGACAAGAAGATTCCAGCTGTTGCCGTAGTAGTTTGTTCGGCTGCCCCTCCTAAGGCTCGAAGAAGGAGGGCTTCAAAGAAGGAAAAGGCTAAAAGCAGCGCAGGCGACACTTCTTCTCCTGCCGTTCGCCCGGAAAAAACTAAGTCTTTAGAATCTAGTAAGAGGAAGAGGAAAGCTTCCGAAGATATTTCCGACGCTGAGATTCAAGCAGCTTCAAGTCTTGCGCAGCTAGGCAAGAAAAAATCTAAGAAGGCTGTGAAGAAGGTTGCTGTTGCTGTTGTCCAGCGTGTTCCTCCGGCTTTTTCTGATGACGAGATGACTGATGAACCTCGCCAAACAGGTTTCTCTTCTTGCTTGTGCTGTGCATTAAGATTCGGAGTTCGTCATGCCTATACTCCAGGTTCTGAGAATGAATTTGTTGATGTTGAAACTTTTTCAGACATTGTTCCCGAAGCTCGGGGAACTCCTGTTGATTCTGCGATTGCTGCTGAAGCTGAGGCTGGTTGTTCCCAAGCTCCTGTTACTAATGATGAGGCTTCTCCGAAGTTTGCTGAAGACTTGGAGCGCACAGTGAGCAAAGGCGGTGACTTGGTTGAAGATCCCTCTCTGATTGGAAATCATGAAGAAATTCCCGAAGATCAAGATCCCCCGCCCTCAATCACCGCTTACAACGAGAGTTTTGGTACGTCTTTTAGAGGTGAACTGTTAAGTGTTAGCGGTGAAGTGGTTGGGGCGGATGATGGTATTCCTAAGTTTTCTTTGCTATGGAAGTCCCCTAAACTTATGGGTGAAACAGGAGGAGATGTTCCGAAGAAGAAACTTCGGTTGACTGGCAAAACCATTTCTGCTGTCGAGAAGCAAACTTCTTCCTCACTTCAGAAATCTTTGGAGATTTCTGACTCTGCGATTCAAGTTCCCTTAGGGACACTTAACAGAAAAGGTTTGTATGTTACTTTCATCTTTTACACTCTGCTGATCTTCTTATTTTTCTTACATGTTTTGTTGCTGAATCCCTTCTGGTTTTCGCAGGTTTTGAAGAGAATGTTCGAAAACTTTCATCATCAGACCTTTCTAGCTTCAGAAAAACCTATGACTTGAAGGCATCTATTGTTGGAAAAATTGTCTCTGAACGGCTCCTCGAAAAGGAGGAACTTGTCGAAAAGCTTACAGATGAGTCTCGAAAGCTGAAGCGTGACTTAAACAAAGCTCAGGCTTCAGGTCTTGACCTGGAGAAGCGAATCGCAGAACTAGTAGACTCTCTGAAGAAATGCCAAGATGAGAAAGGTCTTGCTGAAGCCGCTCTTCGTGACTCAAAGAAGGATCTTGAAAAACTCAACAAGGCTCGCGAAGATGACCTGAAGGTGATTGAAAATTTTCGCAAAGAAGCTGACAAGAACACGAAAACTATCGACGAGCTTCGTAGCACTAATGCTGAGCTTTCATCAAAGAATTCTGATCTCGCGAAGACTTTGAGCACGAAGGAACAGACAATTCAAGATCTGGAGAAGGCTCTGTCTGAGCGTGGTGAGACTTCGAACAAGGATATTGATGAGATTAAGCAAAACCTAAGACTTCTGTTTGCAATCTTTTAACAAATTTGGCAACCTCGGGCAGGCAGCGCGCGCCTGAGCCTCATGAGCTGCACTGCAATTCCTGTCTGCTCTGAAGTCTGAACACACGGAGCACTGATCGATCAAAAGTTCAGACTCGCCCACACGGCCACACGCACCACGGCACCATGCATGTGACATCAAAGTTCTCTCGACGGGAACATGATGTGACATCAAAGTTCCAACGAGTGCAGTGGTTACTGGTCAGAACATTTGAGATCACGCCTGCTGCGGAACATTTAGGAATAATTGGTCGAACACCTCGCGAGCGAACGAGAGAGAGGGAGAAAGCTCTGAGACGCCGCCCGAGCGCGCGCCGAGAACGTACGTGCTCGGCGGCGTGGCCACCTGGGCGCCGCTGATGTGCTGCGCGCTGGTCCATGGGCGCGGGCGTCGCTCGAGACCGCGTTGCTGCAGGCAGCGGAGGTCGGCGCCGGCCGCCCGTGAGCACGACGCTGTCGTCGTCAGTGTGAACTGCGACGTCTGTACGTTCACTGCTGTTACTTGGATAGTTGTTGGATGCGGCGTGACGAGACGATGCATACTGTGTCCTTGCTACCAATTCTTGCGCTTACTGATTCAGCACAACAGTATCTGGATTAAACTGAACTAGTCCATCAACCCGTGCCACTGCACGGGCTAGCAACTTTAACATAATTATTCATTTGGTTTATCAACCACCAGCCAGTCGAACAGAGGTAACAATTACATAAATATAAATGACCGCACATTTAGTTTATTACCTAAAAATATCATTATTTTCCATATATCCAGCAATTTATCAAACAACTTGCACCAATCAATCTGATTTAAACTACCATAAAATGTGATCACTTTGTTGTAGAGCGAGGAGTATAATATTTAAATAAAATGAATTAATATTGAAGATCTAGTACATCCTCCTTTTTTACATATCACAATTGCTTTATCACAAATCAAATATGTCCAACTTTGACCAAGTTTATAGATATAAATATTATTCTACCAAATATATGCATTATCAAATCATACTCCATGGTGAATTTGATGATATAAATCTAGTATCATAGAAGTTGTTATAGTTTCAATAATCACCTGGATGTAAATGCGTATTGTTTCATCACTTTTCCCAAATGCTAGAAATTTTTATGTATACAGAGGTAATAAGATATTTAATTTCTAGCGGCTAGCGAATATAAACTGCTACTCACATGTCATCAACTCAGCATAATCCTAAAATCAAGATATCATCAATCTACAATGTATTCTTTTTTTCGATCTTAACTGTGTCAACTACTTTTCCACCACCTATGTCTGTCAAGCCCTATCATCGTAAGACATAAAAACTTGATGTTTTGGTTAGTAAAATCATTTTTATCTGGTCACCAGTGAAGATATGCTGGAATACAGCCCTCGATCATGTACTTTTCTCCATCAATAGGCATGCATGCTTTCTCCCAATCTCAAACATAACAGTTGGCTACATTCTTCTCGATCATTGCCATTTGCAACACGCTGAACAACAACGCGTCCTAGAGCATTGTCTAACTCCTTCCTGCTGCTTGTGCCATGGATAGCACCCTCGCTTGCGGCCTGCACTATGTCCTTGCTTAACTGCTTGTGGTCTGCTCGGTTTGTGGCAGCCTTGTGGATTACTACGTATTATGGGTCGCGGCTGCTTTCATGCTCATCCAAAGACCACTGAGATTTAAGAAGGTCGAATTTGTGTGTGGGACGCATCTCGGGAGTCGGAGATTGCATATGAAGATTATAGGTGGACGGACATCAAATTTATATGTTTTAATAATTGAACAGATGGATAGTTTAGAGAACAAATTTAAATTAATTTTATAAAACACAGATTTTAGGTAATTTTAACATAGATATAAGGGGTTATTTTAGTTAAGTATGCATAATGGCAAATGTGGGTAATTTTATTCTCTTTTTAAGTGTCCACCTAGGATCCTAGGTGGCTTCATGTGGATGCTTCTTTAATTTTTCTTTTTTTCTAGACTGTCCACCTAGGATCCTAGGTGGCTTCGCGTGGAGGGCTCAAAAGGAGCCTCCAATTAGTAATAGTAAGATAGATCTCTGACTGCCGGCTGGTTCAGATAATTTTTAATTTTTGATAAATGCTTCACGCCTTCACCGTGCTTTTATATATATATAGAAAGCAAATAAGTTTTGGGATTACAGTCACTGAACACACTGGGGCTTCCAGCTTACAAGATAAGCGCAAAAGACGTCGAAACACATGTGTTGGGGCCTTTGGGGCGGATCTGCGGCCGGTGGAGCGCCGCGGCCTCCGAGGTCGGATCCGGTCGCCATGCCCCTGGCCACGGCGGCGAGGGAGGGAGGCGAGGAGGAGCGGCCGAGCAGAGGTCCGGGGCACCGCCGCCGCCGCCTAGGCTCCTGGAGGTGCCTAAGGTCCCGAGCTCCCGGCTTCCCAAGCACGGGCGGCGGCCTCACCGGCGGGCGGGCACCTGGAGGCACGACCGGTGGGAGCTCCGTGGTGGAGAAGGGAGGGGGACGGCCGCCGTGGGAGGAGAGATTCGAGGAGAGAGGGTAGGGAGAAGACTAGCGACCTGGCGGGGGAGATCGAGAGGGTAAGGTCGGGTCGGGGGGAGGCCGTGGTGGTGGCGGGGCCGGTGGGGCCCGACGCGCAGAGAGAGGAGTTGTTGGTGGCCGGGCCGGGGTGCAAGGGGCGCGCGCAGAGAGAGGGGTGGCGGGGACGGGTGGGGCCGGGCGGTTTTGCCGTGCGCTTCATCCGAACGGACGGCAAAGGCAATTTGTTTGCTGTGCGCTTTAAAAAGGCGCATGGCAAAAGCCTTTTGCCGTCTTGTTGGCAGCAAACATTTTTCTACAATTTTATAAAATTCATAAAAATTATCAAATAGATTTAAAAAATCCCAAAATTAACACAAATTAAGTTATGTTGTCTATTACTTATAGAAACAAGATTTGAAATCAAAACTCAATTTGAATGTCGTGTCACCTACAAATCTAATCATATCTTTCGTAACTCTATGAAATTTCATTGGAGATGTTTTGAGAAACAAGGATCGTACATGAAAAAATGTTCAAAACTCATTCAAAATTTTACTATAACCTTCACATATTATGTCATGAGATATTGACAAATCTCATAAATTTCAATTTTTATTTGATTTTTTTAGAATTTTTAAATCATTTGGACACATGATCATTGTTGTGTTTCCTAGTCAAAATGCTCAAAATTTCTTTTGATCTCACGGAAAAAGTCTTAAATTGAACTCTATAACATGAATATCATTTTCCCACCCATTTTATTCTATTATTTGAAGCACTTGTAGTTAATATTTGACTTCTATCAAATAAATACTTGAAATGCAATTTATTCATTAAAAATAGCAAATGAGCACAAGAATCTACCAAATTTTAACATGATGTGTCACATGTTATATGTATAGAGTGGAAAAAGATTTCAAGGTTAGGTGTTGGGGAGTTTAGAAATCGGACGGAACCCCCGAACACAGAAGACGAGAGATTCAAGAACGAACACACGAAGGAACATGAGAACGCGGAGTCAAAGAATCTCCGAAAGCCTGTATTCGCCTCAAAAGTTGTGAACCCCTTTACATGTTCCCTTGGACCCCCTTTTATAGGAAGGCGAAGGGACTTTTACATTCCGAAATTGCCCTCGGATCTAAAGAATATTCCAAATGCGAATATGTACATGAATGTCTTTTATATCTTGTGATTTGCGGAGCTAATTTCATAGATTTACAAGCCGGCCACTTGTTCACACCTCAAAGCCGGACTTTTGATGCCTCGTCTTTGACTTGGTTTACCCACGGCCTTCGACTCTTCATTCGTGAAGATCATCAGGTGCACAGATTCCCGACTTGAGTCCTCGAAGCCATTGCCGAAGTGGAGTTTCCCGAATCTGCGAAGACTTCCGAAGTTTCCATTGTCCTGAAACGACAAACAGATCTGCGAACTTGAACTCTTTCGGCGATCTCTTCGCCCGAGTGCAATAGGTTAGCGAATTTCCCAGAAACCACAAAAACGAATACTTCGGTTGACTCTTTCCCGCATGTGTCTCCAAATTCGCAAAAGTCATGGGATCTCCAAAGTTTCGAGGGTGAAAGGTTTTTACCCAATTCCCCAACACTAGCCCCTCGAGGAAGCGGGTTGACTCCGACGATCCGTTTCCACGAAAAACTTTAAGAATTTCGGTAAAAAATGTCACCCTCGGAACGTCGGAGTGTACACGCGTCCCCGTTTGGGCGGCGCAATGGTCATTTCGAGACATCTTCTCGAAACTACCCCCTCTCCCCTATAAATAGGAACTCCGCGCGGTAACTTTGTTTCACCGTTTTGCCATCATCTTTGAAATTTTCTTGCATTCGCAGCTCAAGACTTCCCGTCCTAAGATTCCCGAAGTTTTGTAGTTTCTTCATTCTTCGAAGGTAACCGACTTATATTTTTTATATTTCTGAGTATCATCTATTTTTCGTAGATTTTTCATTACTTGCGAGTTAACATGTTTTCGTTAATTCTTTTTTCTGAATAGGTGACTCATACTAAAAGTACTGCCAGACCGATGACTACTGAAGAACTTGCCACAGCTGGTGTCCCTCCGACATCGGAGAGTATTCCCCCGAGCACAAGTAATCCGGTTCGTGTCCGAATCGGTAGTCGCGAAGACGGGGAAATCAGATCTGGACATGATTCTGGCGATGGTGAAGACCTTTCAAATGTCGAAGTCAATCTGAATGAACTCGTTGCTTCGAAATCTTCATATCCCGCGGCTTTTGTTTTTGGTAAGTCCAAGGTTACCACCGAACTTATTAAAGAATATGAAGAGGCTGGGTTTTCCCCTCCTGGTGACGGTCGTCCTTCTTTTGATGAAGAGACCCCTGCTCCCGAGGCAGATGAGGTTGTTGTCTTCAGGGACTTCTTCGTCTGTGGCCTCAGATTCCCCTGCGACAGTCAACTTCCCGCTATTCTTGAGAAATTTTATGTGAAGGTGCATCAGTTGACACCGAATTCTTTTCTGGAGCTCTCGAAATTTTTCTGGGTCATGAAGACTTTCAGATGCACTGCTGGTGCTGATATCTTCGCACGACTGTTCGAGCTCGTTGTTGAGAAAGATATCATCAAGCTTGACGATGGAAAGTTCTATGAAGCTCATTATGGGTGTTGTACCTTCAATACTCGGAGGAAAAATGCGAACCAGAACCTTACCCGCATTCAACTTGCACCTGCAAAGAAAAGCAACTTGTTCAAGACTGGCGTCATCGCGGTTCTACGTGAAGGTTGATATGTCTAAGGTCCCTAACTACACCGGCCCGGCGTATCCCTTCTATTCATCTATGTCTCCATGATCGACAAGACGCAACCTTCAATCGGAGAGTCTGCAGCTTCAAGGGTACCGAAAATGGCTTCTATCTTGCCAGCACCATTCTTGGCGGTCGCGATGTTGTTGAAGAATTTGTCGCTGCTCGTATCTGGCCTTTGTCACACGGCTGGAACCCTTCAGAGATAATCTATCTTGAAGTTGACTGGGCTTCTCAGAAAGTGCCATTTCCGCGATTTAACTTGCGACTTGAAGATGGTCAGAGCCTTGAAGACTTTATGCTCGAAGTTGAAGAGAGGGTCAGTGATATGATCGGCGAATTCACTTTGAATGAGTACAAGGCCTACAAACATATCGTAAAACACAAGAGAAGAGTGAACCGTGTTTTCTCTGAACTTGGTGCGGAAACTACTCTCGACCTCGCCGGTGTAGACAAGAACTCTTCTTTGGCTGGTTCTTCGACTGTTGTGGCTCCCCTTAAACTTCAAAGAAAGAGGGCTTCACGGAAGGAGAAGTGAAAGGACCTTGTGATGCCTAGAGGGGGGGGGTGAATAGGATCACTTTAAAATTCTGCAAAAACTTAGCTGGATCGAGAGGATGACGTCCGGGTCACCCTAGCACTTGGGCGGGTAGAGTACAATAAGCTATGGAAAACTTGAATTTGCAGAAACTAAATGAATCAAACTTTGTGTATACGATGTAGATACCACCTGCAACCAAAGATTTTACAAGCAACAACACAAATATGGAGATCGATCCAAATATAGCTTCTAGGGTTAGAGAAGGGGATTAACTCAAACAAGAAAGAGACAAGTGAATTAATCTGAAGTTCACTCCCACAAAGGAAGCTACGTCTCCGTTGAGGATCCTACGAAGGGAGGGCTATCACCAAGAGCCGCTTTTCCTCATCCAATTCCCACAAAGGAAAATTAGTGCTCACTAAGAGAAATCCACAAAGGATGGGCAATACAAATGATCCCGGGTGCTCCACACAGAGAGGGCACTCAACGGGTGACGCCTAACCGTCTAGAAGCAAGTTTCAAGAGTAACAAACGCGAATCAATCAACCAAAGCCACCACAAGTGCTTCTTGAGAGGAAGGAGAGAAGAGCTCTCACAAGGGGGTTAAATCCAACACCTCAAAGGCCTCTCACACCCAAACCCTAGGAGGAATCCTTGCTTGGAGTGCTTGGAAGGGAGTTGGGAGAGAGGGAGAAAGCTTGGGAGGTGTTTCAATGGAGGGGGAGGCTGAACCCTAGAGAGGAGGAAGAAGAGGTATTTATACCCACTCCCCCTGAGCTAGCCATTGGGGGCTGCCTGCGGCCTGGCCGGGTCAACCGACACGGGTGGCCGGGTCACCCGACTCTCTCCAAAGTCGTCCGGGTCGCACCACTCGTGCAGTTGACCCGGGGCTGGAAAGCAAGGATAAGCTAAAACAAGGCTGATTTATGTTTTTCTAATGATTTTTCTAGGGTTTTTACTCTTAGAAAAGATGAGAAGACTTCAAGATAAGCACTTGTAGCGAGCCTCGACTAACCGATCACGTCCCTCTTTATAGTACGGTGTTTCCTAAACTCAAATTCAAACCGAAAATTAAAATTAAATCACCGATTGAGCTTCAACACCATTCATAAGAAATTGAGGGCCTTCCTTTGAATATTCACATTTATTTCTCTTTATCCCTGCACACACTTATTTGAACCATCAAATACCCAAATTATATTTGTCATTATCACCAAAATAATTAGGGGCCTAGATGCTCTTTCAAGAAGGCTACAGATGATGTTGGTGATGCTTCTTCCCCTGCTATTTGTCCATCAAAGACTAAGTCTTTGGAATCCAGTAAAAGCAAGAGGAAAGCTTCTGAAGGCACTTTTGAAACTACGGTTCAAGCGGCTTCCAGCCTTGCGGAGTCGGCCAAGAAAAAGGCCAAGAAGGTCGTGTAAGATTTCTTATTGTTGTTCATCCTCGGCCTTCTCTAATGAGGAGATGGAGGATGAACCTCGCCAAACAGGTTTCTTTTCTTGCGTCTGCGGTGAATTGAGATTCAGGGTTCATCGTGTTTGTACTCCAAGTTCTGAGAATGAATTTGTTGATGTTGAAACTTTTTCAGACGTTGTGCTTGAAGCTCAAGCTGCTCCCGAGAATCCCGCTGTCATTGCTTCCTCCGAAATTTGAACGCAAGGCTCTTGCCACTGGCGATGAGGCATCTCCAAAGTTTACCAAAGACTTAGAACGTACAGTGGATCGGAGTGGTGGTTTGCTTGCGGATCCTTCTTTGATTGAGACTCGCGAA
This sequence comes from Cenchrus purpureus, assembly GCA_022644695.1. Lineage (NCBI taxonomy): Eukaryota > Viridiplantae > Streptophyta > Magnoliopsida > Poales > Poaceae > Cenchrus > Cenchrus purpureus. The sequence continues at coordinate 95,530,431 of CP053459.1, forward strand.
ACTATTCCTGAAGAACAAGACCCCACTCCTGAGGTCGCCACTTACCAAAGTTATGTCTTCGGGTGAATTGTTGAGCGTTGGTGGTTCAGTGTCTGGTAAAGATGGTGGTAGTCCTAGATTTTCTGTGATGTGGAGAAACTCTAAATTCGTGACTGAAAATGTGAGTGAAACAGGAGGAGATGCCCCTAGGGAGCTACCTCATCTAACTGACAAAACAGCCGCTTCTCCTGAAGGACAGACCTCTTCTCTTCTCCGAAAAGCTTTGAAGGTTTTTGATTCTGTTGCCCAAGAACCCGCGAAGATTTTTGATTCGAAAGGTTTGGTCAATGCTCTTTACTTATTTTCTGCAATTCTTTGTGAATTTTCCACTGAGTCCGTTTCATTCTCATTTTCTTTTAAGCCTTCGAGGAATCTCTTCGGAACCGCTCCTCCTCAGAACTTTCTAAGTTCAACTCCGTCCTTAGCTTGAAAACAGCTATCGTTTGCAAGGTTGTCTCAGAAAGGTTCAACGAAAGTGAGCAGCTCGTGAACAGGCTCAGTGACGAATCTCATGATCTGAAACATGACCTAGAGAAGACTCGAACTTCGAACCTTGAACTGGAAAAATAGATTAATGAACTGCAAGAGTCTTTGAAGAAATCCCAAGAAGAGAAGAAGCTTGCTGACATTTCTCTTCGTAACTTGAAGAAAGATCACGATAAGCTTGCGAAGGCCCGCGAGGATGATCTCAAGATGATCCAAAATCTTCTCCAAGACATTGACAAGAGCCTCGATACTATAAACGAATTTCGTAAAGCTAACGCTGAGCTTGTGACGCAAAATGGCGATCTTGCTAAAACTCTCGGTACCAAGGAACAAACCATACTAGATCTTGAGAAGGCGCTAACTGAACGTAGCGAGGTTATGAGTAAGGGTGCCGAGGGAATTCGACGAAGTTTTAAACTCTTGTTTGAACAGTCTGAGAGGCTCTTGGGTTCGGCTCGTCCGAACCCTTTCCACGAAAAGGATGATGCTTGAGAGAGTGATGGACTGGATGTTGAGAGAATTCAAGGCTCTTCCGAGCGTCATATCTGGTGCCAGTGACTTTGCTGTGGTGTTTTGCGTCGAGAGTCTACTGAAGCTTCTTGATAACTATGATTGCGTTGATCTTGTGAAATTTCGCGATGCGCGATTCGCTTACAAGCACTTCAGCCATCCGTGCTGATGAAGATGTCTGGGCTTTAAAAGTGAAATTCATGAAAGAGTTCTGCATCGTTAGCGAAAGGGAATTCGCTAAAAAGACCCGATGATAAGCTTGAGGAGGTTTCTTTTCTGAATTTTACTCGATTTCTAGTCTCTTGTCGTCCTTTTTCTTCTTAGTGCTGATGTTTCTTCATTTAATTTTTCCTTGATCTTTTTTAGCTGATTCAAAAGGAAACCAGTGCTGAGATTGAGAAAGCCCTCGAAGCAGCTTCTGAGTCTGAAGGAAACGAAGAAGGCGACGACGGTGCTTATGACAATGAAGAAGATGGTTCCAGAAGCGGGGGTAGCAGCAGTAGCAGCAGTGATGGTGGTCACGACGACGGAGATGAAGGTAGTTCTGATCATCGTGCCAGTTCTTCGAAGGTTGATATCGTTGGATGAAGCAGAACTTTTCCGAACTATTGTTTTTGATGTTCAGAAGTTGTGAACTTGTATATTCATGGGTTACGACCCTTCCTAAACTATGTTTTGTAAATCTTAACCTACGCAGGTCCTGCAAGGTGGGCCTGTGCAGGACATCATACCTTTGCGTATCCACCGCCAAGACTAGATAGTTAGTGGCGAAGCTTGGCGCTTGTATAAAGAAGCTCATCCTGGATGCAAGTTCTCCGATTTCTGGCTTTTTTGTTGTCAATATTTCTCGATGCATAGCTTTCAGCTGAGTTGGTTTTTTCTTTATCGCGATGGTTATGCTCTTGCAACTGAGGCTTCAAGTTCACGTACCTTCGTGAAGACGGAGCCCTTAGCCCCATAAGCGGCGATTGCGATTTTGCTTTTGCTAGTGATGTTGCGAAAGCGGCGTAACCAGCCGTATTGTTGAACTACCTTTTTGAACTTTCAGCTCATCGAAGCTGTGTAATGTACTTTATGAAATTTTGTATGAAACTAAGGCAATAAACTCGTTTTTTAAGGAAAAACATCACCCTTCCCACCTTGTCGTTTTCATGCAAAATTTCATGAACAGCCCCTTTTGTGGATTTGGTTTCCTCTTCAAAACATAAACTTGCATTCAGAGTACGAGTCAACAAAACTTGCTTCGCGAGTTTTGTGGACTTGTGCCTATGCAGCAAACTTGCTTAGGTTGATATCGCAACTTTCAGTTGCTTCAACCTGCACTTTCACTTGACATTTTTATGAGGGCGGTCGAGCCCCTTAGTCTACAAGATAGCATTTTTTTCTTTTTTTAGCTTGAAAATTTTCCTGTGTAAACATCACTTCATAGATTGATTCGCTGATATTAACTACTATGATTCCTAAGTTTCTCGGTATGCCGGTCTGTACTTTCGACTAAAAGAATTTTGGATCAGATATTGCTTCATATTCTTTTTCGCGAATATCTCATGCCAAGACGTTTGAACTTTCTGGGCCACAACTTGCTGTTGTCTCAGGCCTTTTCGTAGGATGTTCCTTTACTCTGGGATCTAGGCCACAACTTGTTGTTTTCTCAGGCCTTTTTGTAGGATATGCCTTTACTCTGGGATCTAGGCCACAACTTGTTGTCTCAGGCCTTTTCGTAGGATATCCCTTTACTCTGGGATTTAGGCTATCACGGAGACTTTGGCTATCAAGGAGCCTTTTCGCAAAACTTCTCTTTCTCTTTCGGAACTTCGGCTATCAAGGAGCCTTTTCACAAAACTTCTCTTTCTCTTTCGGAACTTCGGCTATTACGGAGCCTTCGGCTATCAAGGAGCCTTTTCATGGAATCATTCTTTCTTTTTGGAATTTTCGGCTATCACGGAGCCTTTTCATAGAATCATTCTTTCTTTTTGGAATCTCGGCTATCAGGGAGCCTTTTCATGGAATCATTCTTTCATTTTGGAATCTCGGCTATCAGGGAGCCTTTCTTGAAACTTTTCTTTCTCACTTTGGAATTTCGGCTATAACGGAGCCTTTCACGAAACTTTTCTTTCTTACTTTGGAACTTTGGCTATAACGAAGCCTTTCACGAAACTTTTCTTTCTCACTTCGGAACTTTCTCTATAACGAAGCCTTTCACGAAACTTTTCTTTCTCACTTTGGAATTTCACAAGACACATAATTTGGGGGTAAGCTCTTTTCATATATATCATAAAGAGTATTTACATAGGATCCGCCTCGTTAAAAACCTTGCCCCTTGATTCTGGGCCCCTTTGCAAGGAAAAGAGTACGGTCCTTTTTATTGTAAGGTAAATGCATAAAGTAAAAAATTTTGTTTCCGAAGCCACTTATAGTTCAGTGGTTCAGGTTTTTACATTTTTTCTTATGGAATTTAAATCTACGAAAGGAAATGCTAAAAATTGAATCTAACTACTTTCATGGCTTTCACGGGTAATACCTTAGGAGATTATCTGCATTCCACGAATGCGGCAATTCCTCACCGGTCTGATCTGTTAGACGAAAGGCTCCAGGCATGCTAGTCTCTTTTGCTATGTAAGGCCCTTCCCAAGATTCCTGAGGTTTCCCAGGATTCTCCCAATTCTTCTTTCTTTTCAGCACTAAGTCACCAGCTTTGATATCTCTTCTGACTATTTTCTTATCTCTCCATGCTTTGTTTTCTTTCTGGTATTTCTCGATGTTCTCGGCAGCTTCGAGGATTGTGAGCTCAATCATGTCTTTTTCTATTTTCATTTCAACTTCTTGAATTTCTTTGGCCTTCAGAACTCTTAAGCTTTCATTTCTGATTTCTTTTGGTGTCATTGCCTCAGTTCCAAATCGCATGCGAAAAGGTGTGAAACCTATTGCCATTGATACTGTTGCGTTGTGAGACCAGATTACCCTTGGCAGTTCATCTATCCACTTGCCTTTTCTCTAATCATACAAGAATTTCTTGATTCCCGAAAAGATCAAGTTGTTCGCTCTCTCTACAGCCCTATTAGACTGCGGATGATAAACAGAGGAGAACTTCACGTGAGTGCCCAGAGTTTTGCAGTATTCATTGAAAGAATAGCAATCGAACTGTTTTCCGTTGTCCACAGTTAATTCTCTTGGGACTTCGAATCTGCAGATTATGTTTTGCCAGAAGAATTTCGAGCGCCATCGGCGGTGATGTTCGCCAATGGCTTCGCTTCCACCCACTTGGTGAAATAGTCGACTGCAACCACAGCGAACTTGCAGTTTCCACGAGTACATCGGCAATGGCCCAACCAGATCCATTCCCTACCTTTGAAGAGGCCATGAAGGTGGAATCAGATGAATCGGCATGGATGGCAAGTTTTGCTGATTCGCTGTTCTTTGACAAGCTTCGCATTCCTGAATCAGCTTCTTTGCATCAAGGTTTATGGAGGGCCAAAAGAATCCCTGCTTTATCGCCTTGCCTACTAGTGCTCTTGTGCCTATGTGTGCACCACAGAATCCGCTGTGAATTTCTTTGAGAAGTTCTAAGCCTTTTTCGGATGTTATGCACCTTAACCATGGTTTAGTAACTCCAGACTTGTATAGCTCTCCATCCACTACAGCGTAGCCCGACCCTTGCCCTTTGCCTTAGCCTCTTTTCCTCCAACTCATCCTGTGGTTCATAATGACCCCTCAAGTAGGCCATGATTTCAGCCCTCCAATCACGACTTTCTATGTTGCTCACACTTCTTGGCTTCGGATCTTTGATGGAAGGTTCTCTGATAATTTCGAAGAACATATCCGGAGGCATTGCTTGCTTCTGTGCTGCTGCTTTTGCCAACTTATCTGCCTCGTTGTTGTCATTTCTTGAGATGTGCTGGACTGTGCAGCCCTTAAAGTGTTTCTCTATTTCTCTAACTTTCTCAAGATATTTCCCCAGCACCGGATTTCTTGCTTCGCTTTCTTTCTCGATGTGTTCTTGAATCACTTTCGAATCTGTTTTGATGACGAAAGTTTGCTGACCCAAGGCTTTCATCTTTCTCAAAGATAGAAGTAGGGCCTCATATTCTGTTGTGTTGTTTGTAGAAGGCACATCATCCGCGAAATCAAGCCGAGCAGCGTATCTTATTACGACCCCGGTCGGAGATGTCACAATCGTTGATATTCCAACTCCTCTGTCGCACCAGGCCCCATCGCAGTGTACCACCCATGGCGTGGTTATATCTTCGCCAGAATCTTGGGTTGGCGATGTCCAGTCTACGACGAAGTCTGCTAAGACCTGGGATTTGATTGCACTTCTTCTTCGAAGTCCACGATTCGAAGCTCTACGCCCATTTGACGATTCGAGTTGATGCTTCTTTATTCGTGAACTAGTCGTTCAGCGGTTGATTTGTGATTACTCTTATTCTGTGTCCCTCGAAGTAATGTCTTAGCTTTCTTGCTGCCATGATCACTGCATATGCTATCTTTTCTAGTTCGGAATAGAACAGTTTGGATCCTGACAGAGCTTCCAAAGCGAAATACACTGGAATTTATTTCAGCTTCCCTTCTTCTTCTTTCTCTTGTACTAGTACTGACTCACGTGAATTGGAAGCGGAACAAATATAGCAGTAGTGGTGATCTTGGCTCTGGAGGACATAGCTTTGTCATGTTCGACAAATAGTCTCTGAGTTCTTGAAAGGCTTGTCTTTGGGATTCAGACCACTAAAAATTCTTAGAACTTCGGAGAATTTGAAAGAAGGGCAAGCTTCTTTCTGCAGCTCTGGGTATGAATTTGTTAAGGGCAGCCACTCTCCTTGTCAGCTTTTGCACATCTTTCACCGAAACAGGCTCTTGCATCTCGACTAGAGCTTTGATTTTGTCAGGATTTGCTTCAATGCCCTTTGTTGAAACCAAGCAACCCAAGACCTTTCCTTTGTGAATGCCGAAGACGCACTTCTCAGGATTTAGCTTGAGATTTGCTGCTCTAAGATTCACAAAGGTTTCTGCTAAATCGTTGATGTGGTCACCTCTTTTGATGCTTTTGACGATTATGTCATCGACATATGCAAGAATATTTCTCTGAAGCTGAGGATGCAACACTATCGCTATCATTCTCGAAAAGGTACACCCTGCATTCTTTAGCCCTTCTGGCATTCTGACGAAACAATAAGTTCCGAATGGTGTGATGAAGCTTGTCTTTTCTTCGTCTTCTCTCTGCACCCTGACTTGGTGGAATCCTGAGAACATGTCCAGGACTGAGAGTATTTCGCTGTTTGCAGCGTCATCAACAACTTTGTCCACCCTTTCCAAGGGAAAGTCATCTTTTTTGCAAGCTTTGTTCACATCTGTGAAGTCCACACACATTCTCGACTTCCCATTCTTCTTCTTTACTGGCACAGTGTTAGCTAGCCACACAGGGTACATGACTTCCCTGATTACTTTGGCATCCTGAAGCTTTTGCACTTCAGCCTCTACTGCTTTGGCCTTTTCTTCAGACATTTTTCTAAGTTTCTGCTTCTTCGGAGTTATTTTCTCATCTGTGTCTAGGGTGTGTTCGATGATATCCCGGTCGACACCTTGCAAGTCTTTTGCTGACCAAGCGAAGACATCTTTGTTCTTGTTCAAGAACTCGATGAGCTCTTTCTCTTCTTCGAGACTGAGATGAGCCCCTATCACCACCGCTCTATCTGGCATGTCATCTAGGTACACTTTCTTCATTTCGCCATCAACGCTTATCTCCACTTTCTCTTTGTCTCTTTTGGCCTCGACATACGGTTCTTTCTTTTCTTCGGTAGAGTTCAAGTGGTGCACATTGCTCTGACCCGGTGTATGGCCCTTCTCTATGTTTCTAGCTTCTTGCTGGTCACCGAATACTGTGATGACTCCTTTGGGTGCCGGGATTTTCATACACAGGGACTGCTGCCTTATCACGACATCGAACTTATTGATGAACCCTCTGCCGAAGATTGCGAGGTATGGATGATACATGTCAACTACATCAAATGTGAGAGTCTCTGTTCTAGCATTGTCAAGATCTCTGAAGGATACTGGAAGAGCTATTTTTTCTGCTGGCTTGATTGGCTTTCCCCAAGCCCGAGCGGGTATACAGTGGTTGTAGCATGTGCGGACTAAAACTCATTTTCTCAAACGTTTTCATGAACAATATATCAGCAGAACTTCCGTTGTCTACCAGGACCTTTCCGATCACCCATCCGGCGATATTCACTTCTATGACCATGGCATCGTTGTGATCGGTGGATTTCAGCTTGAAGTCTTGTTCGGTGAATGTTATTGTTACCTTAGCCCATTCTGGTCGCGCTGCTGGACCGTCATTGATAACTGTGTTCACAAATCTGAAGTAGTTATTCCTTTGCCTCTTTGTTTCAAACTCCATGGCTGAGCCTCCAGTGATAGGCATGATAGTTCCGAAGGAGGGCAATGCTTTCGGATTGTTGCCTCTTGAACTTGACTCTGGTTTTACTAAATTGGCTGGTGGTGGTGACAACATTTCTTGAATTGGTTGCGGCTGCTGAATGGTTTGGATTGCCTGAGACTGAGGAAAGAACTATTGCGAAGGCTGCCATGACGATTGCGCCTGCTGAAATTGTTGAATTGGGATTGGGCTTGGCAGGGGACCCATCAGCTGTGGTTGCCAGAAATTCTGACGGAACTGGTTTGGCATTGTGGAGGCAATGGACATCATGGTTTTTTCTTGCTGGATTCTTGTTACATTCTTTTTAGTTTCTGGGCAAGCTTCGGTACTATGACCCCTCCCATGATATCTGCAGTAAAAGTATGAATCACTTGGATCATGATTTTGAACTTTCGGATGTCCTCTTCCTCTTCCTCTTGAAGGAAAACCCCCTCTTGTGCTTGGCCTGTTGTCTTGGTTGAATTGCGATGAGGGATTTTCTACGTTATTGATGTTTCGTGGAGTTTGGAATTGAGGACTCCATCCTGTTCCTCTATTTCCTTGTCTTGCTTGGTTTCGACTACTCTTCTTCGGTGATCTTCATCGATTTGATGTATTGTTCCGTTAAATCGAAAAGTTCTTCAATGCTTTGGGGTTCTTTTCGGTCAAGTCGGTTGTTGGTCCTGGAGTCAGACCTTTGATTAGTGCTTGGATTGTTGTTTTGTCATCTGTTCCCGGAGTTTGAGATTTTTGTTGCAAGAATCTTCTTATGAAGTTCATGGCTCTCTGTCTCTTTGCTTGCAATTATAGAGATCTGATGGCTTTGCAGTTGTTTCATGGAACACTTGAAATGCTTGAATGAACTTTGTCTTGAGATCAATCCAGCTGCAGATTGAGTGTGGAGGTAGCAGGGAGTACCAATTGAGGACTGGGCCTTCGCAAGCAATGATGAAGGATTTAGCCAGCACGACATCATCTCCTCCTGCTGAGTTTACAATGGCTTCGTAACTCATGAGGAATTGCTTGGAGTTTCCATACCCATTGTACTTCGGGAGAGCGACTGGTTTGTACTTCGGAGGCCATGGCGCAGTTTGCAACCCAAGAGAAAGTGGCGATTCTGGATCTGCGAACTGTGAAACTCCATTGCCTGTGAAGAAATTCTCTCTTGGGGTTCTTTTTTGCTGACCAGAGCTCTGATGTGGTGAATCGCGCCAGAGTGAACTGTTTTCTTGTTCTTTCATTTCATCAATTTCTTTTTGTATTCTCTCTAGTTGTTCTTTTGCTTGGTTGAGCTTCTCCAATTTCTCCGAAGCTTTTCTTTTCGCTTCTAGCTGAATCGGGAAATTTTCATTCTCCTTCTGAAGCATTAGCACTTTTGTATTCACTTCTTCCAATTGTTTGTCCACGGCGTCATCATCCTCATCTTCATCTTCGGTATGTGCTTCCAGGAGATGTGCAGTTTTTTCTGCTCGTGCTTTCTTGAGAGCTTCGAGTTTTGCCTGCCTTTCTTGGTCTGTGATCTGTGGTGGGTTCTGTAGCAAGAGAGTTTCCATTGTCTTCTTCAATGTGGTGATCTTCCTGGTCTGCCTCGGTAGGTGTGTTCTTCTTGGACTTCTTCTGTGGAGGCATCGTGAGTTGTCTGTCAGCTTAGACCACGGTGGGCGCCAATGTTGGGGAGTTTAGAAATCGGACGGAACCCCCGAACACAGAAGACGAGAGATTCAAGAACGAACACACGAAGGAACACGAGAACGCGGAGACAAAGAATCTCCGAAAGCCTGTATTCGCCTCAAAAGTTGTGAACCCCTTTACCGTTCCTCGAACCCCTTTTATAGGGAGGCGGGGACTTTTACATTAAAATTACCCTCGGATCTAAAGAATATTCCAAATGCGAATATGTACATGAATGTCTTTTACATCCCGTGATTTGCAGAGCTAATTTCATAGATTTATAAGCCGGCCACTTGTTCACACCTCGAACCCGGACTTTTGATGCCTCGTCTTTGACTTGGTTTACCTGACTTTCGACTCTTCATTCGTGAAGATCATCCGTGCATGATTCCGACTTGAGTCCTCGAAGCCATTGAAGTGGAGTTTCCCGAATCTGTGAAGACTTCCGAAGTTTCCATTGTCCTGAAACGACAAACAGATCTGCGAACTTGAACTCTTTCGGCGATCTCTTCGCCCGAGTGCAATAGGTTAGCGAATTTCCCAGAAACCACAAAAACGAATACTTGATTGACTCTTTCCGCATGTGTCTCCGACCGCAAAAGTCATGGGATCTCCGAAGTTTCGAGGGTGAAAGGTTTTTACCCAATTCCCCAACATTAGGAGAATTTTTTTTGAGGAGCAATGGATTTGGGACTTAGTGAAAAATACTTAAAGGTAAAAAATTACTTTGCCGTGCGCATAAAAGAAAGCGCACGACAAACTCATATGTTTGTCGTGCGTCGAGGAAAAGCGCACGGCAAACACACGAGTTTGCTGTGCTCTTTCGTTTATGCGCACGGCAAATTTTTTTTAAAAATAATGATATTTGGTTTATTCGGAGTAGGGGAGGGGGAGAAAAATACTTTGCCGTGCGCGGTGGATAAAATGCACGGCAAACAAGACCTTTGCCGTGCGTTTTTTTCTAGCGCACGACAAACAAGACCTTTACCGTGCGTTTATCTTTGCCGTGCGCTCTATAAAAAATGCACGGCAAAGATTTCGACGCACGGCAAATGTGGGTTTTCCCGTAGTGGAGGGGGACGATCTTTCGACACACATCCTAATCTGTCAACAACATGACAGATAAAAATGACCTGCTAAGCAAAAGAAAAAGGTAAGCTAGCTAGTTTTTCCACAGAAGACGAAGCAGAGGCTGGTTCAGCCGTTCAGATAACTGAAGCTAGCTACGATAGATATGCGTGTAAATTATCTGAAGTGTAAAACGCTGAGATCGATTAGAGTTGTTTGAGACAGCAATTAATTTAGTAGAATGCAATTTCAAATAAATGCAGGAAGAAGCTTCGTGGAAATAAGCACCGTGCGAGCCCGTTTCGGCAAAAGCGTACACCTTTGGCTTTGTTCACATTATCCCTATCTAAGACCAGTCTCAGTAGGGGATTTCATAGGCATTAAATAAGCTGCCATGTGAGCATTTTTGATGAGGTGACAGTGTATTAATGAAGAAAGAGGTAAAATGAGTTTCATGAGGATGACACCCCCATATACAGTTACCTAGACAACTTGTGTCTTACATGCAACCTAGAAAACAACAATAGATGAAATTATGTATTGAGAGTGAGGTGTTTCATTATTGTTCCAAATGTTTTTAGATGATGTGTCACTCTAGGTAATCGTGTTCATGACATCTGCACCGAGACTAACCTAATTCTAATCAAATACGTGCATGCAATAATGTCATGTCATGTCACTCATCACATGCATGTCCTTTGCTAGTCCATACACCATCCATCAGAGCGATGCTTTGATAGCAAACGCTAGTTTGGCTGTTGGGCTACTCCAGCCGTCTCATTCGTGTGTTAATAACATGACATAAGTAATTAGATTATTTGATGAGTGTTATTACACCATTACGAGCTGACGACACATCTACTAATCAACAGTTCATTAATCTACTATAGATCCAGACGAGTTATTACACCATTAGGAGCTGACGGACACATATAACATCTAATCAACAGTTCATTCTATAGTTACATCCAGACGTACGGCGTATAAGCATCTCTGGATGGTCTGGATGAGTAGATGCACTGGTAGAGAGCGAGGCTTTGGTTCGGGCCTTTAGTCCCGGTTCAACTTTAGAGCCGGGACTAAAGTTCTTTCGTCCACGTGGCCCGAAATGCTGGCTGGAGACACACCCCTTTAGTCCCGGTTGGTATAACCAACCGTGACAAAAGGGCTGGCTCCCAACGTCTCTTTCCTCGCAATGATTGGCGGGGCTTTTGCTGGGTGGAGTTACCAACCGAGACGGGAACCCTTTAGTCTCGGTTGGTAACTCCACTCGGTGCTAAAAGTCCGCGCCTATAAATCCAGCTTCTTCTTCCTTTTTCTCTTGCCCGAGCCATTCTTCACCAAGAGCTCAAGCTCCTCCATGGCGCCTCAACCTTAGAGAGGTGCTGCTGAATTTTTTTCTTCATCTATTTGTGAAGATTTCTCTCCTCTAAAGTGTTGCCAAGGTTTGATTTTTCTTCCTCCCATCATTTGTTGTGATTAAATTTTTTTTATATTTTAGAGATGGAGAAAATAGAAATCTTAAATTCTAGGTGGGAGAAGCTAATAAGAGATGAGGTTATTTATATACTTTAGATTTAGAAAAAAGTGGTTGGCTAAACACTAGCATTCTCTTGTTATCTTTTAAATTGATGTAGAGAAAATTGAATTTTACTTTTTGATATAATGATACATAGAACTAATTATTATTTTACATTTAGCTAATTTTTTAGAAGTAATGGAGATAAAAATAGCCATCAGGTGACCTCTGTATGTCATTGTATCACAAGAAATGGCCAGATGTATGTAGTTCACATAGGATCAATGATTGTCGCGGTTGTGGTACAATAACATACATACAAATGAGGTCACTTGATGGCTATTACAAGGCACGACATCAATAGCAATGAGTACAGGTCCCAAGCTAAAACTAGTCAGCTTCTAGCTTTTGAACCTCTACTTCAAACACATTTATGAATTCACGTATTGTGTTGAGATGATCAACATGTTCAGGAAGAATGTAGGTAGGCCTCCAGTTCTCATCATCCAGTTTATAACGGAATACATCATCAAACTCACCCTTCTTCATCTTTGTCTTTGTTTACTTTTTGATATAATGATACATAGAACTAATTATAATTTTACATTTAGCTAATTTTTTAGAAGTTAGTTTATAAAAAATATGATCATTAATAATGGAGATAAAAAATAGCCATCAGGTGACCTCTGTATGTCATTGTATCACAAGAAATGGCCAGATGTATGTAGTTCACATAAGATGCAATGATTGTCGTGGTTGTGGTACAATGACATACATACAGATGAGGGTCACACGATGGCTATTACAAGGCATGACATCAATAGCATCAAGATTACAAGTCCCAAGCTAAAACTAGTCAGCTTCTAGCTTTTGAACCTCTGCTTCAAACACATTTATGAATTCACGTATTGTGTTGAGATGATCAACATGTTCAGGAAGAATGTAGGTAGGCCTCCAGTTCTCATCATCCAGTTCATAACGGAATACATCATCAAACTCACCCTTCTTCATCTTTGTCTTTGTTATTCTGATTTAAAGGAAAGGATTTTTGGACTTAATATGATGCAGATGAACCGGCAATGGATGAACGCCGACAAACGATCCCCGGAGTACATTGCTGGCATGCATGCTTTTCTCGAAGTGGCCAAAGCTAACAAGAACCCAAAGGGATTCATGTGTTGTCCATGCTCTGTGTGCAGAAACGACAAAGACTACTTTGACTGGGGGACTCTTCACCTCCACTTGATTAAAAACGGATTCATGGCGAACTATGTGCTTTGGACCAGGCATGGTGAAAGAGGGGTTGTGATGGAAGAGAACGAAGAAGAGGAGGATGATAATAACATTCTGACCGGCCGTGGGGCAAGCTTTGCGGATACTTTAATGGAACATGCTGACGAAGAAGAGATACCGGAAGACGGCCATGTTGATGATCTTGGTCAAGTTCTAAAAGATGCACAAAGGGACTGCGAAAATGATAATGAAAAGGCAAAGTTGCAGCGTATGATAGAAGATCACAGAAAACTATTATACCCAAATTGCAAATAGGGTCACAAAAAGCTTAGTACAACAATTGAAATGTTGCAATGGAAGGCAAAATATGGTGTGTCTGATAAAGCATTTGAGGGGATGCTAAAAATTGTGAAGGACAAGCTTCCCGAGAACAATGAATTACCGTCGACAACATATGAAGCGAAACAGACTGTGCCCTCATGGGGTTGGAGGTTCAGAAGATCCATGCCTGCCCTAATGATTGCATCCTATATCGAGGCGAACACGAGAATTTGAAAGCTTGTCCTGTGTGCAAAGCACTACGTTATAAGATCCGGAGAGATGATGATCCTGGTGCTCTCGAGGGGACACCTCCCAAGACGACGCAAATGCGTGAAGGTTATGTGGTATTTTCCTATAATACCACGTTTGAAGCGTTTGTTCAGGAACAAAGAACATGCTAAGTTGATGACATGGCACAAAAGCGATCGTAAGCAAAACCACATCTTTGAGACATCCGTGAGATGAGTCTCAATGGAGAAAGAATAGAAATACAAAGATTTTCTTTGGGGAAGCAAGAAACATAAGATTTGGCTTAAGCACAGTTGGTTTCAATCCATTTGGTGAGTTTAGCAGTGGTCATAGCACTTGGATGTGCATGAAGTGAAAGTTCATTATGATGTCGGTGCTAATCCAAGGTCCAAAACAACCTGGCAACGACATTGATGTGTATCTAAGACCATTGGTTGATGAACTATTACTGCTATGGAAGAAAGAAGGTGTACGTGTGTGGGATGAGAATAAGCAAGAGAACTTCAACCTACGAGCATTGTTATTCATTACCATCAACGATTAGCCTGCTTTAAGTAACCTATCAGGGCACTCAAATAAGGGATATAGGGTCTGCACCCACTGTTTACATAAAACAGACGGTATTCATCTGAAAAATTGTAAGAAGGTTGTGTATATGGGTCACCATCACTTTCTTCACGAGAAGCATCCCTTAAGGAAGAAAGGTATGCATTGGAAAGGAAAGTCTGATCATCGTACAAAGCCCCCCATTTTAAAGGAGAGGAGATATTTGAGATGGTAAAGGATCTAAGGGTAGTCTTTGGAAAGGGTGACGGTAGTGAACCTGTGCCACATGATGCTAACGGGCGTGCACCAATGTGGAAGAAGAAATCTATATTTTGGGAGTTACCTTATTGGGAAATTCTTGAGGTCCGGAACGCAATTGACGTGATGCACATGACGAAGAATCTTTGTTTGAATGTGCTAGGCTTCTTGGGTTGTTACGGTAACTCTAAGGATATATTGGAAGCACGACGGGACCTGAAAGATATCCATAGGAATGAAGCACCTCCGATAGAGGTTGATGAAGAAGCAGATCCTGAAGAGGTTGAGGAGGAAGAACAAGATTACTTAGGTCCTGCTAGTTACACCCTGAGCAAGGAAGAGACGGACATCATGTTTGATTGACTAAACAGTATGAAGGTTCCATCTGGCTACTCGGCGAATATAAAAGGGATCATAAATATGAAAGATAACAAGTTCACAAATCTAAAAGCCCACAACTGTCACATGTTGATGACACAGTTTTTTCTAGTTGTGTTGAGGGGTGTTCTACCAGAGAAAGTACGATTAGCGCTCGTAAAGCTTTGTGCATTTCTCAATGCAATTTCACAGAAGGCAATCGATCCAAGGAACCTAGTGAAGCTACAGAATGATGTTGTGCAATGTCTTGTCAGCTTTGAGTTGGCATTTCCACCTTCATTCTTCGATATTATGACTCACCTCCTGGTGCACCTTGTGAAAGAGATTACTATTCTTGGTCCAGTATTCCTGCACAACATGTGGCCTTTTGAGAGATTCATGTCAGTCCTCAAGAAATATGTTCTTAACAAGACGTCCGGAAGGATCGCCAAAGGATATATGGCGAGGAGGTCATTGAGTTTTGTGTTGACTCGCCGACACAATTGACTCGATTGGGGTTCCAGTATCACGACACGAGGGGAGGCTACTAGGAAAGGGCACCATTGGAAGGAAAGCATGTTTGAGCAATGATACTGATTTGTTCAATAAAGCACACCTAGCTGTTCTACAACAATCAACCTTGGTGACTCCGTATATAGAGGAACACAAGCAGATTATTTCTTCACAAAATCCAACCAAAACCGAAGCATGGGTTATACGCCATCACTTGGAAAATTTTCCCTCATGGTTGAGTGAACAAGTTATTGGTGATTCCACGATTCACCCACAACTCACTTTGTTAGCTAGGGCACCTTCTAGCACAATTGTGAAATTCCAAGCTTACGATATAAATGGTTATACTTTTTACACAAGAGACCAAGATCGGAAAACCACACACCAAAATAGTGGTGTCCGTATAGACGCCATGGACAGCAACAATAACAAGAACTCCTATTATGGTGTCATAGAAGAGATATGGGAGCTTGAGTATGGGCCACTTAACATCCCTCTGTTTCTTTGCCAATGGGTAAAACTAACTGGAGGTGGCATAAGGAAAGATCAATATGGAATGACAATAGTGGACCTGACCAAGATTGGTTTCATAGATGAACAATTCGTCCTTGCCAAAAATGTGCATCAAGTTTTCTATGTTAAGGATATGACTAGCAAACCGAAGAATAAAAATCCCCAAGAAGGACCACAAGAGCCAAAGCGGCACATTGCTCTTCCAGGTAAAAGAGTAATCGTGGGAGTCGAGGACAGAACAGACAAATCGGATGACTATGATCAGTTCGATGGCATGCCTCCATTCGTTGTCGAAGTTGACCCAAGCATATCACTTGGAAATGAAGAGACACCGTACTTACGTCACGACCATGACCAAGGAACTTTCGTCAAGAAAAGGAACATCAATACTGTACTATAATGATTAATGTTCAAATCATTTGTGTAATGTTGTATGAGTGTATTCCTTTATGTATTTGAACTAAAACTTGTTAAAGCCTTTCAGATGCCCTATGAGAAGTAACCACAAAGTTTGAGATTTTTTGAATTAGTTGAGCATTTTTTCAGTTTAATTTAATTTCCACCACTAAAAAGATATGGAATGGTGCCAAATTTTGCCACATGGTCTCTTATGTCTTAGGAGACAAATATTGTCGAGTCTAATTATTGTTTTTAAAATTTATATTAAATGAAATTAGCATTTTTATCACTAAAAATTGGGATAAGGTGGATATAAACGGAAAAAAAGAAGTAATTATTTCAACTATTAAATTATTTTTTATATAGGAAAGTGAAGGTTGTTAATACTTAAAGAAATATAATTTTGCATGGTTCAAATATTAAACTTACCATTTTTTAAAAATGTTGCAAAGAGAAAGAATGAGAAAATGAGGAGGGAAAATGGGAAAAAAAATCAAAGTCCCGCGCAAAATAGCCCTTTAGTCCCGGGTGGTGTTACGACCCGAGACAAAAGGGTGGCCTTTTGTCTCGGTGGTAACACCACCGGGACTAAAGAGGGGAATTTTCCCTTTTGGGGGCTCCCGCGCGAAATCGCCCTTTAGTCCCGGGTCGTGTAACCAACAGTGACAAAAGGCCCCCCTTTTGTCACGGTTGGTTACACGACCCGGGACTAAAGGGGGTGTATATAAAACAGCAACCCTCCCCCTCCAAAGCACTTGGCCACTTTTTCGTCCCCGATCCGCCGCCATCGTCCTCGTCGTGTCCTCCTCCTCCTCCTCCTCCCGGCCATCCTCCCGAGGGCCGATTCCGCGGCGCCCCGTCTCGGCCTCCGGCCGCCGGCCTCAAATCCCGTCCACCAACACGCCGACGCTGCCGCCTCGCCGCCGCCGCTGCCGTCCCCCCCGAACGCAGCGGCTTCCTCCCGACCGCTGGGCTTGCCCCGCCTCGGGACTCCTCCGCGCGTCGGCCTCCTCCCCATGCTCCTCCGTCCTCCTCCTCGGGCCCGGCTCGCCGGGCGCGCCGCACCTTGCCGCCGCCCGCCGGGCCGGCGTCGCCGCCCGCCGCGCATCAACATCGCCTGCCCCACTCCTCCTCCGCCGCCTCGCTGCGCTCGCCTTGACCTCACGGTCATCATCCCCTAACGCCGGTGGCGCGCCTTCCCACGGCCAGACACCGTGCAGTCTGCCCCCAAATTTTAATTGGGAGTTTTGGGACTTGCTGACGCAAACAAATGAATTATTTGCGTCAGCAATTTTTTTAATTTGATTTGAAGATTAAATTTAAGTATAAAATTGTACTAAATTTGTGTATAATAATTCTAATTAAATATATCTCTCCCCAGAGCCGACCGCCATCTCTCCCGGATCCTTGCCTCCTCGACGCACCAGGGATCCCGGCCGTCTCGCCGGCCTCGCCGACTCCGATAGGCGACACTACCGATAAAATCGTGGTTATTTTAGAAATTGATAGAAATTAATATGAATTATTGTAGAAAATTAGTGTATATTCTTGTCGATTCTAGAAATAGATAGAAATTATTGTATATTCTCATAAATTCGTGTTGATTCATAGAAAATTAGTGTTTATTCTTGTTTATTCTAGAAATAGATAGAAATTATTGTATACTCTCATAAATTCGTGTCAATTCATAGAAAATTACTGTTTATTCTTGTTGATTCTAGAAATAGATAGAAATTATTGTATATTCTCATAAATTCGTGTCGATTAATAGAAAATTACTGTTTATTCTAGATGGATAACAATGACAACGATGAAAGGATTATGGAGGACATTATTGCTTGCGGTGCAAATACCGTTGCAACCTACATAGACGAGGAGTGTAGCCAGGCAGACAAGTTCCTCAACATAAATATGATCGGTGAAGGAGGCGTCGCCGCCGATGACTTTTCAAATAACGAGGAAGACATAGCCGCCGACTCAGAAAATAACGAGGACCTTGAGGATGCTAATGCAGAAGGTTCCAACATACATATCATGCATTAAGTTCATTAGTATTAATTCGATAACCCCATTTCTTATACATAATAAATAACGAATATGCATGGTACTTGTAGGCCTCTGGATCGACGACGAAAAAGTCTAAGAGAGGTCGTACACAACTAATCGTCGGCGATGTGATGTATCGTATCATGGAGGTGTCAGAGCTTGGCCAGCCTTATGCTCCAAAAAAATCAAGGACAAGTTCGTGTCTCAATGCGGGGCCATTGTAAGGGACAACGTGCCCATCAAGTATAGAGAATGGAAGGGAAAACCAAGTAATCCATCGTGGTTGGGACTCGATAAAGACCAGTGGAATGGATGTGCTAAAACACTTCACACTTCCTGAAGGCGTCGACGCAAACCTTGTTAAGGGTTGGACTCTAGCGAAGATGGCAACTCAATTTCAGAATTTCAAGAAGAAGTTGACTAGAGATTTTATCAAGAACAACCGAACTCCAAATTGGGATGAATATCCGAAGATAAAAGATCACTGGAAGTCCTTTGTTGAATACAAGAAAACTGAAATTTTTGCCCAAAAAAGTGCACAAGGGAAGAAAAGTGCCAGTAAGAAAGGGGAGTACAACCATCGTCTTGGTCGAGGTGGTTACACGGTAGCAATTCCCAAGTGGCGGAAGATGGAACAAGACCTTATCGACAAAGGTATCATATCAGCGGTCTTTCACTGGCCCGATCGATCGAAGAATTGGTATTATGCGCATGGAGGCAGATTGAACCCGGATGATGGTACCCTTGAATTCCCGCCCACGTTACGAGAGAAGGCACTTGAGATAATGAAAAAAATAGAAGATGTCAGAGCTGGTAGATTGAAGGTTGACAGAGAAATGGATGAGCTCACTATGGCGCTGGGAATCCAGAACACCTGTGACGTTGCGGGCTACGGGGTGGTGCCGTGGAAGTATGCTTTCAAGGGAAACCTCGACAGCTATAAAAGTCGCAAAAGAAGAAGAGAGCGCGAAGAGGAGCATTGGCGTCAAATGATGGAGCAAAGACTTAAACAACAAGAAGAAAAGATGTGCAGAGATTGAACGCAGTGGCCGTAATGATATCTCGAGATAGCCCATTCGAACCTTGCCCGTACCGCTGGATCCCGTCATTAGCCCTTCCGCTCGCAAAAGCAGTTGTGCTTCTACCGAGGTTGCAGGAGGTGCTTGCATAGAGGTCGCACCAGGTGCTTGCAGAGGGCCTCAAGAGCCGAGGGCAATCGAAGGAGTTCCGGATGACAACCAACAATACCGTGGATTTTCTGTCGGTTGCACCCCATGTGAGCTGCACAAGCCATTCGGCAACATCACAATGCAGGTATATATAAATATAATTATTACATGCAATTAGCTCAACTTTTGATGCATCACTTAGAAAATGTAATAAATTCCTTATTTCTCTACATATAGGTGGCGTGCGGAAGTGCTTTTGCGCATTTTCACAGACTAGCCATGGCATCTTGATTCCACCCTCGCCTCGGTTTCTGTGGAGGAGGAGATTTGTCACCACAATTTGAAGATCTAGAGCTAGACATCCCAGGAGGTGACGGGGAAAGTACACTCAAGGATGCGGTTCACGGTATCATATTGTGGCCCAAACGTTACATTATAATCCCAGACGGAGGATCAATCCCTCCTACAGATCCCCCGCAGCCGCGACCATCGTCATCTCCGAGGTTGTCCTCACGACCTTCAATATCACCTCGCTCACCGTCTACACAAGAACCATTATTCAATTCCGGAGGTGCGAGCTCCAGCCATGATATTGACATCAATCCCGAATCACCTCCAAAAAAGTAGAAAAAACCAATGGCAGCAAAGCAAGCGCCATCAAAAGCAGAAAAAAACACCAAAGCACCACAGAAAAAACCACCCAGCCACCAAAGCACATCAGAAAAAACCGCGAAACCACCGCAGAAGAAACCACTGCAGAAAAAACCACCTAGCCACGAAAGCACAACCGAAAAAAATGTCGGAGCACAGTCTTCCAACCCAGTGCAACCACCAAAGCAGAAAAAACCACCAACGATAAAGAAAATGGTTGAGCCCATCGAAAAGGAAGCTAGCGTGGGAGACGACAGAAGAAGAAGGAAAAACGACAATCGGTGCCCAACATGTGCATGAATTTTTCAACAATCTGAATACAAAACAGCGGAGGGAGCTCGAGAAGACCAAAAAGTAGATCCGCCAAACTTGGGTTTTCAAACTAATGAGTGAAAAGCAAGAAATTGATGCCCATAATGGCGTCAATGTCGTCTAAAGAAGATACTCGTGCAAAGAAGCTGGAGCAGAAATGATGCGTCGATGAGCAACAGACTTACGTTGCCTCGGCCTCAATGCACATGAACGAGCTCTAGCAAATGCCTACACAACAAGTGGTGCAGGTCCTTGATTTCATGGAACAATCGGGAATGCCTATAAGTGTTGCACTCGCCATGAAGAACCACCCCGGATCCAAGTTTCAAGTATAGATGGCCCTTTCACTAGGAAAACCTCTTATCCGCCAGAACTAGTACTTAAGCTCTCACCTAAGATGTACAAATTTCATGAGTGGTACATGCGGCATTCGAAAAGGCATAGATACCATAGGTATACTTGCTAGACCAAGATTTTGCCACCAAGGCAACAAGGTGGTCCGGCCGAATTCAGAGATATTTATGAAGTTTACCATTTAGACGCCGAATACCGATCTTATCGTCAGCTTGGTGTCCGTAAGTGGCGTATTTTATGTTTATTAATAAATTTATTACGATGTAGATCTACTAATTAACTTTGTATTTCATTTTTGGTAGCCTGCAAAAACAAGAGATGCAAAAAAAAGAATATTGCCAACAGAATTGGTTTCATGGACCCATCAAAAGTCAATGAGTTTGAGGTCAAGAATCAACCAGACACAACAATCGCGACAATCTATAGGACCTTGTCTAAGTTTCATGACAAGGATCTCATACTACTACCTTACAACTGCAAGTATGTGCGATTGCCATCTAATTGTCCTTGCTAATTCTATTTAGTTCTAATTTGTATGAGTATTATGATCATGTATATACAGTTTTCACTGGATTCTTATGATCATTCAAGTCGACAATAGCAGCATCATGGTGTGGGATTCATTGAGAAAAAACCCCGCAAGTTACCAAGACCTTCAAAATATGTTTCAAGAGTAATAATTCTATCTAAGACGTTCTTTTTAATGCAATATATATACTGATTATCTAAGAGTAATAATTCTATCTAAGACGTTCTTTTTAATGCAATATATTGCTTTTACTAACACATTATCTTTCATTAATTTTCCTCAGAGCTTGGGAAAAATTCATTGCAGAGAAAGAAGGTGAATTTAACCCAACAATTACATTCTATAATCGATTATCCTAAGACGTAATCCAAATAACAACTTGATTGAGAAAATTTAAATTTTATCACACTTATATTTCATAACATTTTCTCCTATCCACTTTAGTGTTTGAGACAGGAACAAGGAAATAATTTATGTGGATACTATGTCTGTGAGCACATACGATGTTTGGCAAGTGCAAACTCCGAAAATTATAATGTAAGTTAATTAAATAAACCTATTAATAATACATCATTTCCTAACCACTTCAATATTTAATTGTTGAGTGTAATATATTAACATATTTGCACATTACAGATGGATATGGTTAAGGACAAGGTCATTCAGAAGGATCGTCTTTCGGCGATTCAAGAAAGTCTCTTGGGATTCCTCTTGGAGGAGGTGGTTAATCCAGCAGGAAAACATCATTATGATGGATCTAAAAAATCCAATAGAGACTAGAAATTTGAAGTGAATGATATTTTAATGTATAAATACTATCTATTTTGATGTATATATTTCTAAGTTTATGTACATATATAAGTTTATATATATATAAGTCTAAGTGCGTATATGGTATATATAGACATGTATACATATATACAAGTGCAAATACGTATACATACATATACGGGTTAGACAACAATTAGAATATACACTCAAATCGAAAACAACAAAAAAAAAGAGAGACGAGACCCTTTAGTCACGGTTGGTATTACCAACCGAGACTAAAGGGGTGCGCAGCGTCAAGGCAGCTTTAGTCTCGTTCGTAATACACGAACCGACTAAAGGACCCCTTTAGTCCGTGTTGGTTCACTCGACTAAAGGGGGTATTTTGTCTCTCATCATTAGTCCCGGTTGGACTTGAGAGACCTATACCCCTTACCAACCGGGACTAAAGCCCCTCTCCCTACCGGTGATGTATATAGATTATGCTCCAACAAATTGAGCACCTGCTGTTCAGCCGATTCATGGGAGTTTGTCGTGAGCCGCAGATCTAATTCACAGCAAAGTAGAGGCGTTTGCCGTGAGCCGCATATCTGGCTCACTGCAAAGGCTCATCTGCCACTGCCACGTGCCGGCTCTTGCCGTGAGCTTTGGTGAATGCTCGGCAAACAACATGTGTTTGCCGTGAGCTTTGTTAATACTCACGGCAAAAGCATAGGTTTGCCCGTGAGCTTTGGCCATTACTTAAATCCTTCTCAACACTACGATCTTCTTCTCAAATACTTCGGTTTGTAAACATCGCACGTGACAAAATGCGTGAAACCTTCTCAATTTTCTACACAGCCTCCACGTATGATACCATCACACCGTGGCAAATATAATAATTTTTAGACTTCATTTGTTTTTTTATATTCAGAATCATTCAGCCACACGTTCATGATTATGTTTCCTTAATAAGATGTTCAAAATTTCTTTTCATTTCGACCTCAAATTAAGCTGAATAACATGTCTATCAATTTTCTACTCATTTTGTTCTATTATTTGAATAACTTGTAGTTAAAATTTGACTTGATTCAGAAAATTGCTTAAAATGCAATTAATTATTTAAATATAGCAAAAAGATAAAAAAACATTACCAAACTTGAAGTACCACATGTTATATGTGGAGAGTAAAAAAGTTTAAGAGGTAGAAAAGAAAAAATATTTATTTGCCGTGAGTGCTATAAAAGACACTAAGCAAATTTTAACTTTTTTGCCGAGTGTCACAGAAAAACATGATTGAAGCTGCGATAGATATGCATGTAAATTATCTGAAGGGTAAATCGCTGAGATCGATTAGAATTGTTTGAGAGCAATTAATGTAGTAGAAATTAGAATGCAATTGCAAATAATGCAGGAAGCTTCGTGGAAATAAAGCGCCGTGCGAGCCCGTTTCGGCGAAAGCGTACACCTGCAAATGCCTTGTTCACACCATCCCTATCTTACCAAATACGTGCATGCAATGTCATGTCATGTCACACATAACATGCATGCCCTCTGCTCGTTCACCACCATCCATCAGAGCCATGCTTGATAGCAAACGCTACTTTGGCTGCTGGTCAAACCGTTGGGAAAAAACCCCTGGCTGGTCTACTCCGATCCAGCCGTCTCTAGCATGCATGCTAATAATCATTCGTGTGCTAATAACATGGCACAAGTAATTAGATTTGATCAGTGTTATTACACCATTTCGAGCTGACGACACACATCTAATTAATCAACAGTTCATTATTCTAGTAGCCAGATCCAGACGTACGGCATATAAGCATGCATCTGGATGATCTGAATCTGCTGACATGAATGATGTGCTAAATAAGTACTACTAGATATATATGGGTTCTGCACCAGTAAATTGAGTACCTGCTGGCCGGTGAGCTGATCCATGGAGGATGCAGAGCTAGCTGCCTAGCTCAACTGCTGAAGTGATGAGAATCAGATACTCCTAGCAACCATTATTGCACACTCCAGACTGCCGATGAGGGCCAGGAAGCACATGTGGTCCCCCGCCACTAGCATGGCGAAGCTCGCGCAGCCGCCGATGATCCACAACCAGAAGGCGACGCGTCCCGTGTCGGCGCTGGCGCTGGCGACGACGAGGTTGATCCAGAACCAGAACGTGGCGTGGCTGGCTCTGTTTCACGAGTTCCACAAGGAGACTCTAAATCTCTTTAGTCTCAATTTTAAAATCATTACTTTAATTCCAAAAATTAAGAACGCCACTAAGATTCAGCAATATAGACCCATTTGTGTCCTCAACGTTAGTATCAAGATTTTTACAAAAGTTGGAACTAACAGGCTGAATAAAGTGGCAAAGACTGTGGTGAGCCCAACGCAAACTGCCTTCATGCCTGGTAGGAATATTATGGAGGGTGTGGTTATCCTACACGAGACCATCCATGAACTTCATACCAAAAAAGCTAATGGAGTTATTTTTAAGATTGACTTTGAAAAGACCTATGATAAAGTTAAGTGGTCCTTTCTCCAACAAACTTTACGCATGAAAGGTTTCTCACCTAAGTGGTGCAGATGGATTCAAAACATGGTTACAGGAGGGAGTGTGGGAATCAAAGTTAATGATGACATTGGCCCATACTTCCAAACGAAACGTGGGCTCAGGCAAGGTGACCCTATGTCACCCATCTTATTTAACATTGTCGCTGATATGCTAGCTCTACTTATTAATAGAGCGAAAGCGGATGGACAAATAAGAGGGGTTATACCCCATCTAGTGGATGATGGTCTGTCTATTTTACAATATGCAGACGACACCATTATCTTTCTAGACCATGACCTTGAGCAAGCAAAAAATCTTAAGCTCCTTTTATGTGCTTTTGAGCAGTTATCTGGTCTGAAGATTAATTTCCACAAGAGTGAAATCTTCTGCTATGGCGCAGCCAAAGAAATGGAGCCATTCTATACTTCTCTCTTTGGGTGTAATTCGGGGGCTTACCCTTTTAGGTATTTAGGTATCCCGATGCACCATAGACAACTCCTAAATTCTGAATGGAGTAAAGTTGAAGAACGCTTTCAGCAAAAGCTTTCATGTTGGAAAGCAAAATACCTATCCTATGGGGGGAGATTGGTTCTGCTTAACTCTGTGCTAAGTAGTCTTCCAATGTTCATGATGTCCTTCTTTGAGATTCCTAAGGGAGTTCTTAAAAACCTCGATCATTTCAGATCAAGATTTTTTCCGCAAGGCTCTACTAAAAACACAAATACAGCTTGCTAGATGGGACATCTTGTGCCGTCCTAAGGATCAGGGTGGTCTTGGGATCTTGAATTTACAGCTTCAAAACAAATGTCTTTTGGCTAAATGGTTAGTTAACCTTCTGAACACCTATGGGACCTGGCAATCTTTGCTAAGGAATAAATATTTGAGAACCAAGACCCTGACGCAAGTATCATCCAAACCTAATGACTCTCACTTTTGGAGAGGCCTCATGCATATTAAAGATGAGGTTCTTGCTAAAGGTTCTTTTATTATTAAAGATGGAACCATCACAAGATTTTGGGATGATACCTGGATAGGTGATAAGCCGCTCAAGGATACATACCCGGCCTTGTTTCATATAGCCCGGGATCGGCACGTAACGGTTTCTAAGGTCATGTCTTCTAGACCCCTAAATATATCCTTCAGGCGGTCTCTGGTGGACAATAACCTAAGACAGTGGCTTCACCTAGTAGCTCAGGTCTCTAATGTTGATTTGGTGGTTTTGGTGGATGGTAAAGATTATTTTAAATGGCTGCTGACAAAAAATGGTTTTTTTACTGTCCGGTCAATGTATCTTGATGCTATAGATACACATCCACCTTTTCAGCATAAGAAGATCTGGAAATGGAAATTACCTCTAAAAATCAAAAATTTTCTTTGGTTTCTTCAGAAGGGTGTCGTTTTGACAAAAGACAACCTTGCGAAGAAAAACTGAAAAGGGAGCTAGAAGTGTGTCTGCTGTAATATGAATGAAACAATACAGCACCTCTTTATAGAATGCCCTTTAGCAAAGATGATTTGGAGGTTTATCTTCTATGCTACTAATTTGAACCAACCTAGATCTATTAACCATATGTTTGGTAATTGGCTTAATAATCAACATAAGGAGTTTAAGCAATTGATTTGGGTTGGTGTCGCTGCCATTTGCTGGGCTATTTGGAAATGCAGAAATGATATTGTCTTCAAAAAGACGAAGTTTAATTCGATTTTGCAGGTTATTTTCAGGGGAGCTTACTGGTTACGCTTCTGGGCCCTGTTGCAGCGTGAGGAGCAGGCTAAGGACATCCTCATCGATATGAGCAGGAAATTAGAAGTCATTGCTCTACAGATTGCCAATGGAGGATAGAATAATTTTTATCGTTTACCTTAGTTGGGTGCATGTTGCCCGTTGCTACCTGTCTGCTCTTTCCGACACTTGTTTGAACTTTGTAATAATTGGCTATGTACATCTACTGATGTAGAGGCCGGATTTAATTATCCATTATTAAAAAATGATTTTAACGCAGACGAAGAAGGTTTCAGGGGAAAGAGAGAGAGAGAGAGAGGAGAAAAGTTTTTCAGATTAGGCTAGCAACGTAAAAAAAATGGACCTGAACGGAGCAGATCGGAGGAGCAGAATAGAGTGGCCAGCCGGAGATGGGAACGGGGACGAGACGGGAAGGAAGGGTACGTAGGGGGAGGGGACTCACCGTTCACCGGGCCTCGATCTTCTTGGTGTGTGTTCTGGTTTCGCCGGTCGGATCTTGCTGTGCACGAGAAATTGCAGAGCACAAATAAGCTAGTAGCAGACCATCCACACTCATCCAACTTCGTATCCTCCTTCAAAACAGAATATTCCCTCCCAACAATCGAGATTTTCTTCTTTATACTACTTCCTTCCGCACCCATCTTCCTTCATATTCTTCCTTCATACCAACTTCCACCACGTAGGTCCCACTCGTCAGCCTCTTCTCCTTTATCTCCCCACCCACCCATCCTGCCTTCCTCGGGACCTCCGGCCGGGCCCGAGCCGCTGCCCCACCCGCCTCCTCCTCGCCTCCTCGCGCGAGCTCCGCCGCCCGCCGCCTCCCGCCTCCTCCTCGCGCCCGAGCCCGCCCGCCTCCCGCCTCCCGCCCGCTCACGCAGTTAGCGCGCGCCTCTCGCTGCCTCCGCCGCGGAGATCTCAAAGCCTGCCTCGATCCGCGTGTGGAGACGCGGCGAAGGTGGTAGGGGCGGCGTACATCCTTCCTCCGCGGCCGGCCCCTCCACGCCACCGCGATCTGACGTCCTCGCCGCCTTCTCCTCCTCCTCCTCCGTGGCGCCGGGCTGCCCTCCCTATCTCCTCCGGCAGGCGCGCGCCGGCTCCCCTTCGCACCCGCCGCCTCTTCCTCCTCCATGGCGAGCCCAGCGATGGTGCAACGGCGACCGCGCTGGGCAGGGAGCAGCGACTGTGGAGGCGGGCGGCGCCTCAGAGGGGCCGGGCGGCCGATGAGGCGAGGAGAGGATTTGGAGGCGACGCAGCAAGGATTGGGAGGCGGCGCGGAAGGCCGGGCGTGCTCGGGCCGGACGGCAGCAGCGGCCCTCCATTCTCTCTCCCCCTTCCTATTGATGGCGCAACGAACGGTGGGCGGTGGGCCCGGCTGGATCCCGTCTCTCCGCAATCCCTCCGAATCTGCCGTTCCCTGGAGTGGACGGGAGTTTCCCGTGAGGTTTGACGTCCCCCGCTGCAGCGGCAAAAACGTTATCCCTCTCCTCCAGGAGAGGGATAACGTCCCCGGTGCGGATGGTCTAAGAAGCAAAAAGCGAGGTCTGGCCGGCCGTGTGGGTCCCCAGTGTCCCCACCAACCACACCAAGCATGTGTCGGTATCGCAAAGATGGATGTAAAAATCCTAACTCACTTCATGGACATCTCAAGTGCTCAACCTTTCTCCTAGCTAGTTGATGCAATGCAAACATTTCCTTGAATCACCTAATTTTCTTATTAGCTTAATTACTTTTGATCTTGATCATTGACAACTGATTTATCTGTTTTTAACTAGTGCCGTCGATCGTCTATAAATTAACTACCACATGCACATTACGTGAGCCGTGAAGGCAGCGTGCGGTGTCATTGTTAATTAGTCGATCTGCACGCATCACTTTAACAAAAATGTGACTTTGGGAGCTAGGGCATGGAACCCCCTGCTTGCACGGAGTAAAGTCTTCCGCGTGGCCATCAAAAGCCTTCTGCATCCGATTCCACGTACTTCAGCTAGAATAATTAATATGCCAGACTAACCTGATTCCACAATCGGCAACTGGCCGCTTTTGGTATTTATGCTACGTTTGTGTCCTTGATCGATATTGTCGTCTCATCGATTTGTAATGAAAATGTGTGGAACTAAACTACCCATGGTTCAAAATTGAACTCGATATATATGCACTGATGATTGCTACCTATAGGGATGCTTATGCTTTGATAGGTGATGTGAATTTTAGTTGATGCGTATTTTTTGGTTGATCTGGTCGATCGTCAATAAAGTCCAAAAAACATTTGATCATTCAATTTGTCTGTTTTATCCTCTGCGCTGCCGTTGCAATAGCTACAGCGCTAAATTAAGCTAGTGCTTGTATGTTCAGATACGGAAAAAGGTACAAATATTTAGCCGAAGAGCAATTATACATATGCATATGGCTGGCTGGCTAGAACTAGAATTCATATGCTGATGCAATTGGATTATTGGAATGTACCAGTACGCACACACGGTAGCATTCAGTCAGTTGATCGTCAATTTTATGTGTCCTCCTACCTATCGACTAAATTGAATAGATGTGCTCTGGTAGTCCTAATCGCTGATCGGCTTAAAGCTAACAACGTCGGCATGTAAATATATGAATAGTAATCGCTGAGACCAGTGTTTTTTTTAGATAGAGAGAACATGAAGTTTTGTGGAAAGCACAGCAGCCCGTTTTGCCAAAAGCATACACATGTCACGGGCCTTGTTCACACACTATATATCTATACATGCATGTATTGGCATGTCATCACTCCATGTGCATGCATGACGGAAGTCAACAAAAGCTATCTGGCTGCTGTGGACTAGTATTCCAGGCGTCCCAGTCATGCATGCCAAGAAAACATACGCCAAACCACACTCGTTTCTTTCGTCGTTTACTTTAAGTTTTAGCTCGATCGTCTGCGTACTAAAGCAAGATAGGACAAATATTTATAAGTAATTTCGCGTATTTGTGATATGACAGCTAGAAATGTATTTCTCAGACTATGTCAGACTGCTTCTGATTTCCATACCAATGCAAGATATATGTAGCAAATTAAAGGTCGCAGTCGCACACAGCATATTAAAGGTTACCCATGTACTGTCTCACACCACAGTAATGCAGTCTGCACATGCTAATCATATAGCATTATATTACACAAGTAATTTGCTCAAATACTAGCTGACAACATACGGAATTAACAATTCATACTACTAGTCACTAGATCCGCCAGAAGCAAGGCATGGATGAACTACTCTAGAATCTAGATCATCGCATCGATCAGTAGGTTCAGTACCTCGTGAGCTGAGCGATCAGTCCCAGCGCTGACAGATCCAGCAGCAGCTAGCTAGCTGAAGTCTTTCAGTCTGCCGAGGAGGGCTAGGAAGCAGGTGATGTCGGCCGCCGTGTAGATGCAGATGTCCGCGGTGCCGATGGTCCACCAGAAGATGTCTCCCGGGTAGGCGGCGAGGTAAAGGGTGACGACCCTGGCGCACATGAGGTGGGCGGTGGCGGTGGCGGTGGCGGTGGCGGTGGCCGCGAGCGCCGCGTAGGCGAGGGCCTGGCCCCGGCGTCGGTGGTCCGGGAGCAGCAGCGCCGCCGCCGCGGCGGCCGTCTGGGCCGCGGTGCACCATGGCACCCAGGGTCTGATGGCCCTCCCCTCGGCGGCCGCCGCGCCCGTCAGCTCGGCAGTTCCGCCCAACCACGACGGGTGCCACGAAGGCGTCAGCATGGCGAAGGCGAAGGCGCCGACGAGGATGCCGGCGGCGAGGAGCGCCCACAGGCTGGCCAGCTTCACAGCTGAGAACGGGGCGGCCTTCTTCTCCTGCTTCTTCTTCTCCATGGCCATCACCGGCAACAAAGAAGCTGCTGGCTTCTTGACCACCTTGTCAGCCTCAGCCATGGGATCCGATCGAGCTAGGTGAACTAGAGATAGGGGATGACAGATGACAACAGAGAACAATGAACAAAACGTTAGTTCCTTGTCGATTTTGTGCTGCCAGCGGAAACGAGATAGATCCATCCAATCTTGGTTTCAACGAAGAAGAAAGAAAAAGTAATGGGGTTTATTTTCAGGCAAGAAAAGAAGAGAACGAACAAAAGTTTTCAAATCAAGCTGCCTACTTCCAAAATTCGACCTAAACGGAGCAGATCGGAAGGCTTGTGCAGGTCATGGGCGCGCTTGCCGCGCATGCAATCCAAAGGCTTCAAGTATCCAAGGAACACAGCAGCAGCGAGTGAAAATAAAGTGGTGATGCTTTGGGGCCCACACACACCCACGACGTGTCGTGCCACCCTTGGCCGAGCCATAGGAGCTGCGCTTTGCACTGGTGTAATTCTTCCTTTTTACCTAGTTCCACGCAGTAAAAAGCTACGTGTAGGCATTTCAAAAAAAAAAGCTACGTGTAGGAAATACGTATTATATTATCTAAAACAAAAGTGCAGTACGATGCCGTGGATGACACACAGAACTACAAAGCTCACAGATGATCGAAAAGTGAAAAGTACATATGTGAAAGGGATCGTAGTTACTCATGATTCAAAAGTGTGCCTCCAGGTGCGTGTTTGGTCCTCGCCATTACTGAGCCTCTTCTTCGATCTTCGCTATCAGCTGATCTAGCTGCAAGAACAAGTTTGGCCAGGTAGGAAACACAGACACACTACACCAAACTGAAATTGTCTTGGCGGCTAGAGATTTTCTTGGCGGTTGAATTGAAAGCACTGCACCTAGTTATATAGTAATTTCTACTTGCAAACAGCCAAGACAATACAATTCCATGACGTGTTTAGCAAACAGCCAAGAAAATATGCAACTTGATTGTCAATTTTCGTAGCTAGATTGCAAAGAAAATTGTGGATTTCCTTAGCTATTTTGTTGAGCACCACCTAACGACCTTGGCTATATTTGTCAATAAAAAACGACCTTGGCTATTTTAATTGTTGAGCTGCCAAGGATAGCGTGCATTTTTTTTGGCTGTTTTATCTGATCTGCCATGAAAGCGTGTGGATTTGGTTCCTAGAGCAAGGGAGTCAGGAGTCATAATTTAGTTTTGTTGAGCCACCGAATTGGGTCGCCATGAAAAACATATGAACAGTTCATTTTTCGCTTTTCAATAGAGTCGTTAGCTGTATTATATCATGACTCCTCCAACACAAAGTCAGCTGCTATAGCTAGTTGTAATATAAGACTATGCACGATATGCCATCCAAAAGATGGTATTAAAGATTATGGTCCGGTCCAACAAAATGGCTCAAGCCACAAGCTAGCACGAAATTTAATATAATGATGTAAAGATGAATGGTAAATGGCAGAGATGCTTTTTTTTAGAGAGAGCAATATATTTTTTTTTACGGTCAAAGAGAGCAATATAATTGCAACGCAGGAAGCTTCGTGGGATCGGAGCATCCTACTAGTCCGTTTGGGCAAAAGCATACACATAACACATGTCAGGCCTTATTCATGCCATCTAAATGCACCATATATACGTGCATGCAATGTCATGTCACTCATGTTTCCGGCAAAAGCATACACACATGCCATGTGATCACAACAAGTCAACAAAAGCTATCTGAGCTTCTAGACTAGTACTCCTTCAGCCGTCTCGATTGATCATGCCAAGAAATTAAACATGTTTGCGATTCATGAAGAGATTATCTATATATTACCAATGCAGAATTTGACTGTTCACATAGCTAGCTAAGAAAAGGTCGCATCATCAAAGACTACATATACTTGGTTAACACCTCAGACCACAATCCAATTAATCCATGGCAGGCTAATCATAGCATTACACAAATAATTTAGACTTGATGATTTATTACTACCCAATGATATATGATGATATATCCAACGACTAAGAGTTTGTACTACTAGCAGTAGATCCAGATGTACGGCATAAGGATCTGGATGGCATGATGTACTATACTAGATCATGCACCATCAGTATACCTCTTGAGCTGCTGAGGATTCGTATGGAGCCCTGAGTTGACCGAGAGCAGCTAGCTAGCTAAGCTAGCTCTATCAACACTCTGCCGAGGAGGGCCAGGAAGCAGATGATGTCGCCCGCCGCAAGGAAGAACATGTCACAGGTCGCGAGGATCCACCAGAGGATGCCTCCCAGATCGGTGGTGAAGACGCAGGTGGTGACCGCGAGCCTGGCCAACAAGAGGTGGATGGTGGCAGTGGCTGCGAGCGCGACGCAGGCGAGGACCCGGCGCCGGCGGCGGCCCGGGAGCAGCAGCGCCAGCGTCGCGGTGGCCGCCGCAGCCGCGCTGCACCACAGCAACGCCTGGATGATGGGGTAGTCCGTCATCCCCCAGGGGGACACCTCGGCGGCCTCCGCGTCGTCCGTCAGCTCGGCCGTTCCGGGAAACCACGAGGGCTGCCACGAAAACGACGCAGGGCACAACACCAGCGCGAGACCAATTGATCGAGCATCCAAATAAGGAGTAGTCATCGATCAGTTAGCAGTTACCGGGTGGATGTGGTAGTGGACCATTGTGATGGCGAAGACGAAGGAGCCGAGAAAGATGGCGACGGTGAGCAGCGCCCACAGGCTGACCGCCTTGACAGCAGGGAGCAGAAATGGAGCCTTCTTGTTCATCTTCTCCATAGCCACCGCCGGCAGCCAGAAGGAAACCACCAACACCATGTCAGCCATGGGATCCGGTCGAGCTTGCTAGGTAGAAGAGGATCAAGATCAACACAAAAACGAACGCAGGGTAAGTTTCATTTCCGTTCTTGTGTCGCCATGCATGGAAATAAAAGATCGATTTACCATCTCGATTTCAACGCAGAAAAGAAGAGAACGAACAAAGAGAAATTGCAAAAAATGGGACCGAACAAATGGCATCAAATTACTTAAGCTATCTTCTTGCAAAATTCTACCTGAATGGAGCAGATCGGAGATGGGGAAGGGGATTAGTGGGCGACTTGCCGGCCAGAGCTGGATCGACTGGGGAGGCGTTTCGTGCTTTTGACGGGCCTTGGCTGTTGCTTGCTGGTGTGTTTATGCTTTCGCAGTCGAGATCCTTTTGCGCGAGAGGAGGTGACGAGCTGTGAAATTAAAGTAGCCACTGACACGCAGAGAGATGCGAGCAAGGAAGGAGCAAGTAAAGCAACGCGTGGGCCCACCGTTCAGGACACGTCGCAGTCTCGCATGTTAGTTATTAACTCTATAGCTCTATCTATCTAGTAGATGCACTTTGATACTTTGCTTAGCTTTGGAGAAGCCACCAACCCAAGCTTCGGCTGCAAGAAGATAGCTTCCCCCGTTTGATGTATATCTAGAAGAGCTTTTCCCAATGCAACACTAACCTCTCAAAGTCACTTAATATAACATTCACGTACTGATCATCACCTGATTTGCTAAGCTCAATTTTTGAGTTAGACCGGCCGTCTACGCGTGACAGGTTAGTTGACCATGCCTTTGGGTTTTGACGTACGTGAGCTCGATGAGTCAGTTTTTAATTTAAGCCTGTTTTATTAGGTGGTTGATTATATAATGTCATAATACTAGTTATGTCACACAGTGTCATATGCACGTTGTGCTGCCAGAGCCTGAGCAGGCAGCGAGCCATTGCCCACCTGCAGTATCCACTACATGCATCTCAATACTGCTATATGCACGCATCATGTCGCCTTGACAGAAATGCCGGTGGGGCTCGGCGCCCCTGCTCGGTTCAGCTCCATCCTTCTGAGCTAAAAGTCCTTTTTTAATATAAATTAAGACGGGCGGTGAAATCTCTGAAAACCACAACTTCATCTGCATGTGGTTTGGGAGTCTGTTCAGAGGAAGGATGTCGCCCCATCACCAGCAGGGAACAGGGAAGAAGCCATCCTTTCGAAGCCTTTGATCAACTCTGCTGTAACCAGCAGGCGATTTCCCAAACACTAGCGTCAGAGGGTACGAAGCCTTATACTAACTCCAACAAAGTGACCCAAACCCAAAAAAGGGTCGTCACAGTGTTTTTGGATCGCACAACAGGTCTCTAACAAGCGAGGCAAACAGGTGACGCATTTTGCGTTCGAGCCGACACGCAAGGCAAATATGCCGCCTCCATCCATCCTTCTGCGTCTCCATCCCGAGCTCCTCCCCTTCCACGCGTCGCAGCGAGCACGGCCAGAGAAGGAGGACGAACACGGTCGGCGGAGGAGGGGCCTGCGGAGCCATCAACGCTCCATCTCATCGCCGAGGCGCTGCCGCTCCTTCCGCTTCTGCTCGTCAGAGTTCGCCGCCCGCTTATGCTGCAGTCAAGCACCTCCAAATCGGTCTCGCCACCACCGAATCGGAGCTCGCTGCCATCGAATCGGAGTTCGTCACCAACAAACCAGAGCTTGCAGCCACTGAATCGAGCATCAGCCCCACTGAATCGGGGACACCGCCGTCGAATCGAAGCTTGCCGCCAACAAGGAGATCCCATGGCGCGTCTACGGTCGGCGAACGACGACGGCGAGGCCGGGCCGCTGCCGGTGCTGGAGGTTTCCCCTACCGCGAGCTGAGCCGAATCGAGCCGAGGACAGGACCGCCAGGCTCGGCCCCGACGAGCTGCGTCGTGCAGGTGGCCTCCGCCCCAGGCCCGGGAGCGCGACGCCGTCAGAGCGGAGGGAGGAAAGGAGGAGCAAGCGGGGAGCCGTCGGCGCGGCGAGGTCGGTCCGCGACGCTCTGCGGGGATGACAAGGCGGGCCCACACGACCGGGGGGAGGAGGTGCGTTGGTTGGGTATTGTTGTTTGAGATGTCTGGTTTTGGGTCCGTGACCCAGCGCCTGTGCGTGACCCAACCCACCGATTTGGGTCTCGGATTTGAGTTCTATTGTTGGAGCCTGTGCGTGACCCAACCCACCGATTTGGGTCTCGGATTTGAGTTCTATTGTTGGAATCAGTCTTAGGAGCCATCAATTTATCCACACTCAATATACATTTTGTTTTACGGTCAAAGAGAGCGATATAATTGCAACGCAGCTGGAAGCTTCGTGAGAAGCATCCTACTAGCAATATTACCAAATACGTGCATACAATTGCAATGTCACGTCGTCACTCATGTATCCTCTATATCCACTCATGCATGCATGCGTGCATCATCATCCATTAGAGACATATGCATGCATCGATCATCCATGATGGATGACAACAAGCAGGTCAACAAAAGCTATCTGAGCTGCCGTCTCGATTGATCATGCCAAGAAATTAAACATGTTTCTGATTCATGAAGTGAGATTATATATACCAAGCAATGCAGGATTTGATTGATCGCATAGCTGACTAGAAATGGGTCGCATAATCAAAGACTACATACTTATTGGTTAACAATAATGTATCTCAGACCACAATCCAATCCATCGTCTCGTGCTAATCATAGCATTACACAACTTATTTGGACTTGATGGAGCTATTACTAGACGATGATATATATCCAACGACTAAGAGTTCGTACTACTAGATCCAGATGTACGGCATAAGGATCTGGATGGCATGATGTACTATACTAGATCATGCTTCATCAGTAGGATCACTACCCTTGTGAGCTGCTCATCCATGGAGCCCCTCAGTTGATCGAGAGCAGCTAGCAAGCTCAAGCTCAAGTGATCAAGCAGCAGGTACGTTGGCGTAGGCTCCTCTGCCGAGGAGGGTCAGGAAGCAGTGGATGTCGCCCGACGCGAAGAAGGCCATGTCCACGGTCGCGAGGATCCACCAGAAGATGTTTCCCAGATCGGTGGCGAAGACGAGGGTGGTGACCCTGGCGAACATGAGGTGGATGGTGGCGGTGGCTACGAGCGCGGCGCAGGCGAGGACCCATCGGCTCCGGCGGCGGCGGGCCGGGAGCAGCAGCGCCAGCACCGCGGTGGCCGTCGCAGCCGCGAGGCACAACGGCCGCACCACCTGGCTGATGGCGTACAGCTCGGCGGCCTCTGTGTCAGTCAGCTCGGCCCCTGTGGCAAACCACGAGGGCTGCACGAAGAAGATGCAGGAAGTTATTATATATTAGCGTGAGATCTCATGGAGTCATGGTTCGATCTCGTGATTAATAATTAATATCCAAAATCGATCCACAGAGAGTTATTAGTTGAAGACTTGAAGTTACCGGCTGGTAGACCTGAGCATTTCACGGGCCGGGACGGGTTCCGGGCCGAAAACCCGGTTTTTCGGGCCGAGAAAATTCTGCCCATGACCGTCCCATGGGACGCGCTGGCCTCAGTTTCGGGCCGGGCTCGGGCCGCCCGGGCTTACGGCCGCCGCATTTTATAGTGTAAAGTAACTAAAAACAGCATTTCGGGCCGGGCTCGGGCCAAAAAAATTTTTCGCGGGCTTCAAGATCTCTGCCCACGCCCGCCCGAAAGGTCCGGGCGGGCCTGGCGCGCGGGCCGGGCCGGGTCGGCCGGCCAAAAATGCTCAGTATACCGGCTGGGATGAGGCGCCACGACCAAGGAGCCGAGAAAGATGGCGACGGTGAGGCGCCCACAGGCTGGCCAGCTTGACAGCCGGGAGCGGATTCGTCTTCTTCATAGTCACCGGCGGCGGCAAGAAGGGCGCTGCTAGCTCCTTGTCCTCCACCACCTTCTTGTCAGCCATGGGATCCGGTCCAGCTAGCTAGATAGTAGTAGGAGAGGATCAAGATCAACAACAACGAACACACGGTTAGTTTCCTTTCTGTGTTCTTCTGTCGCCATGGAAATAATTAAAAGATCCATCAATCTCGATTTCTAGTTTTCTACGCAGAAGAAGGAAGAACAGGGTGTTCAGGCACAAAAGAAGAGAATTCTTGGAAAATTCTACCTGAACTGGAGCACATCGGAGAAGGGGAAAGAAAGGGGAGGTAGTGGACTCACCGGCCACATAGCCTTGCTTACCTCTTGCTTGGTGTTGTGTTTCTGCTTCCCAGTTGAGATCCTTTTGCGTGAGAGGAGGTGTGACGAGTTGTTAGCCTGTTATATAGTAGCCGAGAAACGTAGACGCAGAGATGCAAGGAAGGAATAAGCACGAAATCGAGGTGTGGGCCCACCATCTAAGACGCGTCATAGTCTCGCATGTTATTTATTAGTTTTATCTAGTAGCTCTATCTAATAGATGCTTTGCTTGGATGCTTTATAATATCTAGTTGAGGGTCCTCTTTAAGTAACTTTGCTTAGCTTGTAAACCTTTCTCCAACTAAAGAGAAGTGTGGGCCCATCATCCAAGATGTGTCGCAGTCTAACATGTTATTTATTAACTTTATCTAGTAACTCTATACAATAATAGATGTTTTTAATGCTTTGCTTAGATGCTTTATCTAGTGGAAGGTCTTGGTGGGTACCTTTGCTTGGCTTGTAAGTCACCTATATGTAACAAAAAAACTCATTTTGTGGAGGGTAGTGAATGAAAAACATTTTGGGGTAACAATTGGTATCTAAGATACTAATCCTTTCCCCCACCTCTCCCATGCTCTAGCCCAAGCTCAGCCCTGTCTAGAGGCAGCATATCTCACCCCGACAGCAGCACTTCTCCTTTGGCTAGATCCGGTCGACGGGCGCCTCTCCCCACCTTCCCCTCGTGCGGATCCAGCGACAGAGCCCGCGGATCGATCCGATAGGTGGAGGATCGAGTGAGTGGTCAGGAGTTGACCCGGCAAGGCCGGTGGGTTGACCCGCAGCGGCATGGACCCACCATCCAGACGCCGCAATCTCGCAGCTGATTTTTTATTGAGTCATGCGTACGTGCATGGCAGTAAAATGTTGATAGTTCATTAAAGGGTGGATGGGCATCTCAAACATTCTGGCATTCCCCCCGTTTGATGTAATTAAGAAAACAATAATTAGTTATTAGCATGTGGCAAATACTAATGAAGAGTTACAATCGTTGAATGATCATGATTTGCTTAGCTTACTTTTGATCTTGACCCTTGACTACTGATTTATACTCCGTATTAGGTGGTTGATCAGTTACCAAATTAACTACCATGCACATTATGCGAGCCCATGAAGGTAGCGTGCCGTATTATCATTGCCAATTCGCCTGCACCCATGGTACTATCACTTTAAGCAAAACTAGTCCATCAACCTGTGTATCTGCACAGGCTAGTATTTTTAGATGACATATAATAAATATAATAAGATATTATTTAAATTAGGAAGAACAATTAATATTTTTTTATTTAAATAGTATATAATACATTAATGAGCATTGATTGTTATGATTTGATAGTGAGGCCAATACATTAATGAGCATTGGCTAAATATCTTATAACGGCATATTTTTTATGATTCAAATATTGGAAAGAGATTATGGGCAAGAGATCAGTTGCGTCACACATGACCGGCAGGGTATGATAGTTAGATTACTTGTATTTTATTTGAAGCAAAAATATTTATTATGTATGATGTAAGCGGTGGATCATTTAGATTTATTTTTTTTATACTGGCACATGTGGGTAATTTAGACATAAATATAGAGGGTTATTTTTAATTCTTCATAATAATAGTTGGTGTAATTTCAGAAACAAAGTTGATTTTTTAGGATTTTTTAGGATTTCTCTCTCTTTTAGAGTGTCACCTAGGATTTTTAGGTGGCTTCACTACCGCAAAACGATTTGTCACCGTGTGCGAAGCTAGTCGCCGTGTGCTTTATATCCGCACACACATGTCTAACGTCGCCGTGTGTCACGAGGCACACACAGCGAACCACGGATTCACCGTGTGTCTCCATTAGGCACACGACGAACCACAGATTCGCCGTGTGTCATTGGAGGTACACACGACGAACAAGATCATGTGACTAGCACGCACTCCCTGTGACGGACGACAAGCAAAACTGGCTTGGCCGTGTCAACCCCATGACACACAGCGACTATGTAGCTTCACCATGTGTAGGTGTCTAACACACGACGACTAAGTAGATTCGTCGTGTGTTTTTCTTTGGCACACGGCGAAGGAGCCCAAAAAATCATCTTCCACCCTCCAAAACATTTTCTCCACTCCACATGCAACATCTACTGATCCCAATTCATGTTATTCATGTTATTTAGCCTAATTTAAGATCTTAGTCATGCAATCAAAAGAAATTTTGAACATCTTGACTAGTAACCACGACCGCGCCCATGTGTATGAAAGATTTTAAAATTCTAAAAAAATGCAAATAAAGTCCGAAAATTATGAATTTTGTCAGTGTCTCATGATATCATATGTGGATACTATGATAAAAAGTTGAGTGTGTTTCGCATATTTTTTCATGTACGATACTTACAAATAGCAACATCTCCGAAGAAGTTTCGTAAATTTGAGAAAGGATATAATTAGGTTTGTAGTGAAAGTGACGATCAAATTTAAATTTGGCTTCAAAAGTTTTTCTATTCTTTCACATACAACATGTTGAACTTCATGTTAAAATTTGGTATTTTTTGAATTTATTTGTTATATTTAACTAATTAAATACATTTGAAATTTTTTTTGAAAACAAAAGTCTCCGTGGGCCGTTATCGGTCACACAGCGAACTGAAATTGGGCCAGCCGGCCCAAAAACCACTCCCCCGACGGCCCACCTAGCGCACTCCCGCTCCGCTGATCTCGGTAGTCACAAGACGATCCGACGGCCGAAAACGATCCGGGCTGGGCATAAAATGCTGAAATCGCCGGGGGGAGGGGAAACCCTAGCTCATTTCCCTCCTCCCCCCTTTTCGTGAGCTCCTGAGCCGCCGCGCTCCACCGCGCGCCACCACCCCTTTTCCCATCTCCCCCCAGATCTGGCGAGGACACGAGCCTCTTCGCACCTGAGCCAGAGCTCCGCTGCCTCCTCGGGGCGCCGGCCTCGTCTCGCGTGCGGCCCATCAAGGTGCTCCGCCGGGGCTTCATGGCTGGCGGTGGCACAAGCTCATGCGCACACGCACACACGCTTTGGCCCTTCCTATCCCCCGTCGACCACCGCGGCCAGCAGGAGGTCCAGCGCACCGGTCGTCCTCCCTCTACCCCTCCGGTGATGAAGGTAAGATCCACTCCTCGCCCTTCTCGCGATCCGGCGACGGAGAAGATCTGCGTGGCGGTGGCGGAGGAGTGGCGGAGGGCGTGCTACAGCGGGACGCCTCACAAGTGGACGGGCGGCGGCGATGAGCTCTTCCTCTAGTGCTCGCGTCTGGTGAAGGAGGAGAGGAGGAGAAGCACGGTGGCGGATTGGCTCAGGCGAGGCCGGATCCGGCTACCACACGCCGGGCACTCCTCCACTCATTCCCGGCAAGAGTTTGCACCAGCGCCACCGATCGGCCGGTCCGGTGGTGGTGGCCGACGGTGTGGTGTGGCAGGCGGCGGCCGGGGTGGGGCCGGCGTTGGTGTTGCTTTTTTATTTTTGGAAAATGGTAGCCGTGTGTTGCCTCGGCTCACGCCGAGTCCCTCCTCGCGCCTGGCCAACCCGACTAGTCTCCGTCGGCGCACCGCCTCTCCACTTTATGTCGCTGGTGCTTGAATTACTCACGAAAAGTGGTCGCCGGTGTCGATAAGACACACACGAAAGAGGCCCTTCACCATGTCCCGGTCGCCGTGTGTTTTATTCATCGCCGTGTGCACGGGACACACGGCGACTTACCGGATTCCGGTAGTGCTTCATGTGGAGGGCTTTCATGAGTTTTCTCTCTTTTTAAGGTGTCCACCTATGGCTTCATGTGGAAGCTAAAGAAGCCAACAATTAGAAATAGTAAGATGGGATGTAATAAGAGGAACTCCAAGAAACTAGATAAATCCATTTAGTTAGCTAAAATGAAAAACAAATCAAGAAAAAAACCTGATCCAACAGTCCCTCCATCCGACTTGCTAGTCCATCCGACTCGGTATCTCGTGACTCGCGCTAGCCATTTCTCCCGAGCGAGTCCCCTCGCCATCCGCGGCCTCCCGCACGTGGTCCCACCTCCGCCTTAGCGGGTCTACTCCCGCCCGCTCGGCCGCTGCGTGCTGCACGCCACGGGATGGGGAAGTGGAGGAGACACACTGGTCGACCCCACACCACGCGGAGGTGGACGAGGCATGACAAGTGGTGCGGGAAGGGAGACAGAGGTGGAGGAGGACACTATAGGGCCTTCGGGAGCACGCTACGACGCTTACACGG
The DNA here is from genome assembly GCA_022644695.1 of Cenchrus purpureus. Taxonomy (NCBI): domain Eukaryota; kingdom Viridiplantae; phylum Streptophyta; class Magnoliopsida; order Poales; family Poaceae; genus Cenchrus; species Cenchrus purpureus. The sequence continues at coordinate 95,571,678 of CP053459.1, forward strand.
CCGACCGCCTCCACAGTGCAGTGGAGGAGGAGAACGCTGAGCCGCGCTGATACCGGGTGAGGACGCGCCACGCCTGCCGCGGCAGCCCGCGCTTTGGGGAAGTGGAGGATGACGCCGCCGACGCACGCGTGTCGATCCGCCGGGAGGAAGACGCGCCACGTGAAGGTGGGTAGAGGGGGAAGGAGCTGGCAGCGCAAAGGAGCCTACGCCGTGGAAGATGAGGAGCTCACCGCGCGGGCGTGAGCTGGGAAGATGTGGAGCCGGCGTCGGGCTCGGGGCGGAGGAGAAAGAATTGATGTCGTGCTCGGGAGAGGAGGAGGAGCTCGGCGTGGGGACGGAGGACGAGGTGCCGTGTGTCGGGCTCCATGAGGAGAAGGAGGGCAGCGAGCCGGGTGAGGGAGGAGGGAGACGACATGGACGAGGGCGGAGGGCAGCGAGCCGAGGGAGGAGGGGGGACAGTGGAGAGCTCGACGGGAGAGGCAGAGAGGGGTGGGTGGGTGATGACATGCAGGGTTGAGAGTGGGGAAAGAATGACATGTGAGCCCACTCGATTGGGAACGGGCGCCTTCGCCTATTCTCTTGCTTCTTCTCCACGGCCATCACCAGCAACAAAGAAGCTGCTGGCTTCTTGACCACCTTGACAGCCTCAGCCATGGGATCCGAAGCTAGATAAGCTCGATAGGGGATGACAACAACAATGAACACAATGTTAGTTCCTTGTTGATTTTGTGCTGCCAGAGGAAACGAGATAGATCCATCCATCTTGATTTTTTTTCTAGAATACGTAGGAGAGCTGCGTATTAAGAAGATGAAATTAGTTTGGTACAACAGCACGTGGCCGGTTGGGCACACGTCAGACTCACCCACTAGATATTACACGAAAGTGTGACCTGGGTGGACATAAGAACACATACATGCTACTACTCGCTAACCAACCAACCTAGGGGGTACGGCTCAGACAAGGAGTAATCCCTCTCGAGCCTTACTGGCATTTGCCTTCCGCATGGGGAATGCATCCAGCACCTTGTCAGCGTAACCACCTGACCAACCGGCCTTGAAGACTCCGTCGAGCTCACCAGCCTCCATGTCGAGGCGACGCATGAGTAGAACTTCGCCACGACGAGCGACCGGAATCCTGGCGAGTTTGTTGTTGGCAAGTCTTGAGCTGCTGCGCTTGGGGGCCACGGAAGGTGCCGGCTGCACCGTCGGACGGGTTGGGGCTGCGAGAAGAGGAGGGTCTGGTCTCTTCTGAATCGCATCCACGGGCCGAGGCGCCTTCGGAGGAAGCAGCGAGGCGCGCACGGTCACATCTGGTTGGCTCGTCCCGGGGCCGCAGACGCCGCTGAACCGCAGCCGCTGCCGGTGGTGGGGAAGTGTCCAACGACGACCCGGTTGCCCTTGGTGGTGGAACCGAGAAGCAAACCTCTCGCCAAGCAAAGCATCGGATCAACAGCCCCAACCACGGTGTTTCTCGCCATTGGAAGCACACCACGCGGCATCCAACGGCGGTAGAGGTGTGAAGCGACGCGGCAGTGGGGAAGGTGTCGGCCCGGCGGCAGCACCACCCCTGGAAGTCACATCTTCCCTCGGCATGGATCTCGTGTCGGAGATGTGAGGCAAGACCTCGGAGGATGCGCCAAGACGGTGGCAAGTCTAGCGCCCGCGGAAGTGAGCGACCCCGGCAGAGGCTGCCGGCACGGCATGGAGCGCCTGCAGTCCTGGCGATGTGGTGGAGGTTGAAGCAGCGCAGCACCACGTGGGCGTGTGCAGGTGGCCCGATGATGGCTGTAGGAGAGCAGCTTGAGGCAATGTCCATCGAGCTGCGCGGCAGGGCGCGCTGTAAGGTGGTCTGCCCGAGGTGCCGCAGAGCGTGACCGCGGTGGCCCCGAGCTCGACGAGACAAGACCTTGCTCCAACCGTCGGCGTCGAGGGAGAACGCCGGCGACGAGGCTGGTGCGACGGTGTCGGGCACCCGTGGCCCGAGGCGTTGGTGCACGGGACGCACCGCCGCCGCCACGCGCGCATTGGTGCCCACGCCGGGAGGAGGGACTTACGCCTGTCGCCGCCGCGGAGCGGGAGGCCGATGACGATCTCCGGCGGCGGCCCTCCTCTTGACAGCCGTGGGCCGGCGGCGGTCTCTACTGGATCGCCGGGCACCTCCCGGCCGACGACGAAGGGAAAGGACGGACCTTGCGCATGCTAGGGGAGGGAACAGCGGCGGTGGGCGGCGCACGACGCCGACGGCGATGGCCGCACAGCGTCATTGTCGCCTCCTCCTCCGTGTCAGCCCACCGCAGCTCCTTTGAGCGGCCAAGGAGGCGGCCGGTGGAAGGGGCCGCTGGGGAGAGAAGGCGAGGCGCAGATGAGGAGCCGGAGGATGGCTGGCCCGAGGGGGGTAGCCGACCTCGGCGCGGCAACACCGGGCTGGGAGGGTCCGCCCATGGCGCTGAAGCTCGGAGAGGGAGTCCCGCCCATGGCGCCGGCGGCCGAAGACGGGCGAACAGGCGTGGTGGAAGGGAAGGACGAGGTGCCGGACGGAGAAGGGCGGACGGGCGAGGCGGAGCGGGCATCCTCGTCGTCGAGGAGGTCCTCGCCGTCCGACTCGACGACGCCCAACATGGCGAGGCAGTGGAGGCGGCGCAACGGCGAAGGGCGCGGCGGCGGGCGAGGCTCGATCTCCTCGCACAAGCGAAGATAGGAGAGGAGACGGGGATGAATGGATGCGGCTTGAGGTGGGGATCACGGATCTGAGCTCGGGGGAGGCGGGGGTGGCCGGAGTAGGGAGGGGCGAAGGCGGCGGCGGCGGCGGTCGGGTCCGCCCCGCACGGGCGGGCGGGTTCGAGACGAACGGTTCGCCAATCCTAGTTTGGATTCTAAGCATCCATCTTGATTTCGACGCAGAAGAAAGAAGAAGCAATGGGATTTGTTTTCAGGCAACGCAAAAAAAATTCTTTGCTAGCTAGCTTGGTGTACTGGTTCTTGTGCAAGGTCATGGGCTCATGGCTTGCCGCGCATGCAATGCAAAGGCTTCAAGTAGCCAAGGAACAAAGCAGCGAGCGACTAGTAAAGTGGTGACGTCACACTTGCTGGAGTCCCACTTGTTCTTATCCCCGTCTACAGTAGAGAGCAGGGGAAAAGGGCGACTGCGAGGCGAACGGCGATTCCGGCGCCGGTTCCGGTGGATCCCCTCCTTCTCCGACGTCCTCGTTGGCGATGGAGGATGGGGTTCTCGAAGCGGTAGCCGGTGTATATACCCTTCTCTTTCTTGGTGTAGGTAGTCTAGGGTTAGTTTTGACCATGCTTTTGTTAAGGTGTGGTCTCGTCGACCTGGGCTGCTGCGGGCCTTGCGTGAGACGACGACGTGGATGCGGTGAAGCCAGATCGAGTATCGGCGCGGCCTTCTCCGACATCCCCGGCGGTTTCCCTGTCTCTTTGGCCGGTGGCGGCTTGAGGTTCGTGTGCTTCCTCCTGGAGTTCTCAGCTAGCGTCGTTGGTGATAAGATTTTGGTGGCTGCTGTTGTGGTTGTGGTGCTTGACGATGGTGTTATTTGCGTGGGATTGACCATCGACGATAGTTTCTTTGAGAATAATTTCTGCGTCGATGTTGGAATCCTGCAAGGATGTTCTCAACTGGGCTGTTCTTGCAAGGACCGGAGCATACTTTTTGTTTCTTTCAAGGATGTCTTTGTAAGATTTGGCATGTAATCCATCTGAAAAATATATGAAATAAAGCCCGGTTTCTCAAAAAAAAAAGTAAAGTGGTGACGCGTTGGAGCCCACACATCCACGACGTGTCGCGCCGCGCTTAGCTGAGAGCCCGAGGAGCTGGGCTTTGCACAGGAGTAATTATTCCTTTTTACCTCGTTCTTCACGCAGTAAAAAGCTAACGTGTAGGAAAATATTAATTATCTAAAACAAAAGTGCAGGGTGGATGGCACACAGGGTGCAATGCACACATTTGATCGGAATGCTAACATTGAAAAAAATCAAAAGCTAGCGTGACGCTTCCTTGCTGCAATGAATCGATCGAACACACACGGGTGAGTAGTGAACATTTTTTTCAAAAGTAAACTGACATGCCATCTCAATGTTACCATACGTACATGCAATGTCATGTCACTCATGTTAATTTCCTCTCCCCATCCATGCATGCATGCACCATGCATGATGGATGACAACCCAACTGCTAGACTAGTACTCCTTCAGCCGTCTCGATTGATCATGCCAATAAAATGAGATCTTTACATCATATACAATGTGGATAGCAAGTTTTGTGACATTCAAAGTTTAAAAAATATTTAATTAAGGTTCTCCTAAGTAGATAACCATTTAACAAGAACCTAAGTCGGATAATAGGATAATACACAGCTTACTTTGAAATTATGTAATTCAAAATATGTAGCACTTGACTCTTTACATGTTATTAAAATGAGAACTTTACACCTTATACAATGTGCATGACAAGTTTCGTGACAATCAATATTTAAATGATATTTAATTGGTATCATCCTAGATAGATAACTATTTAACGAGAGCCCTAAGTGGGATATAGGGATAATACATAGCCTACTTTGAAATTAAAATTTTTAAAATATGTAACACTTAGTGTTGTATGTGTCACTAAAATGGAATATTCATGTCTTATATAACGTGCATATCAAATTTTGTAACATTTAAAGTTCAAATATTATTTTATTTTGATTGTTCAAAGTTGATAAAATTTAATTGGCCACGCCAGACAACAGGGCGCGGCACGATCACGTTGCCGCGCAGATGCATGTGGCGCGGCAGAGGAAGCCCACCGTGCCAGCGTGGCGGGCCTGCCGCGCCGCTGTATGTGGCGCGGCAAAGTGGGCCTGCCGCGCCATGTGGGCCGGCGCGGGCAAACGGGTTAGATCTGCAAATAAAATTTCGGTAGTGTTATTTTTAAAATAAATTTATAGAAAAGGTTAAAATTTAAAAAAATCCATCGATTGATCATGCCAATAAATTAAACATGTTTGTGATTCATGAAGAGAGATTATATATATAGACCAATGCAAGATTTGACTGATCGCATAGCTAACTTATTGGTTAACAATAATGTATCTCATGATCAGACCACAATCCAATAATCCATCGCATTCTAATCATACCATCACACAAATTATTTGGACTGATGAGTTATTACTAGACGATGATATATCCAACAACTAATATCGAGTTCATAGATCCAGACGTACGGCCGGCTACGGCATAAGGACTACAACGAGATCATGCATCTGTCAATACCTCGTGAGCTGCTGTCCATGGAGCTCCCTGCTGACCGAGATCATCGATCAGAGCTAGCTAAAGTGATCAAGCAGCAGGAACGTTGGCGTAGGCTCCTCTGCCGAGGAGGGCCAGGAAGCAGTAGATGTCGGCATGTCGCCCGCCGCAACCAAGGACATCTCCACGGTCACGAGGATCCACCACAAGATGTTTCCCAGATCGGTGGCGAAGACGAGGGTGGTGACCCTGGCGAACATGAGGTGGATGGTGGCGGTGGCCGCGAGCGCGGCGCAGGCGAGGACCCATCGGCTCCGGCGGCGGCGGGCCGGGAGCAGCAGCGCCAGCACCGCGGTGGCCGCCGCAGCCGCGAGGCACCACGGCACCCCCTGGCTGATGGCGCACAGCTCGGCAGCCTCCGGGTCCGTCAGCTCGGCCCCTGCTCGAAACCACGAGGGCTGCACCACGAAGAAGAAGACGCAGAAATAAGTTACTATATTAGCGCAAGATCTCATGGTTCGGTCTCCTGAGTATATATTAAGAGAATCCACAGAGTAGTTATTTGTTGAAGTTACCGTCCGGGGGGTGAGGAGGGCCGCCAGGACGGAGCCGAGACAGATGGCGACGGTGTAGAGCGCCCACAGGCTGACCAGCTGGACAGCCGGGAGCGGAGGAGCCTGCTTCTTGTTCGTCTTCTCCAGAGTCACCGGCGACAACCGGGACACTGCTAGCTCCTTGTCCTCCACCACCATCTTGTCAGCAGCCATGGGATCCGGTCGAGCTAGCTAGGTAGGACCGTAGGAGACGATCAATATCAACAACGACCACGGTTAGTTTCCTTTCTGTTCTTCCGTCGCCATGGAAATAGTTCAAAGATCCATCCATCTCGCGATTTCTACGCAGCAGAAGAAGAAAGAAGAAAAGGGTTTGCAGAAACAAAGAGGACGAACAAAGAGGTTCAAATTAAGCTATCTTCTTGAAAAATTCTACCTGAACCGGAGCAGATCGGAGAAGGGTAAAGGAAGGGGAGGTAGGGGACTCACCGGCCTGATAGCCTTGCTTACCTCTTGCTTGGTGGTGTGTTTCTGCTGCCGCAGTTGAGATCCTTTGCGCGAGAGGAAGTGACGAGCTGTTAAAGTTTTTAGATTAAGGATAAAATCCAGCCTCTATATCCACATGATGGATATATATAGCCAAAGGTAACAAAGAGTTCTTAGACTCTAATCCTCCACAATGAGGAGCACAAAACACAAGAAACAAAATTCTAAAACAAAGAAAATACTTGAAGACTAAGCTTCATTCCTCTTCTTCTTGCTTTGAACTTGCGTTGTGCCTTGTATCCATCACACCTTTCGTTTGCTTAGAAACTTGTTTGCTTAGAAACTTGTTTGCTTAGAAACTTGATGATAGACTTTACTTGTCTTCAATCGCTCGCCTAACAGACTTTGGTGATAAAGGTCGGACCAAAGGACTTCCAAGACGACGCCCAAGAAGGACACGACGTCGATGACGCCGCCGCCCATCCGACGAACCAGATTAAAGTTTTCACCTAGAAGCCAATTGACCTTGCAGAAAACATCACAACAAACGCCTCCAGAGAGGGGAACGACGCCTAAACAACGCCGTCGTTGTTGACACCGACACCAATCGGGTAAGGCTTTCGCCCAGAAAGGGTTTAGGGTTTTTAAGGTTTAGGGTTTAGGGTTTTAGTAGCCCAGAAACGCAGACAACGCAGAGAAGCGAGGAAGGAACAGGCCCTAAAGTGAGGTGTGGGCCCACCATGTAGGACGCGTAGCAATCTCGCATGTTAATTATTAGTTTTGTCATGCTTTATCCAGTGAAGGATCCTCTTCAAGTAGCTTTGCTTAGCTTGTAAGCCTTTCTCGCACTAAAGCTAGCGAGATGTGGGCCCACCAAGATGTGTCGCAGTCTCACATGTTATTTATTAACTTTATCTAGTAGCTCTATCTAGTGGATGTTTTTAGTTGTTTTGCGTAGATGCTTTATCTAGTGGAGGGTCCTCTTCAGGTAGCTTTGCTTAGCTTGTAAAGCACCTACATACTCAAGGTGCCCTACCTATATGTACTCGAAAACTCCCTTTGTGGACGGTAATGAATGGAAAAGATCATTTTGAGCTAACCGTTGGTATCTAGAGCCTAATCATTTCCCTCACCTCTCCCGTGCTTTAGCACGAGCTCAACCCTAAAGCACGAGCTCAACCCTACCTGGAAATAGTGGGTCTCACCTCGGCGACAATGCTTCTTCTCCTCCAGATCCGGTCGTGAGCGCCTCTCCCACACCTTCCCCACGTGCAGATCCAGCAGCAACGCCCACGAATCGAGCACGACAAGTGGTGGATCGAGCGTGTGGTCAGGCATTGACCCGGCGTCGGTCGGCACATTGACCCGACTGTGGCATGGGCCCACCATCCAGGATGTGTCGCAATCTCGCAGTTGATCTTATACTGGAGTCATACGTACGTGGTCGATCAGTCTTAAACACTAAATTAAACACTAAATTATCCTGTTTCAGTGTTCTTTGTTGAGATCAAGGGATGATGTAATAACTCTTAGAACGTAAATTTACGAGAAACGGTCGAAACTTGAAACAACGACGATGCTTTGTGATGAAAGCACCATTTAAGAGAAGAAAGCCTCCTCCCGGCTTAGAAAACCCTCGAACCCGGCTAATCATAGCATTACACAAATAATTTGGACTTGATGAATTATTACTACCCAATAATGATATATGATATATTCATATATCCAACACTACTAAGAGTTCGTACTACTAGATTCAGACGTCCGGCATATATAAGGATCTAGATGGCATGACGTACTCAGTACCTTTTTTGAGCAATTGTACTCAGTAACTCGTGAGCTGCTGATTCATGGAGCTAGAAAGTGTTTGGCAGGTCTTAAATGCATAAGTAAATTGGTTGTGAGAGAAAAATAGGGGTGTTTGGCAGCCTGCACTAGCCCCTAACCAGTTAACTCTAAGCCGGTCGGTCTTGACCAAAGCTAAACCAATACAAACCGCTCGTGTTTGGTAGGATGCATAAGAATAGTCCGGCTCACTATGCTCATGTTTGGTAAGCTGCATAGTGTGATAAGATGACCATGTATTTCCTGTAGGTGAAATTACCACCCACCACCTCTCCACTTCTCTCTTCTTCCCTAATCTGACTCGTCGTCGCTGCCGGTTCTTGTGAAACGATGTCAAGATTCGCTCCCGCGCAGCATGGGAGGTGAGGAACGCGGTGTAGATCAAACTCCCGCACCGTCGAATCGAGCTCCTGTGTCGTCCAATCGAGGCCTAACACCGCCGAATCGCCGCATGGACCTCCTCGCTGGTTCCCTCACCGCCGCCGGATTCGCCGCCAAGACGCCGCAAGGGAGGGAGGGATCCGTGCCGCGCTACTTGCTCCACTGTGGGAGGGAGGGAGCCGGCCCGAGCTCGACGGCGCGTGGAGGAGGGGCCGGCGATAGGGGTGGCTGCTCAATGTAGATCCGTGGTGGAGATGGCGGGGAGGTGCGACGGTGGGAGGTCCTTCGGCCGCCCACCGCGAGCTCCTCCTCCACCCGCCTCCCACCGCCGCCACTTCCTGCCCTGTGATACCTCCATGGCCGCCGCCGCCGCCGCGTAGTCGAATCGAGGGGGCGGAGAGGGAGGGGCCGTCCTAGAGGAGCGCCGCCGCGGACCCGGCCTCCGCCTCTCGCCCCCGCCACTCGTCAGGGAAGGCGCCGACGTCGGCGAAGCAGGGGAGCGGGCAAGTGTGCGAGGTAGGAGGGTAGGTGAGGAGCACGGGGGTGAAGCGACTCACAGAAGGGGTGCTGGCAAGCCTGCATAACCGGGAATGTTCCCGAGTTGCGTTTCCCCGTATGCAGGCCGGACTCCCACTTTTGCACCTGGGAAGCTGCATAAGACCCTATGCAGGCTGCCAAACATTGGTGGGCTGCATTCCATAAGCCTGGATAGGCCTTATGCAGGCTGCCAAACACCCCCATACTGCGTAAGAAGCTGTACGGTAGATTGATTGTGAGAGGAGAGTACTGTACAATAAACCCAAAATAAGACCTTCCGAACGCTCAAGCTGATCAAGTGATCAAGCAGCAGGGACTAAGATTTATAGGGTCTTGAAGTCATGGTGGTTTGAATCCGCACTCAGGTGCGCAGTGTGCACGCTCCCGAGATGCGGACCTGGTCAGAGGAGCGGTAGAGCGTGTCAGCGGCAATAGGGCGAGGTAAAAGCGAATAGCGGGACGGAACGAAGATGGTACCTGTACCTGTGGGCCGGGAGGGGCCATGCTTTCGAAATCAAAATATCTGTCCTTCTCTTTTCCCCACCCATTCAACTCCATTTGACTCCTCTTTCTCTCCTCTCTCTCATGGCGCGGGCGTAGGGTTGGACCCCGTGACGACGGCAGCACCCCGCCCCTCGGTGCAGGACACGGGCGGCGACGCGTGTAGGGGGCAGGTGCACCCGGCGGTGGCACTCCGCCTCGGGGGGCTCCACCCGAAGTAAGAGAGGAGGCCGGCGCCGCAGCCGCTGCACGAGCGGGCCTCAACGGCGAAGGGGTGGCGAGGCGCCGCGTGAGGTCACAGGCGTTGGCGGCCACCAGGCGCGGGCGGCCGTCTCGGTCGTCTTCTCCGGCGTGGGCGCCTCCCCAGCGGTGGCGAGCTGGTCAACGGCGGGGGACGGGCGCCTCCCAGCGCGACGGGTGCAGGGCTCTCGCCGGTGGCCTCCTGATCTGGCCAGCGTCGATGCCATCCAGCAGGTCAAGGTTTGATCAGCGTCGGTGCCCTGTTTCGGTTTTGTTTTTTCATGGCTGTTTGCAGGCTTGCAGCCTAATCAGATTTATCTTTTCCTATCAATTTCTACAAGAGCATGATCTTTTTCCCTGTGTTTCCATTTTGCCCTTGCTTAATAGTTCTCACAGATCATGAAATCGGTGATTAATGTGCATAGAATGTGCAGTGCAAAATATGATATAATCGTTTTCTTTTGTTAGCTCGATTTTTTATTTTCGGTGGATCTTATTCAAATACACATAGCATGGACATGGGTTGAGCAGGTGATGTGCAATCGTGATCAACCGGTTTACTCCTGAATTGGATCGTTTTTCTTTTGTTAGCTCGATTTTTTTTTTTGGTGGAACTACATCAACTACACATCACATGGACATAGTGTGAGCAGGTGATGTGCAATGCGTGATCAACGGTTTGCTCCTGAATTGAAAAAGCTATAGAAATATATGAATTAAATGATAGAAGTAAAAGTTTTATTAATCGTGTGGACCAGTGTGTACCAGAATCAAGAGGGGCCAGCATGAGTACAGCCTCGACAGAATAAAAAGGCGGCGCCCGGCCGGCTTTCCCCGCCCAAAGCACTTTATAACCGACAACGACACCTTTATGTCATTTCTCCCGTCCACTTGGCCACCCCTACCAATTCGCGATCAACGACTCGATTCAAAGATTCAAAGTTCCATGACTTCAAGGCATCACACAGCATTTGCGAAGCAGCAGGTACTCACCGGCGCCGGACGGGAAAAGCTGCCTGCTTCGAGAATCTTTGCTAGCTAGCTTGGTGTACTGACTGGTTCTTGGGCTCAGGGCTTGCCGCACATGCAATCCAAAGGCTTCAAGTAGCCAATGAACACACAGCAGCGAGCGAGTGAGAAGTAAAGTGGTGACGCTTTGGGGCCCACACACGCTTGGCCGAGCCTGAGGAGCTGGGCTTTGCACTAGCTAGAGTAGAGTAATTCTTCCTTTTTACCTCGTTCACGCAGTTAAAAGCTACGTGTAGGAATACAAAAGTGCAGGGTGGATGGCACACATCAATACAAAGCTCACTGATGGGGATCTTGTTAAAATTTCCATCGCTTGCACACAGTTGATCGGAATAGTACTGATATTGAAAAAAAAAGCAAAAGCGTGACGTTTCCTTGCTGCGATGAATCGATTGAACGTACACATGGTGAGTAGTGAACTTTTTTTTCAAAAGTAAACCGAGCAGGAGAGATTTGCTAGATTTATGTGTTAATACAAAGACGATGATACAAAGACCTAATGCTAAAAAAAGTGAAAAGTACATATGTGAAAGGGATCGTATACGTAGTTACTCATGATTTAAAAGTGCCTCTATAGTGCTTGGTCCTCCCCATGATCAGCATTGAGCCTCTTCTTTGATCTTCGCTATCATCTGATCTAGCTGTAAGAATAAGTTTGGCCAGATAGGAATAGCCGAATAGCTACTAAAAACATAGACACACTACACCAAATTGGAATTGTTTTAGTGGCTAGAGATTTTTTTTTTGCGGTTGGATTGAAGCTGCAAAGGTATATAGTATTTTTTGCTTGTTAGTTTTATAAACTGCCAAGAGAAATTGTGCACTTTCTTAGCTATTTTAATTTGCTGAGCAGCTAAGGACCATGGCTATTTTGTTCAGCTGCCAAGAAAAATGAGCATTTTATTGGCTGTTTTATCTGAGCTGCCGTGAAAGTGTGCATTTGGTTCCTAGAGCGAGGCAGCCAGAGTCATAATTTAGTTTTGTTGAGCCATCCAACTGGATTGCCACGAAGAACATATGAATAGTTCATTCTCTTTTCAATAGCTGTATTTTGACCTCTCCAACAACAAAATCAGCTGCTGCTAGTTCGAACTTCTAAGACCAGCATGGTATTAAAGATTATGGTCCGGTGAACAAAGTGGCTCAAGCTAGCACAAATTTATTGATGTAAAGGTGAATGGTAAATCGCTGAGATTTTTTTTTTGAGAGAGAGAGCAACATTTTTTTTTGACGGTCAAAGAGAGAAATATAATTGCAACGCAGGAAGCTTCGTGCGAAGCATCCTAGTAGCCCGTTCCGGCAAAAGCGTACGCTGTTCACAGGCCTTACTCATACCATCTCAGTGTTACCAAATTACGTGCATACAATTGCAATGTCATGTGACTATGTATCGTCCCTCTCCACCCATGCATGCATGCATCATCAATTCATCATCCATCAGAGACATAGATGCATCCATCATTTCTGATGGATGACAACAAGTCAACAAAAGTTATCTGAGCTGCTACTTCAGGCGTCTCGATTGATCATGCCAAGAAATTAAGCTTTTAAGCATGTTTGTGATTCATCAAGAGATTATATATACCAACACTGCAGGAATTGACTGATCGCATAGCTAACTAGAAATGATCGATCACATCATCAAAGACTGCAGACTTATTGGTTAACAATAATGTATCTCAGACAACAATCCAATAATCCATCGCATGCTACATCACACACAAATTATTTGGGCTTGATGAGTTATTACTAGACGATGATGATATATCCAACGACGACTAAGAGTTCGTACTACTAGATCCAGACGTACGGCCGGCAACGGCATCTTTAACAGACCTAAAACGGGGGGCCCCCCCCCCCATTGAGCCACGTAGGCGGGAAAACGATAGCCGTCGGATCGCGCGTGAACGGCTCAGATCCATTCAAAAGGCTTCGCAGTTTTACAGAAAAGTCCTCGCACTTTATCGAAATTAATATGCAGTCCAGCCCACAAATAGGTAATTTTATGGAAACCCCCTCGAACTTCACAGAAATAACATTTTCTCAAACCACCACTCAGAAAGTTTTACGGAAAACCCCTCAACCTTTGAAGAAATACCAAATTTTACAAAACCCACCTCAAACTTTATCAAAATTAAATTGTACTCCAACCACTGCTCCGATAACATCTTCCTACCAATCACTGGGCTATGGGTCATGGCGCGGCAACGACGCGCCAGTCTTTCTAGTAAGGATCTACTAGATGGCATGATGTACTACTACTAGATCATGCATCAGTACCTAGCTAGTGAGCTTGTTGTCCACGGATCAGTACCTCCCAGCTAGCTAGAGTGCTCAAGCAGCAGCAGGTATGTTGGCGTAGGGCATACTCAGGGGCGGAGCTGAGCCTAAGGCCACCCGGGCCATGGCCCTAGGCGTGGGCCGAAAAACCTTTAAACCCCCTGTAGTTTTCTTTGGGTCCAACTAACAATCTTCGTATTATGCGGCCCAACAAATCACAAGGCAAAGGGCCTGCCTGAATGAAGTGCACGACGCCCCCAGCACGGCAGCACTGCAGAGACCCTTCCTCGTGGTTCTGCTGTGGAGTTCCCTCATCCCTCGCGCCCGCCGCCCCATCCGACGAAAGCTCCATCTCTCCCCACCTCTTGCACCAGCAACCTCCCTCCCCATCAGCGCCATCCCCTGCTCCCACCACCGCGCCCGCCTTCCCATCGCCTCACGCTCACGCGGCCGACCTGCCCTCTTCCCGGCGTGAGCAGCTCCGGGCAGGAGTGAGGCACGCCTTCCTCCCCTGCGTCGCTGGTCGCCCTTCCTCTCGCCCTGCGCGCCGGCAGCGCACCCCTCTCAAGCTCCTCTAAACTATACATGGAGCTCAGGCGACTGATGGCCGCGAGATCCGCGATTAACGTCACTGTGGAGCTCGAATGCGCATTGGGGTTGGTCTGGGATGGAGATGGAGAGGTGTGGTTCGAGATGAGAGGAATCGTGGAGATGGGATGGAATTGGTGAATTTGGTCGGCGAGCAAGAGCGCTACCGCCTCTGCTCGACCGGGTGAAAAAGGAAGAAATTGGGATGGAGAGAGAAGGCCCCGAGCTCCCCACCTCTTTGTCTCTCTATTGGAGTACCGGGTACTGGATAGGAGGATTTGATTTGATTTTTTTCTTAAAAGAGGATTTGATTCAATTTGAATTCTCTCCTAGGCTGATAGAGGCAGCTTCCGACACATGTGATTTCTAATCTGATCCTTATTGCTCTAATTTTGCACATTTATACACCTTCGTGGCAAACTGAAGCCGGAAATTCTAAGTTGGCCCTAGGCGTGCAAACTCGCGAGCTCCGCCACTGGGCATACTCCCTCTGTCCCATAATATGTGCACTTAGAGGATTCAAATTATTTCCCAAATTAAACGCTCAATAGGGACCGTCTCCATCCAAAGTTGCAGCTGGCCGAGCCACGTGATAAAGTGGGCCCAGCTTGAAATAAAAAATGAAGCACTCAGGCACCTAGCAGGCAGCAGATCCTCCCTCCGCCACAAAATCTGCCATCTACTACCCGGTCCTTCTCGGTCCTTCTCCCATCGTCCTTCGCCTTCTTCCTCATCGCATCTCCGCCGCAGCGCCACCTCCGATGATCCGATCACACCAGGCGCCCCTCCCTCTCCTCGCGGCGATCCAGATCCCCGCCCTCAAAGACCTCTTCAATTCTTGAGTATTCCTGCGCCCCATCCGCATCCAAAGGCTCCTCCACCACGCTCATGGTCACGCGAGTTGCCCACGCAGATCGCAACTCGGCGCGCCGCCGCCGTGAGGGCTCAAAGCTCGCGGCCTGCGGGAAACGACGACGACATGAAGCCGGGCAGCCGCTGCCGCCGGAAGAAGTGTGGCCCGTCCGTGGTGGTAGGGCGCCGTGCGCATGTCGAAATGCGCACCAAGTGAGGGGGTAGACGAGATCCTCGATCCAGCCAAGGCCCGTCACCGTGAGTTCCGGCGCTGGCCCCGGAAGGGAGCCGGCGACGCCAACAGGCGCGATTGGGGAAAGGGAAGGTGCCGTTGTCCAGGCTCGCCACGCGCGAGCGAAGTCGTCCGCGAGCCAGCAGCTGCAGTAGCGGCAGGAGAGGGAGCCGGACTCGGAGGGTGAGCTGGTTGGTCCCTATGGCGGCGCGCGGACGGCGAGGAGATTGGGCCGCGCGGGATGGCGAGTAGTAGGAAGAAGCAGAGATATTTACAGGGGCATTTTCATCATTTCACATCCATCTTGATTTGCGTGCTTGGTCCTCCAAATGTGCTTATTTTGGGACGGAGGGAGTATCAAATTTACGGGCGCCGCACGGGGCCGTCCGTGCGGTCGATCCACAAACGGTGGGCCCCTCCCTGCTCACGTGCGGTGTCTGGAGGCTTGCTTCAGTCCGCGTGGGCGATTCTCCGGTGTTGTCATGTGGGCCTGACCCACTCCCGGTTCCTCTCCATATATATATATATATGAGAAAATGATTTTCAATACAAAACTTATACAAGAAAGCTTTCATACAAAATTTATTCGGATCCAAAAAAGTTTGTGTAAAAACTTTTCTGAGAAAATAGATGAAAATGTTTTGGAGAACATTCTGTGGGGAACTTTTGAAGGAAATTTTTTGGAAAGAATTTTTAACCAAAAATTTGTGAGAAAAACTTCATAGAGAAAAGATTTATTGACAAAAATTATTTGGATCAAATGTTTTGGAGAACATTTTGTGGGGAACTTTTGAAGGAATTTTTTTGGAAAGAATTTTTAACCAAAATTGTGAGAAAAACTTTATAGAGAAAAGATTTATTGACAAAAATCATTCGGATCAAATGTTTTGGAGAACATTCTGTGGGGAACTTTTGAAGGAAATTTTTTGGAAAGAATTTTTAACCAAAATTGTGAGAAAAACTTTATAGAGAAAATATTTATTGACAAAAATTATTCGGATCAAAAAGTTTGTGATAAAAAAGTTACGTAAAAACTTTTCTGAAAAAATAACTTTTCTGAACAAATAGAGGAAAATATTTTGGAAAACATTTAGGAAGCTTTTGACAGAAATTTTGGAAAGAATTTACGAACAAAATTTGTGAGCAAAACTTATGGACAAAAGATTTGGATCGAGATGTTGAATTTATTATCACCCGCCACTTTTCTTCCGTGCGGTCAATTCCGCCTCCTCTCTGCACTAGTACTGTGGTGGGCCTCTCGGTTCATTCACTCCGCCATCCATCCACGATTCACCATTCACCACCATCTTCTCCTTCCTTTTCTCCCTTTCTCTTTTCCCTGTGCTCTCACCGAGATCCAAATCGGGCATATCAAATTTGACGGCGCCGCAGACGGGCCGTCGCGCGGTCGATCCACGGTGGGCCCTCCCTGCCCACATGCGGCGTCCCTGGAGGCTTGCTTTGTCCGGCGGGCGATTCTCCGGCGTTGTCACGTGGGCTGACCCACCCACTCGGTTCCTCTCCATATATATATATGAGAAAATGATTTTCAATACAAAACTTATACAAGAAAGATTTCATACAAAATTTATTTGGATCCAAAAAAGTTTGTGTAAAAACTTTTCTGAGAAAATAGATGAAAATGTTTTGGAGAACATTCTGTGGGGAACTTTTGAAGGAAATTTTTTGGAAAGAATTTTTAACCAAAAATTTGTGAGAAAAACTTTATAGAGAAAAGATTTATTGACAAAAATTATTCGGATCAAATGTTTTGGAGAACATTCTGTGGGGAACTTTTGAAGGAATTTTTTTGGAAAGAAATTTTAACCAAAATTGTGAGAAAAACTTTATAGAGAAAAGATTTATTGACAAAAATCATTCGGATCAAATGTTTTGGAGAACATTCTGTGGGGAACTTTTGAAGAAAATTTTTTGGAAAGAATTTTTAACCAAAATTGTGAGAAAAACTTTATAGAGAAAAGATTTATTGACAAAAATTATTCGGATCAAAAAGTTTGTGATAAAAAAGTTACGTAAAAATTTTTCTGAAAAAATAACTTTTCTGAACAAATAGATGAAAATATTTTGGAAAACATTTGGGGAAGTTTTTGAAAGAAATTTTTTGAAAGAATTTCTGAACAAAATTTGTGAGCAAAACTTATGGACAAAAGATTTGGATCTCGGTGAGAGCACAGGGAAAAGAGAAAGGGAGAAAAGGAAGGAGAAGATGGTGGTGAACGGTGAATCGAGTGGATGGCGGAGTGAATGAACCAGAGACGGGGCCCACCACGGAGTACTAGTACAGCAGAGAGGAGGCAGTGGAATTGACCGCACGGAAGGAAAGTGGCGGGTGACAATAAATGGATGTAAACCGACATAGCTCGGCTGGTTCGCCTCCCTGTGTGTGAGCGTCAGCGCTGCGTTCGAACCACAGGTTCGACGCCGGTGCTCACAGTGCCGAGGTGCGGCGTGTGCAAGTGTGTGTGCGTGTGGTGGTGTGTAAGCCTTAGTATGACGCTGCCTCGAGATTTCGAGCAGTCTCGTCTGCATTGAGTCCGGTCAGTGTAGGCGCCCAACAATCTTACATGACAGGCCAGTGCTCCTGGCAACTTTCAAAAAAAAAAGAAGCAGTGGATGTCGACCGCCGCAACCAAGGACACCTTCACGGTCGCGAGGATCCATGGCCAGAAGATGTTTCCCAGATCGGTGGCGAAGAGGAGGGTGGTGACCCTGGCGAACATGAGGTGGATAGTGGCGGTGGCCGCGAGCGCGACGCAGGCGAGGACCCAGCGGCTCCGGCGGCAGTGGGCCAGGAGCAGCAGCGCCAGCACCGCGGTGGCCGCCGCAGCCGCGATGCACCACTGCCGCCCCTGGCTGATGGCGTACAGCTCGGCAGCCGCCGCGTCCGTCAGCTCGACCCCTGCACCAAACGACGAGGGCTGCACCGCCACGAAGACGCAGGGAACAAGCAGGCAGCAGGAAGTTAGCGCGTGCGAGACCAATGTCCACCGTATGTCGAAAATTAAGGGAAAAAATTCCAGTGCGCGCCGGGCGCACCGCCCCCCCCCCTCGTGGCATCACACGATTGGATGAGGCAGCGCCCGGGCCCCGCGCGGAAAGCACTCTAGCGGCTCGCCTCTAGCGCCTCGGCTTTAGTTCCATACTTCCATCGCGATCGCTCGGCTCGGCTTCTGCAGGGCGAACTGAATGGCGGCAGCACGTGCCGGCGATCCCCTCGGGCTCGGCGAGCAGCCGCCCACTGCCGCAGCACGCGCCATGGGCTTGTACGACATGGGAGCGAGGAAGCTCGCCATCATCAACCTGGAGCTACTCGGGTGCGTACCCAAGAAGCGGGTGACCAACTTGGAGGGAGCGTGCGCCGACGGCCTGAACCAGCTCGCCGCCGGCTTCGATGGCGAGCTCCGGTCGCTGTTCGCCGGCTCGTGCTGCGGCAGCGAGCGGCTGCTTGCCGAGAGGGATCGCCGGCGGCCCGGCGCGTGCTGCCACCATTTCGCCAAGACAACTGCAGAAGCCGTGCCGAGCCGAGAGATCGCGATGGAATTGAAACCGAGGAAGCCGAGCGCGACATCGAGAAAAAAATGCGCGGAAGGCCTGATCGTCCGATACGAAACGGAGGCCGATGCGCGGGGGTGCGCACGGGCGGCGCCGTGCGCACCCCGCGCACCCAATTTTTAGTTATTAGTTAGCAGTTACCAGGTGGATGTGGTACTGGACTAGTATGGTGGCGAAGACGAAGGAGCCGAGCAACATGGCGACGTTGAGGAGCGCCCACACGCTGACCAGCTGGACAACCGGGACCGGAGCAGCCTTCTTCTTCCTCCTCGTCTTCTTCTCCACAGTCACCGGCGGCACCAAGGACGCTGTGGCTCCTTCTTGTCCTCCACCACCATCTTGTCAGACATGGGATCCGAGTCGAGCTGGAAATAAAAGATCAAGGGTTAATTGGATCTGTGCCATTATGATTCTCGTGATTTTGAAGAACACCATTACTATTCGACTTACTACGCCGGTGCCATTACAATTCTCTCGTTATTGGAGACATGCCATTATGTACGTCTCAGGCTCACTTGCAGACGTATTGGAGTGTATTAGTCGGTACCGTATTTGCGTATGGACAATTTTGCCCTCAAACCAAAGGAACAGCGGAGCTCCTGTGCTCCGTTCTTGGCTCCGGCGACCGGTGGAGGGCGCGAGCCCGACTCCGGCGTGTGGGAGCGGCCCAGGCGGCGGGTGGCAGGCGCAGCCTGCCGGACGCGAGGAGGGGCCGCGTCATGGCGTCACAGCGTCGGCGGTGGGGCAGCCCCGCCCGGTGGCTTGCGGGCGCGACCGCGACCCCGGTGGGCACCGCCCCATCCCCAGTGCTAGCCTCCGTGCTCGCGAGACCCGTCACCATGCACGGCTCGTCCCACATCACGGCCGTGAGCCTCCTCCCTCTCTACCGCCGCGCCCAAGAGCTCCATCCTGCCCTTCCGGCCGCAGCCCGCTGGCTGTTATGGTCCATGGAGAAGGAGTTCATCCTCCCCCGTTGGAGGAAGATGATGACATGTAGGGCCCGCATGTCAGCGACCGAGAGAGGGGGGTATTTGGGGCAATATTGAAGTATCATAACCTGCACGTGGGCCCAAAGGCAATTCGAGCGTAGACAATGGCATGGTTCAAATTATATGAGAATTGTAATGGCACTGGCATAGTTAATTGAATAGTAATGATATAGTTCAAAATCGTGATAATTATAATGGCATGAATCTAATTAGCCCAAAGATCAACGACAACAACAAAGAACGCACAATTAGTACCTTTCCGTTCTTGTGTCGCCATGCATGGAAATAAATTAAAAGATACATCCATGCATCTCGATTTCTAGTTTTCTACACAGAAGAAGAAAAAAAGAACAGGGGTTTTCAGGCAGAAAAGAAGAGGACGAACAATAGGCTTCAAATTTAGGTACCTGAATT
This sequence comes from Cenchrus purpureus, assembly GCA_022644695.1. Taxonomy (NCBI): domain Eukaryota; kingdom Viridiplantae; phylum Streptophyta; class Magnoliopsida; order Poales; family Poaceae; genus Cenchrus; species Cenchrus purpureus. The sequence goes on from CP053459.1 coordinate 95,591,426, forward strand.
GGAGCAGATCGGAGATGGGGAAGGGAAGGGGAGTAGGGGACTCACCGGAGCACAGCCGGATCGACGGGAGGTGCTTCCTGCTTTTGACGGGCCTTGCCTCTTGCTCTTGCTTTGCTTGGTGGTGTATGTTTCTGCTGCTTCCGCAGTTGGAATCCTTTTGCGCGAGCTGTTAAAGTAGCCGAGGAACACAGACGTGCGTGGGCCCACCACCGTCCAGGACGTGTGTAGTACGTCGCAATCTCGCAGCTGATCTGATATTTTACAGGAGTCATGCATGGCAGTAGAAAAGCTTGTTATCTCACTGAAGGATGGATGGGCATCTCTCAACCATTCTGTTTGGTTTGATGTAAAAAACAATAATTAACATTCACTGATCACCTGATTTGTTGAGCTCAATTTTGAGTTAGACTGTCCACACGCGTGACAGATTAGTTGTCCCATTTGAGTTTTGACGCGAGATTGATGAGAACTGATTCGCATTACCAGTTTTTAATTTAATTCTGTTGTATTAGGTGTTTGATTATATAATGTATATGTCATACTACTAGTTATATCACAGTGTCATGCACGTTACACTTCGAGCTAGACTGCTAGAGCCTGAGTAGGCAGCGTGCCGCGCCATTGCCCATCATCTGCCGTATCCACTACATGCATCAATGCTCTACAGGGCGACGGCGACCGCATGGAGCGCGGTGCGTCCGCGCGTGGCGCCGGGTCTGGCCGTGGCCGGGGCCGCGGTGCTCGCAGCGACAGTGGTGGAGGGGCGCAGAGTACCGGTTCTGCACAGGAGCAGCCTGTTGACACTGCAAAGACGGAAATCGGGGCTGCAGATGGAGGAAAAGGGAAGCGCAAGCGCACTGTGGCGTGTGTTATTTGCACAGACGACCATTACACCAACCAGTGCCCTCTTCTCCGTGGTCCGAAGCCGTCCGTTGCGTACTGTGCCGCTTCGGACGACAATGGAGGATTTTTCCATATTCAAGCAGCAAATGAGCATGACATTGTCTCAACTGAGTTCTCTCCGATCGCCGCCCTCATCAAGGTGGAGTCTGGTGATGTCTCCGAACAGCTGCTTCTGACTACGCTAGCTCGGATAGTTCCGGTCCCTTGGCACTGGGAAGCGCAAGAAGAGGGGCACAAGTGCTTTATTGTGCCTTTTCCTAGCAAGGAGGAGCTGACCCGTATGGTTGCTGTTGGCACAATCACGACAAAGAATAAGGAAGGTACCTTCTCGATTGAAGAATTTGTTGATGATGTTCAGCCAATAAAAGTCCTGGATCAGGTTTGGGTGACTGTCACCAAGGTTCCGCGAGCACTTCGTTCTTTCCTTCCTTTGTGGGCTGTAGGTACAATGATTGGAGCTACTCAGAAGGTGGATGTCCACCACCTACGGCGTACTGGGGAGGTACGAATCCTTGTAGCAGTTTTGGACATAAAAAAAATTCCAAAATTCGCTGATGTTTGTGTGAAGGGATGCATGTACCGCCTTTTTTTCAAGCCCGATGAGGAGGTGATGAAGGTTGCAGATCAGGATGATGATGAGGACCTGCTCACAGATGATGATAAGGGTAATGATGCGGATGGGGACAGGAAGATGAGGGATGCTAACCCCTCTCTGAACCCACAGGGTGGTGAAAAGGAATCTTCTTTTGCAAACCCCCAGCCTTCCGCACCCCAGAGCGGGAAATCTCACAGGCAGGCTACTTTGATCCAAGAGGCACTGGATTTGGCATGTGAGCAGCTGTTTGATGAGATTAGCATCAAGGTCATGTTAGAGAAGGATTCAGTGGGGTGGAAAACATACAGCCTGTTGACTGATGAAGAGCGGAGGATGTACAATGCCAGGGTGACACCTCCTATTAACCCTCACACTTTCTTCTCTGATGAGTTTGAACAGGACCCTGGGTTATCTTGTGCCCTTGCTTCAGTGGGTGGAACTCCGCTCCTCGCCTACCCGAGGCTCACCCTGCTCAGTGGAGGGGGTATTGCGCCTACAACCCCCCTTTCTTCGGTACAGGATGCAGGGACTCTGGTGGTGGCCCCCCCGCTATTCACTACGAGGGACCCTGCGGTGGTTTCTTTTTCCCTCCATGCTGCAGAGGGGGAGACAGACGCCACAGGAGAGAAGACCGTGGGAGCTTCAGAGGAGGTGCTGCCCCCCCCCCCGCTATTCACTGCGGGGGACCCTGCGATGGTTTCTGCTTCCCTCCATGCTGGAGAGGGGGAGACAGACGCCACAGGAGAGAAGACCGCGGCAGCCTCGGAGGAGGTGCTGTCCTTCGATGCTGCTGCAGGTGGGGAAGGTTCCCTCCCCAGTGCACGCGTAGAGGAGGTGGCCGCGGATGGTGCTGCTACCATTGAGAGGGCCGCCCCAATCTTTGTGGGGGAGCCACCGAGTGAGGTGGACAGCCTCACGGAGACCGTGCTGACGGCACCACTAGTGGTGGTGCCTACGCCTACTCCTCCTGAGGTGGGCGCACCGAAGACACTTCGCCGAAGCAGCAGGAATGCGGGAAAGGCGGATGAACATATCCTACGCAAGACGGAACGACAGGCACAGAAAAAGAACCTCGAAGGTAACTCCTTTTCTAGCTTTTCAAATTCCCATATTATTTCAAACCTTGGTAGGATAGGCATCAACTTAGCTACCTCAGATGTTGCTTTTATCAAGAACTTAGAGGTAGAAAGATTAGTTCTTAGCGCAAATAAAAATATTAAAGTAAAAGCTACGAATCAAATAAGTGATGACGAAAGGGAAGAAAGACTGGAGGAAGTTCTCAATCACGTTTGTGGGAATTTCAATGAGAGCTTGCTTGATACAGAGTATGATCATATTCTAGATCTCTCTCCTGTCAGTCGTAAGAAAAAATATAATAATGCCAAAAATCCAAAAAAAGGCAAACTTCCCAAAAAGCCAAAAACTCCTTCAAAGATTACTATAAAATGAAAGGGATATTCTGGAATAGCAGAGGTCTTGCTGACTTGGCTAAACACAGATTTTTGGCTGAACTAGTTAAAGAGGAGCAGATTAATTTTATTGCTCTCTCTGAAACTGGTCGTGAGTCCTTTCCCGATCATGTCCTCAAAAATTTATGTGCTGGACGTGATTTTCTTTGGCACGCTATGGCTCCCCATGGTAGATCAGGTGGGATCTTGCTTGGGGTGGACCTTAGTGTGTTTGATATTGGTGCCATCGATGAGGGGGATTTCTATGTGAAATTTACCCTTAGATACAAGTCAACTGACTTCAAATTTGTCCTTTATTCTATCTATGGACCGGCCCAATTACAAAACAAAGGTGCTTTTCTTGCCGAACTCGCTAATACCTGCTCAAGGGAAACCCTTCCTTTTATCATTGGCGGGGATTTTAATATTATGCGAAAACCAGAGGACAAAAGCAGTGGAGACTTTGATAATAAATGGCCATCCCTTTTAATCGTCATTGAGTCCCTTGATCTTAGGGAAATTGTCATGACAGGTCGCCAATATACTTGGGCGGGTTCGGGGGATAATCCGACTTATGAAAAACTTGATAGAGTTTTAGTTAGTACGGAATGGGAAATTAATTTCCCCTTAGCCAAGGTCGAAGCTAGAGACCGGAACATATCAGATCATACTCCACTAGTACTGTCCACAGGCGCTTCCACTCACCAGTCCGGAAACAGACCTTTTAGATTTGAAAGGGGATGGTTCCTAAAGGAGGGTTTTTATGATATGGTTGAAAATATTTGGCGATCAGAAAACTCTGGATCTTCTCCACTACAGCGGTGGCAATCCAAGATCCAGATCGAGGCAACATCTTAGAGGTCAAGGGCGTCTAATATGGCGGGCTCCTATAAAAAGGAGAAAAAAACTCTTCTGACCCTTCTGCATAATCTTGATAAAAAAGCAGAAATTGATAGGCTAACTGATCATGAGATCAATTTAAAGCACTATCTTAAAGAGCGGTTAGTTTCGCTTTTAAGGGAGGAAGAGCTTAAATGGTATGAAAGGGCTAAGGTCAAAACACTCTTGGAAGGGGATGCTAACACAAGGTTCTTTCACCTTGTTGCCAATGGCAAACACCGTAAGCAGCAGATTTATAGACTTGAAGATGACAATGGTGTTGTTGTTAGTTTTGACCGTCTTAAAAGCCACATTACGAATTATTATAAAAATCTGTTCGGGATCCCAGAACAGACGGATATCGCCTTGCTGGAGGATCAGATTCATGATATTCCACAAGTATCCGATGAGGAAAATGAGATCCTCATAGCCGATTTCACTGAAAATGAGGTCAGAGAGGCTGTCTTCCAAATGGAGCATAATAAGGCTCCTGGACCAGATGGCTTCCCAGCTGAATTCTATCAAGTTTTCTGGGGGGTGATCAAAGATGACCTTCTGGCCATGTTCCATGAATTCCACAAAGACACTCTTGAGCTCTTTAGCCTCAATTTTGGGATCATTACATTAATTCCAAAAATTGAGAATCCCACTAAGATTCAGCAATATAGACCTATTAGTGTCCTCAACGTTAGTTTCAAGATTTTTACAAAAGTTGGAACTAACAGGCTGAATAAAGTAGCAAAGACGGTGGTGAGCCCAACACAAACTGCCTTCATGCCTGGTAGGAATATTATGGAAGGTGTTGTTATTCTACACGAGACCATTCATGAACTCCACACCAAAAAAGCTAATGGAGTTATTTTTAAGATTGACTTTGAAAAGGCCTATGATAAAGTTAAATGGTCCTTCCTCCAACAAACTTTACGCATGAAAGGTTTCTCACCTAAATGGTGCAGATGGATTCAAAACATGGTTTCGGGAGGGAGTGTGGGACTCAAAGTTAATGATGACGTTGGACCTTACTTCCAAACGAAACGGGGGCTCAGACAAGGGGATCCTATGTCACCTATCTTATTTAACATTGTCGCTGACATGTTAGCCCTGCTTATTAATCGAGCGAAAACAGATGGGCAAATAAGAGGGGTGATACCCCATCTAGTTGATGATGGTTTGTCTATTTTACAATACGCAGACGACACCATTATCTTCCTAGACCATGATCTTGAGCAAGCAAAAAATCTTAAGCTCCTTTTATGTGCTTTTGAGCAGCTATCGGGGCTGAAGATTAATTTCCACAAGAGTGAAGTCTTCTGTTATGGTGCGGCCAGAGAGATGGAGTCTTTCTATACTTCTCTCTTTGGTTGTAATTCGGGGATTTACCCTTTCAGATATTTAGGTATTCCGATGCACCATAAACAACTCCTAAATTCGAATGGAGTAAAGTCAAGAACGCTCAAAGAAAAGCTCTCGTGTTGGAAAGCAAAATATCTATCCTATGGGGGGAGGTTGGTTCTGCTTAACTCGGTGTTAAGTAGCCTTCCTATGTTCATGATGTCCTTTTTTGAGGTCCCTAAGGGAGTTCTTAAAAACCTAGATCATTTCAGATCTAGATTTTTCTGGCAAGGCTCTGGTAATAAGCACAAATACAGACTTGCTAGATGGGACATCTTGTGTCGCCCCAAAGATCAGGGTGGCCTTGGGATTTTAAATTTACAGCTCCAAAACAAATGCCTTGGCTAAGTGGATAGTTAACCTTTTGAACACTGATGGGACTTGGCAATCTTTGCTAAGGAACAAGTATTTGAGAACCAAAACCCTGACGCAAGTATCATCAAAACCAAATGACTCTCACTTTTGGAGAGGACTCATGCGTATTAAAGATGAGGTTCTCTCTAAAGGTTCTTTCGTTATTAAAGATGGAACCAACACGAGATTTTGGGATGATACGTGGATAGGTGATAAGCCGCTCAAGGATACCTACCCGTCCTTATACCATATAGCGGGATAGGCATATTCGGTCTCTAAGGTTATGTCCTCTAGACCCCTTAATATTTCATTCAGATGGTCGCTGGTGGATAATAACCTAAGCCAATGGCTTTACCTAGTAGCTCGGGTCTCTAATGTTGTACTGGTGGATGGTAAAGATTATTTTAAATGGCTCGACAAAATTGGTTTTTCACCGTATGTCCATGTATCTAGATGGCATAGATACTCATCCACCTTTTCAGATAGGAAGATGCGGAAGTGGAAAGTACCTCTAAAGATCAAGATTTTTCTTTGGTTTCTTCAGAAGGGAGTCGTTTTGACGAAAGATAACCTGGCGAAGAAAAACTGGAAATGGAGCCAAGAATGTGTCACTGATGAATGAAACCATACGACTGTTCTTAGATTGCCCTTCCGCAAAAATGATTTGGAGGTTTATTTTCTATGCTACTAATTTGACCCAGCCTAGATCTATTAGCCATATGTTTGGTACATGGCTTAGTAATCAACATAAGGACTTTAAGCCTCTGATTTGGGTTGGTGTCGCTGCCATTTGCTGGGCTATTTGGAAATACCGGAATGATATAGTTTTCAAAAAAATGAAGTTTAACTCGATTTTGCAGGTTATCTTCAGGGGAGCTTACTGGTTACGCTTCTGGGCCCAGTTGCAGCATAAGGAGCAGGCTAAGGATACCCTCATCGCTATGAGCAGGAAATTAGAAGTCGTTGCTCTACAGATTGACAATGGAGGATGGAACAATTTTTATCGTTTACCTTAGTCGGAGGCAGTTTCTTTTCAACTCTGTAATACTTGGCTGTATACATCTTCGGATGTAGAGGCCGGATTTAATTATCCATTATCTAAAAAAAAATCAATGCTATGCAAGTATGCATGCACGCATGTGCACATAGCAGCACTCTGCACAGTTCAGCTCGAATGCTCCTTCTGAGCAAAGTCACATGCCATATGCATGCATCACTGGAATCCTATGTATCCAAAGTATGAATAACCTCCTAAGTATTCTTTTGGTTCAATTCACCCCTTGTACCATTTGGTTCAATAATTGTTGGGGAATTAGGTAAAAACCTTTCATTCTCGAAACTTCAGAGATCCCATAACTCTTGCGAATTCGGAGATGCGGGCGGGAAAGAGTCAAGCGGAGTGTTCGTTTTCATGATTCCTGGGAAATTCGCTAACCTATTGCTCTCGGGCGAAAAGATCGCCGAAAGAGTTCAAGTTCGCGAGTCTGTTTGTCGTTTCAGGACGATGGAAGCTTCGGAAATCTTCGCAGGTTCAGGAAACTTTACTTCGGTGATGGTTTCGGCGATTCGAGACGGGAATCTACGCGCCGGGAGGTCGTCGCGAAAGAAGGGCGAAAGTCGCGAATGGACCGAGTCAAAGACAAGGCATCAAAAGTGCGGGTTCAAGGTGTGAACAAGTGGCCGGCTTGTAAATATATGAAATTAGCTCCGCAAATCACGGGATTTAAAAGACATTCATGTACATGTTCCCATTTGGAATATTCTTTAGATCCGAGGGCAATTTCGGAATGTAAAAGTCCCTTCGCCTCCTTATAATAGGGGGTCCGAGGGCACGTGTAAAGGGGTTCACAACTTTTGAGGGAAGTACAGGCGTTCGGAGATTCTTTGTCTCCCAGTTCTGAATTTCTTTCGTGCGTTTGCTCCTGAATTTTCCTTCCCTTGTGTTCGGGGTCCCGTCCGATTTTTGAACCCCCCAACATTGGCGTCCACCGTGATCTAAGCCGAAAAACAACTCACGATGCATCCACAGAAGAAGTCTAAGAAGAACACACCCACCGATGTAGACTAGGAAGATCACCACGTAGAAGAAGATAATGGAAACTCTCTTGCTACAGAACATCAGCATATCTCAGACCAAGAAAGACAGGCAAAACTCGAAGCTCTCAAGAAAGCACGAGCAGAAAAAACTGCACACGTCCTGGAAACACATATCGAAGATGAAGATGAGGATGATGATGCTATGGACAAACAATTGGAAGTAGTAAACAGAAAAGTGCTAATGCTTCAAAAGGAGAAGGAAAATTTCGTGATTTAGCTCGAAGCAAAAAGAAAAGCTTCGGAGAAATTGGAGAAGCTCAACCAAGCAAAAGAACAACTAGAGAGAATGCAAAAGGAAATTGATGAAATGAAGGAATAAGAAAACAGTTCACTCTAGCGCGATTCGCCAAATCAGAGCTCTGGCCAGCGAAAAAGAATCCCGAGAGAAAATTTCTTCACAGGCAACGGAGTTTCGCAGTTCGCAGATCCAGAATCGCCACTTTCCCTTGGGTTGCAAACTGCGCCATGGCCTCCAAAGTACAAACCAGTCTCTCTCCCGAAGTACAATGGGCATGGAAACTCCAAACAATTCCTTATGAGCTACGAAGCTGCTATAAACTCAGTAGGAGGAGATGATGTTGCGCTGGCTAAATCCTTCATCATTGCTTGCGAAGGCCCAGTCCACAATTGGTACTCCCTGCTACCTCCACACTCAATTTGCAGCTGGATTGATCTCAAGACAAAGTTCATTCAAGCATTTCAAGTGTTCCATGAAACAACTGCAAAGCCATTAGATCTCTACTATTGCAAGCAAAGAGACAGAGAGCCACTGCAGAACTTCGTGAGAAGATTCATGCAACAAAAGTCTCAAACTCTGGGAACAAATGACAAAACAATGATCCAAGCACTAATCAGCGGCCTAACCCTAGGACCAACAGCTTCACACTTAACCAGAAAAGAACCCTAAAACATTGAACAACTTTTCGACGAACTGGAAAAGTACATCAAATCTGATGAAGATCACCGAAGAAGAGTGGCTAAACGAAACCAAGCAAGACAAAGTAGTAGAGGAACAGGATGGAGGCCTCAATTCCAAACTCCACGAAACATCAATAACGTGGAAAATCCATCTCAGCAATTCAATCAAAACAACAGGCCAAACACAAGAGGAGGTTTCCCTTCAAGAGGAAGAGGAAGAGGACCCTCGAAAATTCAAAATCATGATCCAAGAGATCCGTACTTTTACTGCAGATATCATGGGAGGGGTCATAGTACCGAAGCTTGCCCAGAAACTAAGAAGAATGTAGCAAGAATCCAGCAAGAGAAAACAATGATGTCCATCGCCTCCACAATACCAAACCAATTCCGTCAAAATTTCTGGCAACCACAGCTGATGGGTCCCCAACCAAACCCAGTCCCAATTCAGCAATTTCAGCAGGCACAGTCATCATGGCAGCCTTCACAACAGTTCTTCCCTCAGTCTCAGGCAATTCAAACTATTCAGCAACCGCAACCGATTCAAGAAATGTTGCCACCACCACCAGCAAGTTCAGTGAAACCAGAGTAAAGCTCAAGAAGCAATAATGCCCTCCTTCGGAACTATCATGCCTATCACTGGAGGCTCAGCCATGGAGTTTGAAACAAAGAGGTAAAGGAACAACTACTTCAGATCTATTAACACGGTCATCAATGACGACCCAACAGCACGACCAGAATGGGCCAAGGTGCCAATAACATTCACCGAACAAGACTTCAAGTTGAAATCCACTGATCACAATGATGCCATGGTCATCAAAGTAAATATCGCCGGATGGGTGATCGGAAAAGTCCTGGTAGATAACGGAAGTTCTGCTAATATTCTGTTCATGAAAACGTTCGAGAAAATGAGCTTGAGTCCGCACATGCTATAACCACCAGAATACCCACTACTGGGCTTCGGGGGAAAGCCAATCAAGTCAGCGGGAAAGATAGCTCTTCCAGTATCTTTCAGAGATCTCGACAATGCTAGAACAGAGAGTCTCACATTTGATGTAGTCGACATGTATCATCCATACCTCGCAATCTTCGACAGAGGGTTCATCAATAAGTTCGATGTCGTGATAAGGCAGCAGTTCCTATGTATGAAAATCCCGACACCCAAAGGGGTCATCACAGTATTCGGTGATCAGCAAGAAGCTAGAAACATAAAGAAGGGCCATACACCAGGCCAAATCAATGTGCATCACTTGAACTCCACCGAAGAAAAGAAAGAACCGTATGTCGAGGCCAAAAGAGACAAAGAGAAAGTTGAGATAAGTGCTGACAGCGAAACAAAGAAAGTGTATCTGGATGACATGCCAGATAGAGCGGTGGTGATAGGAGCTCATCTTAGCCCCAAAGAAGAGAAAGAGCTCATCGTGTTCTTGAACAAAAACAAAGATGTCTTCGCTTGGTCAGCAAAAGACCTGCAAGGTGTCGATAGGGATATCATCGAACATGCCCTTGACACAGATGAGAAAATAACTCCGAAGAAGCAGAAACTCAAAAAAATGTCTGAAGAAAAGGCCAAAGCAGTAGAGGCCGAAGTACAAAGGCTTCAGGATGCCAAAGTGATCAGGGAAGTCATGTACCCTGTGTGGCTAGCTAACACTGTGCCAGTGAAGAAGAAAAATGGGAAGTGGAGAATGTGTGTGGACTTCACAGATCTGAACAAAGCTTGCAAGAAAGACGATTTTCCTTTGGAAAGGGTGGACAAGGTTGTTGATGATGCCACAAACAGTGAAATGCTTTCGCTTCTGGACATGTTCTCGGGATACCACCAAGTCAAGGTGTGGAGAGAAGATGAGGAAAAGACAAGTTTCATCACACCGTTCGGAACATATTATTTCGTAAGAATGCCAGAAGGACTGAAGGATGCAGGGTGCACCTTTTCGAGAATGATAGCAATTGTGCTACATCCTCAGCTTCAGAGAAATATTCTTGCATATGTCGACGACATAATCGTCAAGAGTGTTAAAAGAAGTGATCATATCAGCGATCTAGCAGAAACCTTCGCGAATCTTAGAGCAACAAATCTCAAGCTAAATCCTGAGAAATGCGTGTTCGGTATTCACAAAGGAAAGGTCTTGGGCTGCTTAGTTTCAACAAAGGGCATTGAAGCAAACCCAGACAAAATCAAGGCTCTAATCGAGATGCAGAACCTCGCTTATGAAAGATGTGCAAAAGCTGACAGGGAGAGTGGCTGCCCTTAACAAATTCATACCAAGAGCTACAGAGAGAAGCTTAACCTTCTTTCAAATTCTCCGAAGTTCCAAGAATTTTCAGTGGTCTGAATCCCAAAGACAAGCCTTCCAAGAACTCAGAGATTATCTCTAAACATGACAAAGCTATGTCTTCCAGAACCAAGATCACCACTTTTGCTATACTTGTCTGCTTCCAATTCAGCTGTGAGCGCCGTACTAGTACAAGAGAAAGAAGAAGAAGGGAAGCTAAAACAATTCCCAGTGTATTTTGCTTTGGAAGCTCTTTCGGGATCCAAACTGTTTTATTCCGAACTAGAAAAGATAGCATATGCAGTAATCATGGCGGCAAGAAAGCTAAGACACTATTTCGAGGGACGCAGAATAAGAGTGATCACGAACCAACCGCTGAACGATTTGTTCACGAACAAAGAAGCCTCTACCCGAATCGTCAAATGGGCAGCAGAGCTTTCAGAATATACTGTGGACTTCGAAAGAAGAAGTGCAATCAAATCTCAGGTCTTAGCAGACTTTTTCGTAGACTAGACATCGCCAACCCAAGACTCTGGCGAAGATATAACCACGCCATGTGTGGTACACTGCGATGGGGCCTGGTGTGACAGAGGAGTTGGAATATCAGTGATTGTGACATCTCCAACCGGAGTTGTAATAAGATATGCTGCTCGACTTGATTTCACAGATGATGTGCCTTCTATGAACAACACAACAGAATATGAGGCCTTACTTCTATCTCTGAGAAAGATGAAAGCCTTGGGTCAGCAAACTTTCGTCATCAAAACAGATTCGAAAGTGATTCAGGAACACATCGAGAAAGAAAGCGAAGCAAGAAATCCAGTACTGGTGAAATATCTTGAGAAAGTTAGAGAAATGGAGAAACACTTTAAAAGCTATTCAGTCCTAGCATATCTCAAGAAATGACAAGATAAGTTAGCGAAAGCGCTCAAATCAAGCAATGCCTCCGGATTTGTTCTTCAAAATTATCAGAGAACCATCCATCAAAGAGCCAAAGCCAAGAAATGTAAGCAACATAGAAAGTCATGATTGGAGGGCTGAAATCATGGCCTATTTGAGGGGCCATTATGAACCACAAGATGAGTTAGAAGAAAAGAGGTTAATGCAAAGGGCGAGGGGCTATGCTGTAGTAGATGGAGAGCTATACAAGTCTGGGGTTTTTGAACCATGGTTAAGGTGCATAACTTCTAAAAAAGGCTTAGAACTTCTCAAGGAAATTCATAACGGATTTTGCGGTGCGCACATAGGAACAAGAGCATTAGCGGGCAAGGCAATAAAGCAGGGATTCTTTTGGCCTTCCATAAACCTTGATGCAAAGAAGCTGGTTCAGGAATGCGAAGCTCGCCAAAAACAAATAATCAAGAAAACTTTTCTTCTATGCCAGTTCATGTTATTCCACCTTCATGGCCTCTGCAAAGGTGGGGGATGGATTTGGTCGGGCCATTGCCGACAGCTCAAGGGAACTGCAAGTTCGCGGTGGTTGCAGTTGATTACTTCAACAAGTGGGTGGAAGCAAAAGCATTGGAGAATATTACTGTGCCAATAGTTTAGAAATTCTTCTGGCAAAACATAATCTGCAGATTCGGAGTCCCAAGAGAATTAACTGTGGACAACGAAAAACAGTTCGATTGCTATTCTTTCAAGGAATAAGGGGCACTCGCGTGAAGTTCTCCTCTGTCTATCATCCGCAGTCCAATGGGGCTGTAGAGAGAGCGAACGGTTTGATTTTTTCGGGAATCAAGAAATGCTTGTATGATCAGAGAAAAGGCAAGTGGATAGATGAACTGCCAAGGGTAATATGGTCTCACAACACAACAGTATCAAGGGCAACAGGTTTCACGCCTTTTCGCTTGCTATTTGGAACTGAGGCAATGACACCGGAAGAAATAAAAAATGAGTCTGAGAGTTCAGAAGGCAAAAGAAATTCAAGAAGTTGACATGAAGATAGAAAAAGACATGATTGAGCTCACAGTCCTCGAAGCCACTGAGAATATCGAAAAATACCAAAGAGAAACAAAAGCATGGAGAGACAAAAGATAGTCGGAAAGACATCAAAGCTGGTGATCTAGTACTAAAAAGAAAGAAGAATTGGGAAAATCCTGGGAAGCTTCAGGAATCTTGGGAAGGACCTTACATAGCAAAAGAGACAAACATGCTGTGAGCCTTTCGCTAATGTACTGAGACCGGTGAGGAACTGCCGATTCGTGGAATGCGAGATAATCTAAAAGGTATTACCCGTGAAAGCCATGAAAGTAGTTAGATTTAGTTTTCGATTTTTTTCGTCGATTTCAAATTCGTAAGAAAAATGTAAAAGCCCGAACCACTGTAACTATAAGTGGCTTCGAACAAAAATTTTACTTACGCATTTATTTTACACTAAGAAGGACCGTACTCTTTTCCTTGCAACGGGGGCCAAAAATCAAGGGGCAAGGTTTTTAACGAGGCGGATCCTATGTAAATACTCTTTATGATATATATGAAAAGAGCTTTCCCCCAAACTATGTGTGTTGCGAAATTCAAAAGTGAGAAAGAAAGTTTGTGAAAAGGCTCCGTGATAGCCGAAATTCCAAAGTGAGAAAGAAAGTTCGTGAAAAGGCTCCGTGATAGCCGAAATTCCAAAGTGAGAAAGAAAGTTCGTGAAAAGGCTCCCTGATAGCCGAAATTCCAAAGTGGGAAAGAAAGTTCGTGAAAAGGCTCCGTTATAGCCGAAATTCTAACGTGGGAAAGAAAGTTCGTGAAAAGGTAGCAAAATCCCAAAGAGAAAGAAAAGTCTCGTAAGAGGGCTCCATGATAGCCGAAGTAAAAAAAAAGTGAAAGAGAATTTTGTGAAAAGGCTCCGTGATAGCCGAAGGCTGATAGTGATAACCTAGATCCCGGTAAAGGGACATCCTACGAAAGGCACGAGACAACAACAAGTTGTCGCCTAGATCCGAGTAAAGGGACATCCTACGAAAAGGCCTGAGACAACAACAAGTTGTGGCCTAGATCCCAGAGTAAAGCGACATCCTACGAAAAGGCCTGAGACAACAACAAGTTGTGGCCTAGATCCCAAAGTAAAGGGACATCCTACAAAAGGCTCGAGACAACGAGTTGTGGCCCGAAGTTGAAACGTCTTGGCATGAGACATTCGCGAAAAAGAGTACGAAGTAATATCCAAAATTCTTTTAGTCGTAAGTGCAGGCTGGCATGCCGAGAAAACTTAAGAATCATAATAGTGAATATAAGCAAATAAATCTACGAAGTGATGTTTACACAGGAAAATTTTCGAGCTAAAAAATGCTATCTTGTAGACTAAGGGGCTCGACTACCCTCGTAAGAATGGCAAGTGAAAGAGCAGGTTGAAGCAACTGAAAGTTGTGATATCAACCTGAGCAAGTTTGCTGCATAGGCACAAGTCCACAAAACTCGCGAAGCAAGTTTTGTCGACTTGTACTCTGAGTACAAATTTATGCTTTGAGAGAAAACCGGGTCCACGAAAGGAGCCATTCATGAAATTTTGCATGAAAACGGCAAGGTGGGAAGGGTGATGTTTTTTCTTAAAAATGAGTTTATTGCCTTAGTTTCATACAAAATTTCATAAGAGTATATTACACACGACCGATGAAAGGTCAAAAAGGTAGTTCAACAATACAGGCACAGGTTACGCCATGTTTCTGCAACATCACTAGCGTAAGCAAAATTGCAATCACCGCTTATGGGGCTAAGGGGCTCCGTCTTCACGAAGGTGCGCGAACTTGAAGCCTCAGTTGCAAGAGCATAACCATCGCGATAAAGAAAAAACCAACTCAACTGGAAGCTACGCATCGAGAAATATTGACAATAAAAAAGCCAGAAATCGGAGAACTTGCATCCAGGATGAGCTTCTTTATACAAGCGCCAAGCTTCACCACTAACTATCTGGTCTTGGCGGTGGATACGCAAAGGTATGATGTCTCACGCCCACCTTGCGGGACTCGCAGTTAAGATTTACAAAACATAGTTTAGAAAAGGGTCGTAACCCGTGAATATACAAGTTCACAACTTCTAAACATCAAAAGCAATAGTTCGGACAAGTTCTGCTTCATCCAACAATATCAACCTTCGGAGAACTAGTGCGTCGTTCAGAGCTTCCATCTTCTTCATCATTGTCTCCACCACGCTATCGCCTCCACGAGCCGCCTTCGCCTTCATCTTCTTCGACCGGCCACGGATTCGGAGCTCATCTCAAGAGCTTCACGAATTTCGTCACTCGTCTCTTTCCTTATTAGCTGAAAAAGTTGAATAATCAAAGAGATCAGCGAAAGAATCCAACAAGCGAAGTCAGCACAAAGCAAAAGACGAGGAGGGTTTAGAGTTTAAAGAAACGTTACCGCTTCAAGTTTTTCACGAGCGATCTTTTTCGCAAATTCTTTACCACTGGTGATCCAGAATTCCTTCATGAATTTGATCTTGACAGCTTGTACGTCTTCATGGCTTCGAATAAGAGAAGTGCTGCCAGCGTCGGGAAACTTCTGGAGAGCACCTCGAAATTTCTCAAAGTCTATACAATCACAGTTCTCCAGAAGTTTTAGCAAACTTTCAACACTAAAAGCAGCAGCGAAGTCACTAGCACTGGATATAACATCGGGAAGGGCTTCGGATTCCGCCAACATCCACCTCATCACCTCATCCGCACCATAGGATTCGGGAAAAGGTTGAGCACGAGCCCCAAACTGACCCAGAGCTTCACCATATTTTTCGAACAAGAGTCGAAAGCTCCTTTTTATTCCCTCAGCCCCTCTGTTCAGCGTGTCATCTCTTTCATTAATCATCTTCTCAAGTTCAAGAATTTTTGTGTCCCTGGCACTAACTTCACCAACAAGATCAGAGTTTTGTTTGAGGAGTTTGGCGTTTGTTCCACGAAGCTCTGTAATAGCTGTGGTCCCTTCATCAATCGATTTACGAAGATCTTCAATGATTTGGACATCATTGCATCGAGCTTCCTTAAGCTTATCGTGTTCTTTCTTTAAATTATGATGAGCGGCATCTACAAGCTTCTTTTCATTTTGGGAAGACTTCAAGGCTTCTGTTAGCACTTTAACTTGAATTTCCAGATCACGACTCGAAGACTGAGCTTTCTCCAAGTTTTGCTTCAGATCATGAACTTCTTTGTCAAGACCGGAGACATGTTGCCCAGTCTCTTTGAACTTCTCCGATAACAATTTACCAGCAACAACAGTCTTTAGACTAAGAATGGCATTAAATCTGGAAAGTTCTGAAGAAGAGAGATTCCGGATAGATGATTCGAAGGCTGAAAAAGGAAGCAAAGAAATAATAAGGCTACACGAAGAGGGGACAAAGGAAAAGGAAAAGGCAGAAGGCAAACCTTCTGAATCAAAAATCTTCGGAGATTTGTCACTAGTGGTTTCAGCAATCTCCACGGATTTCTCATAGGAAGAAGAAGTTTGTCCCTCATGAGCAACAACCGCCTTGTCAGTAAGAAGAGGCATCTCCTTCGGAGCATCTCCTCCTGTTTCACTCATTCGTTCATTCATAAACTTAGGAGACCGCCATAGCACAGAAAAGCCATGAACACCACAATTTTTATCAATCACCGGACACTCAACACTCAAAAGCTCACCCCTGAAAGACGTACCAAAACTCGTGTTATATGCAGCAACATCAGGAGTAGGATCCTGACCTTTGGGGATATCTTCGCGATTCCCGATCAAGGAAGGATCTTCAAAAGATCCGCCGCTCCGATCCACGGTGTGCTCCAACTCTTCAATAAATTTTTGCGATACCTCACCAGTAGCAGTGACAGTTTTGGTAGGATCAGCTTGAAAAGAAACAGCGGTGACAAGATCTTTGGAGGCGGTTCGAGCTCCGGGTAGTGCGTCTGAAAAAGTTTCAATATCCACGAATTCATTCTCTGAGCCAGGAGTGCAAACAGAATGAAGCCCCCACCTCAACATGCAGCAAAAATAGGGAAAATAACGTGATCGACGTGGTTCGTCTTTGGCTTCGTCGTCGGAAAAAGCCGGAGCTACGCGTTGAATAATTGCGACTTTCTTCGCAACTTTCTTAGCTCTCTTCTTGCCCAATGCTGCAAGGCTGGATGCCGCCTGAATTTCAGCATCGGAAGTACCTTCAGGAGCTTTTCTCTTCCTTTTGCTGGACTCTAGGGATTTAGTCTTTGAAGGGCAGACAGCAGGAGAGGAAGCGTTGTCAGGATTGCCCTTGGATTTCTCCTTTCGCGATGCCCTTTTCCTTCAAGATTTAGAAGGAGCAGCAGCGGCCGAAGAACCGGATGCCCCAAGGGCCGGAGTTTTCTTGTCAAGGCCAGGCGGGCGAGGCGAAGAGCGGTTTTAGAACCAAGTTCAGAAAAAACGCGGTTCACTCTTCTCTTGTGTTTCACGATATGCTTGAAGGCTTTATACTCGTTTAAAGTGAATTCACCAACCATATCGCTGACCTTCTCCTCAACTTCAAGAATAAAATCATCCGTGCTCCTCACCATCTTCAAGTCGTAGTTAAATCATGGAAATGGTACCTTCGAGAAGCCCAATCCACATCAAGAGAATTTCAAGGCTTCCACCATGTGACAAGGGCCTGCAACAAATTCTTCAAGGACACCACGACCGCCAAGAATAGTGCTGGCAAGGTAGAAACCATTTTCGGAACTCTTGAAGCTAGAGACTCGGTTGAATGTAGCAGTAATAACAGTCACCGGGGCCATAGGCGAATAGAAAGGATATCATCGACCGTAATAATGACCTTGGACATGTCAACTTTCACGTAGAACCAATAAGATCGCCAATCTTCAGCCAAATTATTCTTACTGCAAGGGGCAAGCTGAATGCGGGCAAGGTTCTGGTTCGCATTCTTTCTACGAGTGTTGAAAGTACAACACCCATAGTGAGCCTCATAAAAATTCCCATCGCGTCAAGCTTGATGATATCCTCTCAATGACAAGCTCGAATGCAAGAAGATATCACTGAGCACGCATCTGAAAGTCTTCATGACCCAGAAAAATTTTGAAAGTTCTAGGAAGGAATTGGGTGTTAACTAATGTATCTTCACAGAGAATTTCTCAAGAATAGTAGGAAGTTGGATGTCGCAAGGGAATCTGAGACCGCAAATGAAGAAATCTCTAAAAACGACGACCTCGTCCGCCTCAGGAGCAGGGGTCTCTTCATCAGAAGGAGGACGGCCATCACCAGGAGGAAAAAATCCAGCTTCTTCATATTCCTTAATGAGTTCGGCGTTAACCTTAGATTTGTCGAAGACAAAAGCCGGGGGGTATGAAGATTTCGAAGCAATGAGCTCATTCAGATTGACTTCGACATTTGAAATGTCTTCGCCATCGCCGTAATCATTTCCAGATCTCCCCATCCTCGCGACTACTGATTCCCGACAACCAGCTTGCGGGTTACTTGTGCTCGGGGAATGTTCTCCGATTTGAGGACACACCGCTAGTTCTTCTTGAAGTCATTGGCCTAGCAGTACTTTTCGTACGAGCCACCTTCCAGAAGAGAGAATTAACGAAAATATGTTAACAAGCAAGTAACGAAAAATCTAGGAAAACAAAGACGATACTCAAGAATGTAAGAGATATAAGTAGGTTACCTTGAAGCGAAAAACTACGAACTTATGGAATCTCGAGACGGGAAGTTTGAATGAATGCAAGAAAACTTAGAGAAAAAGAACGGTTTATAGGGGAGAGGGGGTAGTTTCGAGAAGATATCTCGAAACGACCGTCGCAACACCCAGAGAGGGACGCGTGTATACTCCAACGTTCGAGGGTGACGTTTTTTTACCACAATTCAAGAAATTTTTTGTGGAAACGGATCGTCGGAGTCAACCCGCTTCCCCGAGGGGCTAGTGTTGGGGAATTGGGTAAAAACCCTTCACCCTCGAAACTTCGAGGATCCCATAACTCTTGTGAATTCGAAGATCCCGCTGAATCGAGCATCAGCCCCATTGAATCGGGGACACCGCCGTCGAATCGAAGCTTGCCGCCAACAAGGAGATCCCATGGCGCGTCTACGGTCGGCGAACGACGACGGCGAGGCCGGGCCGCCACCGGTGCTGGAGGTTTCCCCTAGCCGTGAGCCGAATCGAGCCGAGGATGTGGACCGCCAGGCTCGGCCCCGACGAGCTGCGTCGTGCAGGTGGCCTCCGCCCCAGGCCCGGGAGCGCAGGAAAGGAGGAGCAAGCGGGGAGCCGTCGGCGCGGCGAGGTCGGTCCGCGACGCTCTGCGGGGATGACAAGGCGGGCCCACACGACCGGGGGGGCGAGAGGAGGTGCGTTGGTTGGGTATTGTTGTTTGAGATGTCTGGTTTTGGGTCCGTGACCCAGCGCCTGTGCGTGACCCAACCCACCGATTTGGGTCTTGGATTTGAGTTCTATTGTTGGAGCCTGTGCGTGACCCAACCCACCGATTTGGGTCTCGGATTTGAGTTCTATTGTTGGAGTCAGTCTTAGGAGCCATCAATTTATCCACACTCAATATACATTTTGTTTTACGGTCAAAGAGAGAGCGATATAATTGCAACGCAGCTGGAAGCTTCGTGAGAAGCATCCTACTAGCAATATTACCAAATACGTGCATACAATTGCAATGTCACGTCGTCACTCATGTATCCTCTATATCCACTCATGCATGCATGCGTGCATCATCATCCATTAGAGACATATGCATGCATCGATCATCCATGATGGATGACAACAAGCAGGTCAACAAAAGCTATCTGAGCTGCCGTCTCGATTGATCATGCCAAGAAATTAAACATGTTTCTGATTCATGAAGTGAGATTATATATACCAAGCAATGCAGGATTTGATTGATCGCATAGCTGACTAGAAATGGGTCGCATAATCAAAGACTACATACTTATTGGTTAACAATAATGTATCTCAGACCACAATCCAATCCATCGTCTCGTGCTAATCATAGCATTACACAACTTATTTGGACTTGATGGAGCTATTACTAGACGATGATATATATCCAACGACTAAGAGTTCGTACTACTAGATCCAGATGTACGGCATAAGGATCTGGATGGCATGATGTACTATACTAGATCATGCTTCATCAGTAGGATCACTACCCTTGTGAGCTGCTCATCCATTTTTTTAGATATTGGATAATTAAATCCGGCCTCTACATCCGAAGATGTACACAGCCAATTATTACAGAGTTCAAAAGAACCGTCCACAAAAGGGTAAAAGAAGCAGCAAACGGGCAACAAGCCCCCGACTAAGGTAAACGAAAAAAATTGTTCCATCCTCTATTAGCAATCAGAGCAACGACTTTAATTTCCTGCTCATGGCGATGAGGGTATCCTTAGCTGCTCCTTATGCTGCAATCGGGCCCGAAGCGAGCGGAAGCTCCCCGAAAATAACCTGCAAAATCGAATTAAACTTCGTCTTTTGAAAACTATATCATTCCGCATTTCCAAATAGCCCAGCAAATGGCAGCGACACCAACCCAAATCAGGGGCTTATAGTCTTTATGTTGATTATTAAGCCAATGCATACCAAACATATGGCTAATAGATCTAGGCTGGGTCAAATTAGTAGCATAGAAAATAATCCTCCAAATCATTTTTATGGAAGGGCAATCTAGAAACAGTGCTGAATTGTCTCATTAAAATTACAGCACACATTGTCAAGCTCCTTTCCAATTTTTCTTTGCAAGGTTATCTTTTGTCAAAACGACACCCTTCTGAAGAAACCAAAGAAAAATCTTGATCTTTAGAGGTATTTTCCACTTCCAGATCTTCCTATGCTGAAAAGGTGGATGAGTATCTATGTCATGTAGATACAAAGACCGAACAATAAAAAAACCACTTTTTGTCAGCCTCCATTTAAAATAGTCTTTATCATCCACGAACAACATTAGAGACCCGAGCTACTAGTTGAAGCCAATGGCTCAGGTTGTTATCCACCAAAGACCGTCTGAAAGAAATATTAAGGGGTCTAGAGGACAAAACCCTAGAAACCGTGACATGCTTATCCCGCGCTATATGGTATAAGGATGGGTAGGTATCCTTGAGCGGCTTATCCCCTATCCACGTATCATCCCAAAATCTCGTGTTGGTTCCATCTTTAATAACGAAAGAACCGTTAGAAAGAACCTCATCTTTAATACGCATGAGTCCTCTCCAAAAGTGAGAGTCATTTGGTTTTGATGATACTTGCGTGAGGGTTTTGGTTCTCAAATATTTGTTCCTTAGCAATGATTGCCAGGTCCCGTCGGTGTTCAAAAGGTTCACTAACCACTTAGCCAACAGGCATTTGTTTTGTAGCTGTAAGTTCAAAATCCCAAGGCCACCCTGATCTTTGGGGCGACACAAGATGTCCCATTTGGCAAGCCTATATTTGTGCTTAATAGCAAAACCTTGCCAAAAAAATCTAGATCTGAAATGATCCAGGTTTTTAAGAACTCCCTTAGGGACTTCAAAAAGGACATCATGAACATGGGTAGGCTACTTAACACCGAATTCAGCAGGACCAACCTCCCCCCATAGGATAGATATTTTGCTTTCCAACACGAGAGCTTTTGCTGGAAGCGTTCTTCGACTTTACTCCATTCGGAATTTAGGAGTTGTCTATGGTGCATCGGGATACCTAAATATCTGAAAGGGTAATCTCAATTACAACCAAAGAGAGAAGTATAGGAAGCTTCCATCTCTCTGGCCGCACCATAACAGAAAACTTCACTCTTGTGGAAATTAATCTTCAGCCCCGAAAGCTGCTCAAAGGCACATAAAAGGAGCTTAAGATTTTTGCTTGCTCAAGGTCATGGTCTAGAAAGATTATGGTGTCGTCTGCGATTGTAAGATAGACAAACCATCATCAACTAGATGGGGTAACACCCTCTAATTTGCCCATCTGCCGCTCGATTAATGAGCAGGGGCTAGCATGTCCGACAATGTTAAATAAGATAGGGGACATAGGATCCCCTTATGCGAGCCCCTGTTCGCTTTAGAAGTATGGTCCAATGTCATCATTAACTTTGATTCCCACACTCCCTCCCGAAACCATGTTTTGGATCCATCTACACCATTTAGGTGAGAAACCTTTCATGCGTAAAGTCTGCTGGAGGAATGACCACTTAACCTTATCATAGGCCTTTTCAAAGTCAATCTTAAAAATAACCCCATTAGATTTTTTGGTATGAAGTTCATGGATGGTCTCGTAGAATAACAACACCTTCCATGATATTCCTACCAGGCATGAAGGAAGTTTGTGTTGGGTTCACCACCGTCCTTGCTACTTTATTCAGCCTGTTAGTTCCAACTTTAGTAAAAATCTTGAAACTAATGTTGAGGACACAAATCAGTCTATATTGCTGAATCTTAGTGGCATTCTCAATTTTGGGAATTAGAGTAATGATCCCAAAGTTGAGGCTAAAGAGGTCAAGATCCGTCCTTATGGAAATCATGGAACATAGCCAAAAGGTCATCTTTGATCACCCCCCAGAACACTTGATAGAATTCAGCTGGGAAGCCATCTGGTCCAGGAGCCTTATTATGCTCCATTTGGAAGACTGCCTCTCTCACCTCATTTTCAGTGAAATCGGTAATGAGGATCTCATTTTTCTCATTGGATACTTGTGGAATATCATTAATCTGATCCTCCATCAAGGTGATTTTCGGGACCCGAACAGATTTTTGTAATAATTCGTGATGTGGCATTTAAGATGGTCAGAACTAACAGCAACACCATTGTCATCCTCAAGCCTATAAATATGCTGCTTACGGTGTTTGCCATTGGCAACAAGGTGAAAGAACCTTGTATTAGCATCCCCTTCCAAGAGAGTTTTGACCTTAGCTCTTTCATACCACTTAATCTCTTCCTCCCTCAGAAGCGAAACTAGCCGCTCTTTAAGATAGTGCTTTAAATCGATCTCATGATCAGATAGCCTATCAATTTCAGCTTTTTTATCAAGATCCTGCAGTAGGGCTAAAAGAGTATTTTTCTCCTTTTTATAGGAGCCCGCCATATTAGACGCCCAGCCTCTAAGATGTTGCCTAAGCCTGCGGATCTTGGACTGCCACCTCTGTAGTGAAGAAGATCCCGAGTTTTCTGATCGCCAAATATTTGCAACCATATCGTAAAAACCCTCCTTTAGGAGCCATCCCCTCTCAAATCGAAAGGGTCTGGATCCGGACTGGTGAGTGGAAGCACCTGTGGACACAACTAGTGGAGTATGATCTGAAATGTTCCGGTCTCTAGCCTCACCTTTGCCAAGGGGAATTTAATTTCCCATTCCGTACTAGCTAAAACTCTATCAAGCTTTTCATAAGTCGGATTATCCCCCGCACCCGCCCAAGTATACTGGCGACCTGTCATGACAATTTCCCTAAGATCAAGGGACTCAATGACAGCATTAAAAAGGGAGGGCCATTTAGTATCAAAATCTCCACAGCTTTTGTCCTCAGGTTTTCGCATAATATTAAAATCCCCGCCAACGAGAAAAGGAAGGTTCTCCTTTGAGCAGGTATTAGCGAGTTCGGCAAGAAACGCACCCTTGTTTTGTGATTGTGCCGGTCCATAAATAGAATAAAGGACAAACTTGAAGTCAGTTGACTTGTATCTAAGGGTGAATTTGACATAAAAATCCCCCTCATCGATGGCACCAATATCAAACACACTAAGATCCACCCCAAGCAAGATCCCACCTGATCTGCCATGGGGAGCCATAGCGTGCCAAAGAAAATCACGCCCAAAGACATAAATTTTTGAGGACGTGATCAGGAAAGGACTCACAACCAGTTTCAGAGAGAGCAATAAAATTAATCTGCTCTTCTCTAACTAGTTCAGCCAAAAATCTGTGTTTAGCCAAGTCAGCAAGACCTCTGCTATTCCAGAATACCCCTTTCATTTTATAATAATCTTTGAAGGGGTTTTTGGCTTCTTGGGAAGATTGCCAGTTTTTTGTGTCTTGGCCTTATTAAAATTTTTTCTTTCGACTGATAGGAGAGAGATCTAGAATATGATCATTCTTCGCATCAAACAAGCTCTCATTTAGGAAACCACCGGTGGTTGAGAGCTTCCTGCAGTCTTTCTTCCCTTTCATCATCACTTATTAGATCATTAGCGTTAACTTTATTATTTTTGTTAGCGCAGACGACTAATCTATCTACCTCTAAGTTCTTAATACGAGTGACACCCGAGGTATTTGTATTGATGGCTAACCTACCAAGGTTTGAAATAATGCGTGAATCAAAAGCTAGAAAAGGAAATACCTTGAGGTTCTTTTTCTTCGCCAAACGTTCCGCCTTGAGTAGGGTATGCTCACCCTTCCCGCGTTCCTGCTGCTCCGACATAGCGTCCTGGGGGCATCCTCCCCAGCCGTAGGCGCAGGTGCCACCACTCGCCGCGGTGCAGCGCTGGTGACCAGCTCGGTCTCGACCCCAACTGGGGCTGCGGCCCCCTCGGTAGTGGCCGCGGCGGTGACCCCCTTAGCAGGGATCCTGCTGCTCTGGTGCCCTCCTCCCGGAGAAGTAGGCGCGGTGCCACCACCCGCAGCGGTGCCGCTCTGGTGATCAGCTCGGTCTCCCCCAAAGTAGGGTGTAAGGCCCCCTCAGGGAAGGCCGCAACGATGTCCCCCGCAGCCACTGCGGCCACCACCTCAGTGGCAGTGGAGAGGGAGGCATCCCCGACGGCCGTAGGGGGCAGCCCGTCTGAAGCGGCTGCAGCCACCACGGTCACCTCGCAGCGGAGAGGAAGCATCCCCACCGTAGGGGTGAGATGGCCCGTCCGTGGTCGAGTCCTCCGCGTCTTCCGACCCCCCCTCGTCGGCGAGGAGAGGGGCGGCCGTGTCCTCCACAGTGACTGAAGGATGCGGCGTGGCAGCTAACGGAGACCCCGCCCCTCCTGATAGAATAGGGGTGGGCATGCCTCCATCCTCCCCCTGAGTGGGGAGTGTCGTAGACTCCGGGTAGTAGAGGATCAGTGTTCCCCCGACCGAAGAGAGGTGAGTTACACCAGCCTGCTCAAACTCATCAGAGACAAAAGGGTGAGGGTTAATAGGAGGTGACACCATAGCATTGTACATCCTCCGCTCTTCAACAGTCAACGGGCTGTAAGATTTCCACCCCACAGAATCCTTCTCCAACATGACCTTGATGCTAATCTCATCAAACAGCTGCTCACATGCCATATCCAGAGCCTCTTGGATCATAGTAGCCTGCCTGTGACAGTTCCCTGGTGCGTATGAGGGGTTTGCGAAGAAGGCTCCTTGGCACCACCCTGTGGGTTCAGATAGGGGTTAGCATCCCTCATATTCCTATCCCCATCCGCGTCCTTACCCTTCTCATCATCTGTGAGCAGGTCCTCATCATCATCCTGAACAACAACTTTCAACACCTCCTCATCGGGCTTGAAAAAAAGGCGATACATGCATCCCTTCACGCAAACATCAGCGAATTTTGGGATTTTATTGATGTCCAAAACAGCTACAAGGATCCGAACCTCCCCAGTACGCCGCAAGTGGTGAACATCCACCTTCTGAGTAGCTCCAATCATAGTACCAACAGCCCACAAAGGAAGGAAAGAGCGAAGTGCTCGCGGTACCTTGGTGACAGTCACTCAAACCTGATCCAGGACTTCTATTGGCTGAACATCATCAACAAATTCTTCAATCGAGAAGGTACCTTCCTTACTTTTTGTCGTGATTGTTCCAATAGCCACCATGCGGGTCAGCTCCTCCTTGCTAGGAAAGGGCACAATAAAGCACTTGTGCCCCTCTTCTTGCGCTTCCCAACGCCAAGGGACCGGAACGATCCGTGCAAGCGTAGCCAGAAGCAGCTGTTTGGAGACATCACCAGACTCCACCTTGATGAGTGCGGCGGCAGGAGAGAAATCCGTTGATACAATGTCATGCTCATTTGCTGCTTGAATGTGGAAAAAACCTCCATTGTCGTCCGAGGCGGCACAGTACGCAACGGACGGCTTCGGGCCACGGAGAAGTGGACACTGGTTGGTGTAATGAACCTCTGTGCAAATAACGCATTCCCGGCGGCGCTTCCCTTTGCCGCCTCGCTGCGACTGCCGCCTCGCTCGACGCCAAGAACGTTGGGGTCGGGCGTCCGCCAGCGTTCCCGACGTGGCTGGTCTTGCTCACCAGCACCGGCACCCTGCACCCCTCCACGCGCGGAGCCCTCTAGTGTTGTCACGGTCACCGCGACCACGACCACGGCCAGGCCCGGTGCCCCGAGCAGTCGCGCCGCGGTCGCTTGCCGCCTGGCGGCCTCCGCCGCCCTGAACATGAGCGGGCAGGGCATTCGCCCCGCGACCACGCTGTGCCGGAGCCTCGCGACCACGAACGGCCGGTGCGTCGCCTTGGCCGCCGGCGCCACGAGTCTGGGCGGCAGTTGCATAGCCGCGTTCTCCCTCCTGAGGGCCGCGACCACCCTGCCCCCGGCGGCGGAAGCGCCCCCTCCCCGCCATCAGAGCGTCGCGGTAGGGTGTGGGGGAGAGGATGTGCTGCGGCACCGTAGGGTTGACGAGACGACGACGACGGCCGGAAGGGATCGATGAAGGACCTGGTGGCGGCGAGTTCAGGGAAAACACCGGTCCTGTCTCCGGGCCTTGCGCGATTGGAAAAGCCCGTATCTGCTGGGCCAAGCACGGGTTGCGAATTTGCTGGGTGTCCAAATTTTGAACAGCCGCAGGAACCGGATCAGGATTCCCGAGCGCCGCCGCGTCGAGGCCGTTTCCTGTTGGCATGAACGACAGCGGGAGGAAATCCCCTAGGGTCGCCACCGGCGAGACCCTTGCGGGTGGCAGTGGTCCCTTCCACAAAGATCTCCATGGCGGCTTTGAACGGCGCAGTGGCGTGGATGTCTGCAGCGCCGGCACTGCCCGATTCGGGCACGGCTGGAGCCGCCCGAGGCACCGGCGGTGATGTTGGCCGGAGTACCCCTGCGTCGCCGAGTACCTCACTCTCCGAATCAGATTGTGGATCCCAGAACCGCCGGAACAAGGACGAAGAGAGGCGGCCGAGGTAAACATCTCCGCCTTGGTCATCCTCCACCTCGGATCATGCGATGTTGGGTGAATGTCCCTCGCTGTGATGCTGCGGAGCTTGGATCGAACCGAAGGTGCAATGGTCACCGGCATGTTCCATCGGCAGGATCGTGGCGAAGAGCACCGCGGCGGCGAAAAACACCGCGGCAAGGAGTACCGCAGCGAGGAGCCCACGGCGAGGATCCCCGCAGCGAGGAGCACCGCGCCCGCTAGCTGGCCTGCCCTAGCCGCTGCGAGGAGCGCAAGTCGCCTGCGAGTCGGTCCCTCGCACGGTCGCCGTCATGGTCGGAGTTGGAGGAGACGGCGCGTCAACGGCGGCGGGAGGGTCGGGCCTCACCGGCGCCGGGGGCTGCGGCGGGCGGTTGGAGGGGGGCCTCAATGGTCGTGCACATCACCTCAAAGAAGAATGCAAAAGGGCTCATCCATGGAGCCCCTCAGTTGATCGAGAGCAGCTAGCAAGCTCAAGCTCAAGTGATCAAGCAGCAGGTACGTTGGCGTAGGCTCCTCTGCCGAGGAGGGTCAGGAAGCAGTGGATGTCGCCCGACGCGAAGAAGGCCATGTCCACGGTCGCGAGGATCCACCAGAAGATGTTTCCCAGATCGGTGGCGAAGACGAGGGTGGTGACCCTGGCGAACATGAGGTGGATGGTGGCGGTGGCTACGAGCGCGGCGCAGGCGAGGACCCATCGGCTCCGGCGGCGGCGGGCCGGGAGCAGCAGCGCCAGCACCGCGGTGGCCGTCGCAGCCGCGAGGCACCACGGCCGCACCACCTGGCTGATGGCGTACAGCTCGGCGGCCTCTGCGTCAGTCAGCTCGGCCCCTGTGGCAAACCACGAGGGCTGCACGAAGAAGATGCAGGAAGTTATTATATATTAGCGTGAGATCTCATGGAGTCATGGTTCGATCTCGTGATTAATAATTCATATCCAAAATCGATCCACAGAGAGTTATTAGTTGAAGACTTGAAGTTACCGCATTTCACGGGCCGGGCGGAAAAACCCGGGTTTTCGGGCCGAGAAAATTCTGCCCATGACCGTCCCATGGGACCGGGCGGCGCCAGCGCATTTTATAGTGTAAAGTAACTAAAACAGCATTTCGGGCGGGCTGGGCCAAAAATTTTCGCGGGCTTCAAGATCTCTGCCCACGCCCGTCCAAGGTCCGGTGGGCGGGCTGGCGGCGCAGCCCCAGCGGGTCGGGCCGGGCCAAAAATGCTCAGGTATACCGGCTGGGGGATGAGGAGGGGCGCCACGACCAAGGAGCCGAGAAAGATGGCGGCGGTGAGGGCGCCCACAGGCTGGCCAGCTTGACAGCCGGAGCGGATTCGTCTTCTTCATAGTCACCGGCGGCGGCAAGAAGGGCGCTGCTAGCTCCTTGTCCTCCACCACCTTCTTGTCAGCCATGGGATCCGGTCCAGCTAGCTAGATAGTAGGAGAGGATCAAGATCAACAACAACGAACACACGGTTAGTTTCCTTTCTGTGTTCTTCTGTCGCCATGGAAATAATTAAAGATCCATCAATCTCGATTTCTAGTTTTCTACGCAGAAGAAGGAAGAACAGGGTGTTCAGGCACAAAAGAAGAGAATTCTTGGAAAATTCTACCTGAACTGGAGCACATCGGAGAAGGGGAAAGAAAGGGGAGGTAGTGGACTCACCGGCCACATAGCCTTGCTTACCTCTTGCTTGGTGTTGTGTTTCTGCTTCCCAGTTGAGATCCTTTTGCGTGAGAGGAGGTGTGACGAGTTGTTAGCCTGTTATATAGTAGCCGAGAAACGTAGACGCAGAGATGCAAGGAAGGAATAAGCACGAAATCGAGGTGTGGGCCCACCATCTAAGGCAGCGCGTCATAGTCTGCATGTTATTTATTAGTTTTATCTAGTAGCTCTATCTAATAGATGCTTTGCTTGGATGCTTTATAATATCTAGTTGAGGGTCCTCTTTAAGTAACTTTGCTTAGCTTGTAAACCTTTCTCCAACTAAAGAGAAGTGTGGGCCCATCATCCAAGATGTGTCGCAGTCTAACATGTTATTTATTAACTTTATCTAGTAACTCTATACAATAATAGATGTTTTTAATGCTTTGCTTAGATGCTTTATCTAGTGGAAGGTCTTGGTGGGTACCTTTGCTTGGCTTGTAAGTCACCTATATGTAACAAAAAAACTCATTTTGTGGAGGGTAGTGAATGAAAAAAAACATTTTGGGGGTAACAATTGGTATCTAAGATACTAATCCTTTCCCCCACCTCTCCCATGCTCTAGCCCAAGCTCAGCCCTGTCTAGAGGCAGCATATCTCACCCGACAGCAGCACTTCTCCTTTGGCTAGATCCCGACGGCGCCTCTCCCCACCTTCCCTCGTGTGGATCCAGCGGGCCAGCGGATCGATCCGATAGGTGGAGGATCGAGTGAGTGGTCAGGAGTTGACCCGGCAAGGCCGGTGGGTTGACCCGGCGGCATGGACCCACCATCCGGAGACGTCCGCAATCTCGCAGCTGATTTTTATTGGAGTCATGCGTACGTGCATGGCAGTAAAATGTTGATAGTTCATTAAAGGGTGGATGGGCATCTCAAACATTCTGGCATTCCCCCCGTTTGATGTAATTAAGAAAACAATAATTAGTTATTAGCATGTGGCAAATACTAATGAAGAGTTACAATCGTTGAATGAATGATTTGCTTAGCTTACTTTTGATCTTGACCCTTGACTACTGATTTATACTCCGTATTAGGTGGTTGATCAGTTACCAAATTAACTACCATGCACATTATGCGAGCCCATGAAGGTAGCGTGCCGTATTATCATTGCCAATTCGCCTGCACCCATGGTACTATCACTTTAAGCAAAACTAGTCCATCAACCTGTGTATCTGCACAGGCTAGTATTTTTAGATGACATATAATAAATATAATAAGATATTATTTAAATTAGGAAGAACAATTAATATTTTTTTTATTTAAATAGTATATAATACATTAATGAGCATTGATTGTTATGATTTGATAGTGAGGCCAATACATTAATGAGCATTGGCTAAATATCTTATAACGGCATATTTTTTATGATTCAAATATTGGAAAGAGATTATGGTCACACATGACCGGCAGGGGTATGATAGTTAGATTACTTGTATTTTATTTGAAGCAAAAATATTTATTATGTATGATGTAAGCGGTGGATCATTTAGATTTATTTTTTTTATACTGGCACATGTGGGTAATTTAGACATAAATATAGAGGGTTATTTTTAATTCTTCATAATAATAGTTGGTGTAATTTCAGAAACAAAGTTGATTTTTAGGATTTTTTAGGATTTCTCTCTCAGAGTGTCACCTAGGATTTTTAGGTGGCTTCACTACCATAAAACGATTTGTCACCGTGCTGAAGCTAGTGCAGGTGCTTTATATCCGCACACGGCGATGTCAACGTTCGCCGTGTGTCACGAGGCACACGCAGCGAACCACGGATTCACCGTGTGTCTCCATTAGGCACACGACGAACCCGTGCCGTGTGTCATTGGAGGTACACATGACGAACAAGATCGTGTGACTAGCACGCACTCCCTGACGGACGACAAGCAAAACTGCCTGTCAGTTCGCCGTGTGTCAACCCCATGACACACGCGACTATGTAGCTTCACCATGTGTAGGTGTCTAACACCACGGCGACTAAGTAGATGTGTGTGTGTTTTTTCTTCACACGGCGAAGGAGCCCAAAAAATCATCTTCCACCCTCCAAAACTTTTTCTCCACTCCACATGCAACATCTACTGATCCCAATTCATGTTATTCATGTTATTTAGCCCAATTTAAGATCTTAGTCATGCAATCAAAAGAAATTTTGAACATCTTGACTAGTAACCACGACCGCGCCCATGTGTATGAAAGATTTTAAAATTCTAAAAAAATGCAAATAAAGTCCGAAAATTATGAATTTTGTCAGTGTCTCATAATATCATATGTGGATACTATGATAAAAAGTTGAGGGCTTTCATGAGTTTTCTCTCTTTTTAAGGTGTCCACCTATGGCTTCATGTGGAAGCTAAAGAAGCCAACAATTAGAAATAGTAAGATGGGATGTAATAAGAGGAACTCCAAGAAACTAGATAAATCCATTTAGTTAGCTAAAAATGAAAAACAAATCAAGAAAAAAACCTGATCCAACAGTCCCTCCATCCGACTTGCTAGTCCATCCGACTCGGTATCTCGTGACTCGCGCTAGCCATTTCTCCCGAGCGAGTCCCCTCGCCATCCGCGGCCTCCCGCACGTGGTCCCACCCTCCGCCTTAGCGGGTCTACTCCCGCCCGCTCGACCGTGCCGTGCTACGTCGCGGGGATGGGGAAGTGGAGGAGACACACTGGTCAACCGCCCACACCACGCGGAGGTGGACGAGGCATGACAAGTGGTGCGGGAAGGGAGACAGAGGTGGAGGAGGACACTATAGGGCCTTCGGGGAGCACGCGCTGACACCTACACGGCCGACCACCTGCTCCACAGGCAGGTGGAGGAGGAGAACACTGAGCCGCGCGGGGATACCGGCGAGGACGCGCTCACGCCTGTGCCACCGGCAGCCCGCGCTTTGGGGAAGTGGAGGATGACGTCGCCGACGCACGTGTCGATCCGCCGGGGAGGAAGACGCGCCACAGGAAGGTGGGTAGAGGAAGATGCGCCGCGGTCGCCGGTGCGGGAAGGAGCTGCAGCGGCGCAAAAGGAGCCTACGCCGTGGAAGATGAGGAGCTCACCGCGCGGGCGGAGCCAGGGAAGATGTGGAGCCGGCGTCGGGCTCGGGGGCGGAGGAGAAAGAATCGATGTCAGGCTCGGGAGAGGAGGAGGAGCTCGGCGTGGGGACGGAGGACGAGGTGCCGGTGTCGGGCTCCATGAAGAGAAGGAGGGCAGCGAGCCGGGTGAGGGAGGAGGGAGACGGCATGGACGAGGGCGGAGGGCAGCGAGCCGGGCGAGGGAGGAGGGGGACAGTGGAGAGCTCGACGGGGAGAGGCAGAGAGAGGGGTGGGTGGGTGATGACATGCAGGGTTGAGAGTGGGGAAAGAATGACATGTGGAGCCCACTCAGTTGGGAACGGGGCGGCCTTCGTCTATTCTCTTGCTTCTTCTCCACGGCCATCACCAGCAACAAAGAAGCTGCTGGCTTCTTGACCACCTTGACAGCCTCAGCCATGGGATCCGAAGCTAGATAAGCTCGATAGGGGATGACAACAACAATGAACACAATGTTAGTTCCTTGTTGATTTTGTGCTGCCAGAGGAAACGAGATAGATCCATCCATCTTGATTTTTTTTCTAGAATACGCAGGAGAGCTGCGTATTAAGAAGATGAAATTAGTTTGGTACAACAGCACGTGGCCGGTTGGGCACACGTCAGACTCACCCACTAGATATTACACGAAAGTGTGACCTGGGTGGACATAAGAACACATACATGCTACTACCGCTAACCAACCAACCTAGGGGTACGGCTCGGACATAAGGAGCAATCCCTCTCGAGCCCATCGCATTTGCCTTCCGCACGGGAAAGCATCCAGACCTTGTCGGCGTAACCACCTGACCAACCGGCCTTGAAGACTCCGTCGAGCTCACCAGCCTCCATGTCGAGGCGACGCATGAGTAGAACTTCGCCACGACGAGCGACCGGAATCCTGGCGAGTTTGTTGTTGGCAAGTCTTGAGCTGCTGCGCTTGGGGGCCACGGAAGGTGCCGGCTGCTGCACCGTCCGGACGGGTTGGGGCCGCGAGAAGAGGAGGGTCTGGTCTCTTGAATCGCATCCACGGCGGTCGAGGCGCCTTCGGAGGAAGCAGCAGGCGGGCGAAGGCATCACTTGTTGGTTGGCTCGTCTGGGGCCGTCGATGACGCCGTCAACCGCGGCTGCGGTGGTGGGGAAGTGTCCAACGACGACCCGGTTGCCCTTGGTGGTGGAACCGAGAAGCAAACCTCTCGCTCAAGCAGCATCGGATCAACGGCCCCTTCCTCTCGCCATTGGAAGTACCACTACGCGCATCCAATCCGGGCGGTAGAGGTGTGAAGCGACGCTGCCAGGCGGGGAAGGCGCTCACCTAAGACACCCCGGAAGCCACATCTTCCTCGGGCGTGATCTCGCTGCAGCCCGAGATGTGAGGCAAGACCCTGAGGATGCGCCAAGACGGTGGCAAGTCTCGCCGCCATGTGAGGCTGCCACCCAGCAGGGCTGGCCGGTCTTGTGATTAGCCTTAAGGAGCGCCTCCGCAGCCTCTGGGCGGCGATGTGGTGGAGGTTGAAGCAGCACCGTACCTAAGGGGCGCCTGCCAGGTGGCCCGACGATGGTTGTAGGAGAGACAGTTGAGGCAACGCCCATTGCTTCTTCTCCACGGCCATCACCAGCAACAAAAGCTGCTGGCTTCTTGACCACCTTGACATCAGCCATGGGATCCGGTGGATAAGCTCGATAGATGACAACAACAATGAACACAATGTTAGTTCCTTGTTGATTTTGTGCTGCCAGAGGAAACGAGATAGATCCATCCATCTTGATTTTTTTCTAGAATACGAGGAGAGCTGCGCATTAAGAAGATGAAAGTTTAGTACAACAGCACGTGGCGGTTGGGCTGCACGCCGACTCACCCACTAGATATTACACGTGTGAGGTGGACATAAGAACACATACATGCTACTACCGCCAACCAACCTAGCGGGCCGATGACGATCTCGGCCGGCGGCCCCTCCTTCTTGGACATTTGCCGCGCAGCGGCGGAATGCATCCAGACCTGTCGCAGCACCTCCCGCCTTGAAGACGGAAAGCTCACCACCATGTCGAGGCGACGCTGAGTAGAACGCCGGCGACGACGCCGACAAGGATGGCCGCGAGTTTGTTCGTCCTCCTCCTCGCTGTCGCCACCGCATGCCCCTTTGAGCCGGACGGGTTGGGGCAGCGAAGAGGAAGGGGGTCTCTTCAATCGCATCCACGAAGGCGAGGCGCCTTCGAGGAGGAGCGGAGGGGATGGCTCTCGCTGGTTGCCTGGGGTAGCCGACCTCGCGCGGCAACACCGGTGGGAAGTGTCCGCCCATGGCGTTGAAGCTTCGGGTGGAGTCCGAGCCCATGGCACCTCTCGGCGATCGGATCAACGGCCCCAACCACGTGGTGGATTGGAAGGACAGGTGCATCCGACGGCGGAGAGGTGCGGAAGCGACGCGAGGCGGAAGGGCATCCTCGCCGTCAGGTCCTCGCCCTCGAAGTCACATCTTCCCGCGCAACATGGCGGTGTCGGAGATGTGAGGCGCGCGGGACGGCGTCGGGCGGGCGGAGTCTCGATCTCCCGCGAAAGTGGAGACGGGATGAATGGATGCGGCGAGGTGGGGATCACGGATCTGAGCTCGGGGAGGCGGGTGGCGGAGTAGGGAGGCGGCGGCGGCGGCGGCGGCGTGTCAGGTCCGCCCGCGCGATGGCTGGCGGGTTCGAGACAACGTTCGCCAATCCTAGTTTGGATTCTAAGCATCCATCTTGATTTCGACGCAGAAGAAAGAAGAAGCAATGGGATTTGTTTTCAGGCAACGCAAAAATTCTATGCTAGCTAGCTTGGTGTACTGGTTCTTGTGCAAGGTCATGGGCTCATGGCAGCATGCAATGCAAAGGCTTCGTAGCCAAGGAACAAAGCAGCGAGCGACTAGTAAAGTGGTGACGTCACACTTGCTGGAGTCCCACTTGTTCTTATCCCCGTCTACAGTAGAGAGCAGGGGAAAGAGGGCGACTGCTAGGCGAACAGCGATTCCGCGCCGGTCCGTGGATCCTCCTTCTCCGACGTCCTCGTGGAGGATGGGGGTCTCGGCGGTGGCCGGGTATATACCCTCTTTCTTGGTGTAGGTAGTCTAGGGAGTTTTGACCATGCTTTTGTTAAGGTGTGGTCAAAGCGGCTGGGCTGCTGCGCCATGCGTGAGACGCGACGGATGCGTGAAGCCAGATCGAGTATCAGCGCCGGCCTTCTCCGACATCCCCGCGTTCCCTGCTCTTTGGCCGGTCGGCTTGAGGTTCGTGTGCTTCCTCCTGGAGTTCTCAGCTAGCGTCGTTGGTGATAAGATTTTGGTGGCTGCTGTTGTGGTTGTGGTGCTTGACGATGGTGTTATTTGCGTGGGATTGACCATCGACGATAGTTTCGAGAATAATTTCTGCGTCGATGTTGGAATCCTTCGTGAGCTTCTCTGTGCCGTCGAGAGTCCGCCCATGGCAACACTGCTGCTGATCTCTTGATCCACAGCTTGGTTGAAGGAGGAAGATCTTTGCTACTCCTTGTTCGAATCGGTGATCTTGCCGGTATGGATGTGGGGACTTTTGTGTCCCAACTCGTGTCTCCGGTTGGTTTTCCAGACCCACCTTTCTTGGTGGTTTGCTTGCCCTCCTGGGAGTGCCTTGCGGGTGTGAGGGATCCCGGGCGAGGCGAGGTCTCTGTTCTTCCGGGCGAGGTGATGATGAATGGCCATGCGGACGAGGCCTGGGGTCAGCGATTTTAGGGCATGCCGATGTTTTCGACATGCTATTTGTGGTGCCATTCAAAACCTACAGTGTCCCGTCGGAAAGGGGATCGGCCAATCCTAGTTTGCAAGCTTCCATCCTTGATCGACGCAGAAGAAAGAAGAAGCACAATGGGATTTGTTTTCAGGCAACGCAAAAAATTTTGTTTCTTTCAAGGATGTCTTTGTAAGGATTTGGCATGTAATCCATCTGAAAAAGGCTATATGAAGGAACAAAGCAGCGAGCGACTAGTAAAGTGGTGACGCGTTGGAGCCCACACTTGTTCGACGTGTCGCGCCGCGCTTAGCCGAGAGCCCGAGGAAAAGCTGGGCTTTGCACAGGGTAATTATTCCTTTTACCTCCGTTCTTCACGCAGTAAAAGCTAACGTAGGAAAATATTAATTATCTAAAACTTTGCAGGTGTAGGATGGCACACAGGGTTAGTTTTGACCATGCTTTTGTTCGGAATGGCTAACATTGAAAAATCAAAGCTAGCGTGAGCCTTGCTGAAGCCAGATCGAGTATCGCGCGGCCTTCACGACAGAATGATGCAAAGGTGAATGGTAAATCTCGAAGAGACAATGATTTTTTTAGAGAGGGCAATATACACATTTTTTTTACAGTCAAAGAGAGAACGATATAATTGCAACGGAGGAAGCTTCGTGGGAAGCATCCTACTAGTCCGTTTGACCGTTTGGGCAAAAGCGTACACATGTCACAGGCCTTATTCATGCCATCTCAATGTTACCATACGTGCATGCAATGTCATGTCACTCATGTTAATTTCCTCTCCCCATCCATGCATGCATGCACCATGCATGATGGATGACAACCCAACTGTTAGACTAGTACTCCTTCAGCCGTCTCGATTGATCATGCCAATAAAAATGAGATCTTTACATCATATACAATGTGGATAGCAAGTTTGTGACATTCAAAGTTTAAAAATATTTAATTAAGGTTCTCCTAAGTAGATAACCATTTAACAAGAACCTAAGTCGATAATAGGATAATACACAGCTTACTTTGAAATTATGTAATTCAAAATATGTAGCACTTGACTCTTTACATGTTATTAAAATGAGAACTTTACACCTTATACAATGTGCATGACAAGTTTCGTGACAATCAATATTTAAATGATATTTAATTGGTATCATCCTAGATAGATAACTATTTAACGAGAGCCCTAAGTGGGATATAGGGATAATACATAGCCTACTTTGAAATTAAAATTTTTAAAATATGTAACACTTAGTGTTGTATGTGTCACTAAAATGGAATATTCATGTCTTATATAACGTGCATATCAAATTTTGTAACATTTAAAGTTCAAATATTATTTTATTTTGATTGTTCAAAGTTGATAAAATTTAATTGGGAACCTCCTGCCACGCCAGACAACAGGGCGCGGCACGATCACGTTGCCGCGCAGATGCATGTGGCGCGGCAGAGGAAGCCCACCGTGCCAGCGTAAGCGGGCCTGGCGCCATGTGGCCAAATAAAATTTCGGTAGTGTTATTTTTAAAATAAATTTATAGAAAAGGTTAAAATTTAAAAAAATCCATCGATTGATCATGCCAATAAATTAAACATGTTTGTGATTCATGAAGAGAGATTATATATATAGACCAATGCAAGATTTGACTGATCGCATAGCTAACTTATTGGTTAACAATAATGTATCTCATGATCAGACCACAATCCAATAATCCATCGCATTCTAATCATACCATCACACAAATTATTTGGACTGATGAGTTATTACTAGACGATGATATATCCAACAACTAATATCGAGTTCATAGATCCAGACGTACGGCCGGCTACGGCATAAGGACTACAACGAGATCATGCATCTGTCAATACCTCGTGAGCTGCTGTCCATGGAGCTCCCTGCTGACCGAGATCATCGATCAGAGCTAGCTAAAGTGATCAAGCAGCAGGAACGTTGGCGTAGGCTCCTCTGCCGAGGAGGGCCAGGAAGCAGTAGATGTCGGCATGTCGCCCGCCGCAACCAAGGACATCTCCACGGTCACGAGGATCCACCACAAGATGTTTCCCAGATCGGTGGCGAAGACGAGGGTGGTGACCCTGGCGAACATGAGGTGGATGGTGGCGGTGGCCGCGAGCGCGGCGCAGGCGAGGACCCATCGGCTCCGGCGGCGGCGGGCCGGGAGCAGCAGCGCCAGCACCGCGGTGGCCGCCGCAGCCGCGAGGCACCACGGCACCCCCTGGCTGATGGCGCACAGCTCGGCAGCCTCCGGGTCCGTCAGCTCGGCCCCTGCTCGAAACCACGAGGGCTGCACCACGAAGAAGAAGACGCAGAAATAAGTTACTATATTAGCGCAAGATCTCATGGTTCGGTCTCCTGAGTATATATTAAGAGAATCCACAGAGTAGTTATTTGTTGAAGTTACCGTCCGGGGGGTGAGGAGGGCCGCAGGACGGAGCCGAGACAGATGGCGACGGTGTAGAGCGCCCACAGGCTGACCAGCTGGACAGCCGGGAGCGGAGGAGCCTGCTTCTTGTTCGTCTTCTCCAGAGTCACCGGCGACAACCGGGACACTGCTAGGACCGTAGGAGACGATCAATATCAACAACGACCACGGTTAGTTTCCTTTCTGTTCTTCCGTCGCCATGGAAATAGTTCAAAGATCCATCCATCTCGCGATTTCTACGCAGCAGAAGAAGAAAGAAGAAAAGGGTTTGCAGAAACAAAGAGGACGAACAAAGAGGTTCAAATTAAGCTATCTTCTTGAAAAATTCTACCTGAACCGGAGCAGATCGGAGAAGGGTAAAGGAAGGAGGTAGGGGACTCACCGGCCTGATAGCCTTGCTTACCTCTTGCTTGGTGGTGTGTTTCTGCTGCCGCAGTTGAGATCCTTTGCGCGAGAGGAAGTGACGAGCTGTTAAAGTTTTTTTTAGATTAAGGATAAAATCCAGCCTCTATATCCACATGATGGATATATATAGCCAAAGGTAACAAAGAGTTCTTAGACTCTAATCCTCCACAATGAGGAGCACAAAACACAAGAAACAAAATTCTAAAACAAAGAAAATACTTGAAGACTAAGCTTCATTCCTCTTCTTCGTTCTTGCTTTGAACTTGCGTTGTGCCTTGTATCCATCACACCTTTCGTTTGCTTAGAAACTTGTTTGATAGACTTTACTTGTCTTCAATCGCTCGCCTAACAGACTTTGGTGATAAAGGTCGGACCAAAGGACTTCCAAGACGACGCCTCCAAGAAGGACACGACGTCGATGACGCCGTCGCCGCCCATCCGACGAACCAGATTAAAGTTTTCACCTAGAAGCCAATTGACCTTGCAGAAAACATCACAACAAACGCCTCCAGAGAGGGGAACGACGCCTAAACAACGCCATCGTTGTTGACACCGACACCAATCGGGTAAGGCTTTCGCCCAGAAAGGGTTTAGGGTTTAGGGTTTTTAGGGTTTAGGGTTTAGGGTTTTAGTAGCCCAGAAACGCAGACAACGCAGAGAAGCGAGGAAGGAACAGGCCCTAAAGTGAGGTGTGGGCCCACCACTCGCATGTTAATTATTAGTTTTATCATGCTTTATCCAGTGAAGGATCCTCTTCAAGTAGCTTTGCTTAGCTTGTAAGCCTTTCTCGCACTAAAGCTAGCGAGATGTGGGCCCACCAAGATGTGTCGCAGTCTCACATGTTATTTATTAACTTTATCTAGTAGCTCTATCTAGTGGATGTTTTTAGTTGTTTTGCGTAGATGCTTTATCTAGTGGAGGGTCCTCTTCAGGTAGCTTTGCTTAGCTTGTAAAGCACCTACATACTCAATGTGTCCTACCTATATGTACTCGAAAACTCCCTTTGTGGACTGTAATGAATGGAAAAGATCATTTTGAGCTAACCGTTGGTATCTAGAGCCTAATCATTTCCCTCACCTCTCCCGTGCTTTAGCACGAGCTCAACCCTACCTGGAAATAGCGGGTCTCACCTCGGCGACAATGCTTCTTCTCCTCCAGACAGATCCGGTCGGCGGGCGCCTCTCCCACACCTTCCCCACGTGCAGATCCAGCAGCAAAGCCCACGAATCGAGCACGACAAGTGGTGGATCGAGCGTGTGGTCAGGCATTGACCCGGCGTCGGTCGGCACATTGACCTGACTGTGGCATGGGCCCACCATCCAGGATGTGTCGCAATCTCGCAATTGATCTTATACTGGAGTCATACGTACGTGGTCGATCAGTCTTAAACACTAAATTAAACACTAAATTATCCTGTTTCAGTGTTCTTTGTTGAGATCAAGGGATGATGTAATAACTCTTAGAACGTAAATTTACGAGAAACGGTCGAAACTTGAAACAACGACGATGCTTTGTGATGAAAGCATCATTTAAGAGAAGAAAGCCTCCTCCCGGCTTAGAAAACCCTCGAACCCGGCTAATCATAGCATTACACAAATAATTTGGACTTGATGAATTATTACTACCCAATAATGATATATGATATATTCATATATCCAACACTACTAAGAGTTCGTACTACTAGATTCAGACGTCCGGCATATATAAGGATCTAGATGGCATGACGTACTCAGTACCTTTTTTGAGCAATTGTACTCAGTAACTCGTGAGCTGCTGATTCATGGAGCTAGAAAATGTTTGGCAGGTCTTAAATGCATAAGCCGGTAAATTGGTTGTGAGAGAAAAATAGGGGGTGTTTGACAGCCTGCACTAGCCCCTAACCAGGCTAACTCTAAGCCAGGTCAGTCTTGACCAGGCTAAACCAATACAAACTGCTCGTGTTTGGTAGGATGCATAAGAATAGTCTGGCTCACTATGCTCATGTTTGGTAAGCTGCATAGTGTGATAAGATGACCATGTATTTCCTGTAGGTGAAATTACCACCCACCACCTCTCCACTTCTCTCTTCTTCCCCAATCTGACTCGTCGTCGCCGCCGGTTCTTGTGAAACGATGCCTGAAGATTCGCTCCCCCGCAGCATGGGAGGTGAGGAACGCGGCGTAGATCAAACTCCCGCACCGTCGAATCGAGCTCCTGTGTCGTCCAATCAAGGCCCAACACCGTCGAATCGCCGCTGCATGGACCTCCCCTCGCGCGGGTTCCCTCACCTGCCGGCCGGATTCGCCGCCGCGCACGCGCAAGGGAGGGAGGGATCCGGTGCTGCGGCTACCTGCTCTACTGCTGTGGGAGGGAGGGAGCCGGCCCGGAGCTCGACGGCGCGTGGAGGAGGGGCCGGCGATAGGGGTGGCAGGCTCAATGTAGATCTGGTGGTGGAGACGGCAGGGGAGGTGCGACGGGGTGGGAGGTCCTTCGAAGCCGCCCACCTGGCGAGCTCCTCCTCCACCGGGCCTCCCCAATCGCCGCCACTTCCTGCCCTGTGATACCTCCATGGCCGCCGCCGCCGCCGCGTAGTCGAATCGAGGGGGCGGAGAGGGAGGGGCCGTCCTAGAGGAGCGCCGCCGCGGACCCGGCCTCGCCCGCCTCGCCCGCCACTGTCAGGAAGGCGCCGACGCCGGGCGGCGGGAGCGGGCAAGTGTGCGAGGTAGGAGGGTAGGCGAGGAGCACGGGGGTGAAGCGACTCACAGAAGGGGTGCTGGCAAGCCTGCATAACCAGGAACGTTCCCGAGTTGCGTTTCCCCGTATGCAGGCCGGACTCACTTTTGCACTGGGAAGCTGCATAAGACCCTATGCGTGCTGCCAAACATTGGTGGGCTGCATTCCATAAGCACGGATAGGCCTTATGCAGCTGCCAAACACCCCCATACTGCGTAAGAAGTTGTACGGTAGATTGATTGTGAGAGGAGAGTACTGTACAATAAACCCAAAATAAGACCTTCCGAACGCTCAAGCTGATCAAGTGATCAAGCAGCAGGGACTAAGATTTATAGGGTCTTGAAGTCATGGTGGTTTGAATCCAGACCGTGGGTGCGTGTGCAGGTACTGCTCCGAGATGCGGACCTGGTCAGAGGAGCGGTAGAGCGTGTCAGCGGCAATAGGGCGAGGTAAAAGCGAATAGCGACGGAACGAAGATGGTACACATGCACATGGGCGGGAGGGGCCATGCTTCAAATCAAAATATCTGCCCTTCTCTTTTCCCCACCCATTCAACTCCATTTGACTCCTCTTTCTCTCTCCTCTCTCTCATTCTAGATCCGCGAGACGGCGGCGTAGGGTTGGACCCGTGCGTGAGGTTGAACCCGTGGCGGACGGCAGCACCCCGCCCCTCGGTGCAGGACACGGGCGGCGACGCGTGTAGGGGGCAGGTGCACCCGGCGGTGGCACTCCCGGGGCTCCACCAGTAGAGGAGCGGGCCGCCGCGCCGCAGCCCCGCGGCACGAGCGGGCCTCAACGGCGAAGGGGTGGCGCGAGGCGGCCGCCGCGGTGAGGTCACAGGCGTTGGCGGCCACCAGCGCGCGGCGTCCGCCCCAGTCGCCTTCTCCGGCGTGGGCGCCTCCCCAGCGGTGGCGAGCTGGTCAACGGCGGGGGACGGGCGCCTCCCCAGCGCGACGGGTGCAGGGCTCCTCGCCGGTGGCCTCCCTGATCTGGCCAGCGTCGATGCCATCCAGCAGGTCAAGGTTTGATCAGCGTCGGTGCCCTGTTTCGGTTTTGTTTTTTCATGGCTGTTTGCAGGCTTGCAGCCTAATCAGATTTATCTTTTCCTATCAATTTCTACAAGAGCATGATCTTTTTCCCTGTGTTTCCATTTTGCCCTTGCTTAATAGTTCTCACAGATCATGAAATCGGTGATTAATGTGCATAGAATGTGCAGTGCAAAATATGATATAATCGTTTTTCTTTTGTTAGCTCGATTTTTTTATTTTCGGTGGATCTTATTCAAATACACATAGCATGGACATGGGTTGAGCAGGTGATGTGCAATGCGTGATCAACCGGTTTACTCCTGAATTGGATCGTTTTTCTTTTGTTAGCTCGATTTTTTTTTAATTTTTGGTGGAACTACATCAACTACACATCACATGGACATAGTGTGAGCAGGTGATGTGCAATGCGTGATCAACGGTTTGCTCCTAAATTGAAAAAGCTATAGAAATATATGAATTAAATGATAGAAGTAAAAGTATTATTAATCGTGTGGACCAGTGTGTATCAGAATCAAGAGGGGCCAGCATGAGTACAGCCCCGCGACAGAATAAAAAAGGCGCTGGTGCGCTCGGCTTTCCCCCGCCCAAAGCACTTTACAACTGACAACGTACACCTTTATGTCATTTCTCCTGTCACTTGGCCACCCCTACCAATTCGCGATCAACGCGATTCAAAGATTCAAAGTTCCATGACTTCAAGCATCACACAACATTTAGCATTTGCGAAGCAGCAGGTACTCACCGGCGCCGGACGGGAAAAGCGGCCTGCTTCGAGAATCTTTGCTAGCTAGCTTGGTGTACTGACTGGTTCTTGGGCTCAGGGCTTGCCGCACATGCAATCCAAAGGCTTCAAGTAGCCAATGAACACACAGCAGCGAGCGAGTGAGAAGTAAAGTGGTGACGCTTTGGGGCCCACACACGCTTGGCCGAGCCTGAGGAGCTGGGCTTGCACTAGCTAGAGTAGAGTAATTCTTCCTTTTACCTCGTTCACGCAGTTAAAAGCTACGTGTAGGAATACAAAAGTGCAGGGTGGATGGCACACATCAATACAAAGCTCACTGATGGGGATCTTGTTAAAATTTCCATCGCTTGCACACAGTTGATCGGAATAGTACTGATATTGAAAAAAAAAGCAAAAGCGTGACGTTTCCTTGCTGCGATGAATCGATTGAACGTACACATGGTGAGTAG
The DNA here is from genome assembly GCA_022644695.1 of Cenchrus purpureus. Taxonomy (NCBI): domain Eukaryota; kingdom Viridiplantae; phylum Streptophyta; class Magnoliopsida; order Poales; family Poaceae; genus Cenchrus; species Cenchrus purpureus. The sequence continues at coordinate 95,634,573 of CP053459.1, forward strand.
TGAACTTTTTTTTTCAAAAGTAAACCGAGCAGGAGAGATTTGCTAGATTTATGTGTTAATACAAAGACGATGATACAAAGACCTAATGCCAAAAAAAGTGAAAAGTACATATGTGAAAGGGATCGTATACGTAGTTACTCATGATTTAAAAGTGCCTCTATAGTGCTTGGTCCTCCCCATGATCAGCATTGAGCCTCTTCTTTGATCTTCGCTATCATCTGATCTAGCTGTAAGAATAAGTTTGGCCAGATAGGAATAGCCCAATAGCTACTAAAAACTTAGACACACTACACCAAATTGGAATTGTTTTAGTGGCTAGAGATTTTTTTTTTGCGGTTGGATTGAAGCTGCAAAGGTATATAGTATTTTTTTGCTTGTTAGTTTTTATAAACTGCCAAGAGAAATTGTGCACTTTCTTAGCTATTTTAATTTGCTGAGCAGCTAAGGACCATGGCTATTTTGTTCAGCTGCCAAGAAAAATGAGCATTTTATTGGCTGTTTTATCTGAGCTGCCGTGAAAGTGTGCATTTGGTTCCTAGAGCGAGGCAGCCAGAGTCATAATTTAGTTTTGTTGAGCCATCCAACTGGATTGCCACGAAGAACATATGAATAGTTCATTCTCTTTTCAATAGCATATATAAGCTGTATTTTGACCTCTCCAACAACAAAATCAGCTGCTGCTAGTTCGAACTTCTAACACCAGCATGGTATTAAAGATTATGGTCCGGTGAACAAAGTGGCTCAAGCTAGCACGAAATTTATTGATGTAAAGGTGAATGGTAAATCGCTGAGATTTTTTTTTTTGAGAGAGAGAGCAACATTTTTTTTTGACGGTCAAAGAGAGAAATATAATTGCAACGCAGGAAGCTTCGTGCGAAGCATCCTAGTAGCCCGTTCCGGCAAAAGCGTACACTGTTCACAGGCCTTACTCATACCATCTCAGTGTTACCAAATTACGTGCATGCAATTGCAATGTCATGTGACTCATGTATCGTCCCCTCTCCACCCATGCATGCATGCATCATCAATTTATCATTCATCAGAGACATAGATGCATCTATCATTCATGATGGATGACAACAAGTCGACAAAAGTTATCTGAGCTGGCGTCTCGATTGATCATGCCAAGAAATTAAGCATTTAAGCACGTTTGTGATTCATCAAGAGATTATGTATACCAATAATGCAGGAATTGACTGATCGCATAGCTAACTAGAAATGATCGATCACATCATCAAAGACTGCAGACTTATTGGTTAACAATAATGTATCTCAGACCACAATCCAATAATCCATCGCATGCTACATCACACACAAATTATTTCGGCTTGATGAGTTATTACTAGACGATGATGATATATCCAACGACGACTAAGAGTTCGTACTACTAGATCCAGACGTACGGCCGGCTACGGCATAAGGATCTACTAGATGGCATGATGTACTACTACTAGATCATGCATCAGTACCTAGCTAGTGAGCTTGTTGTCCATGGATCAGTACCTCCCAGCTGACCAGCTAGCTAGAGTGCTCAAGCAGCAGCAGGTACGTTGGCGTAGGCTCCTCTGCCAAGGAGGGCCAGGAAGCAGTGGATGTCGACCGTCGCAACCAAGGACACCTTCACGGTCGCGAGGATCCACGGCCAGAAGATGTTTCCCAGATCGGCGGCCAAGACGAGGGTGGTGACCCTGGCGAACATGAGGTGGATGGTGGCGGTGGCCGCGTGCGCGACGCAGGCGAGGACCCAGCGGCTCCGGCGGCAGTGGGCCGGGAGCAGCAGCGCCAGCACCGCGGTGGCCGCCGCAGCCGCGATGCACCACTGCCGCCCCTGGCTGATGGCGTACAGCTCGGCAGCCGCCGCGTCCGTCAGCTCGGCCCCGGCACCAAACCACGAGGGCTGCACCGCCACCAAGACGCAGGGAACAAGCAGGCAGCAGGAAGTTAGCGAGCGCGAGACCAATGTCCACCGTATATCGAAAATTAAGAGTAGTTATTAGTTAGCAATTACCAGGTGGATGTGGTACTGGACTAGTGTAGTGGCGAAGACGAAGGAGCCGAGCAACATGGCGACGTTGAGGAGCGCCCACACGCTGACCAGCTGGACAGCCGGGGACCGGAGCAGCCTTCTTCTTCCTCCTCTTCTTACCCTCCACCACCATCTTGTCAGCCATGGGATCCGGGTCGAGATGGCTAGGAGCTAGGTAGAAGAGAGGATCGATCAAGATCAACGACGACAACAAAGAACGCACAATTAGTTCCTTTCCGTTCTTGTGTCGCCATAATGGAAATAAAAGATACATCCATGCATCTCGATTTCTAGTTTTTCTACGCAGAAGAAGAAAAAAGAACAGGGGTTTTCAGGCAGAAAAGAAGAGGACGAACAATGGGCTTCAAATTTAGGTACCTGAATTGGAGTAGATCGGAGATGGGGAAGGGGAGGGGAGTAGGGGACTCACCGGAGCACAGCCGGATCGACGGGAGGTGCTTCCTGCTTTTGACGGGCCTTGCCTGTTGCCTCTTGCTCTTGCTTTGCTTGGTGATGTATGTTTCTGCTGCTTCCGCAGTTGGAATCCTTTTGCGCGAGCTGTTAAAGTAGCCGAGGAACACAGACGCGCGTGGGCCCACCGTCCAGGACGTGTGTAGTACGTCGCAATCTCTCAGCTGATCTGATATTTTACAGGAGTCATGCATGGCCGTAGAAAAGCTTGTTATCTCACTGAAGGATGGATGGGCATCTCTCAACCATTCTGTTTGGTTTGATGTAAAAAAAAACAATAATTAACATTCACTGATCACCTGATTTGTTGATCTCAATTTTGAGTTCCATCTTTAATAACGAAAGAACCGTTAGAAAGAACCTCATCTTTAATACGCATGAGTCCTCTCCAAAAGTGAGAGTCATTTGGTTTTGATGATACTTGCGTGAGGGTTTTGGTTCTCAAATATTTGTTCCTTAGCAATGATTGCCAGGTCCCGTCAGTGTTCAAAAGGTTCACTAACCACTTAGCCAACAGGCATTTGTTTTGTAGCTGTAAGTTCAAAATCCCAAGGCCACCCTGATCTTTGGGGCGACACAAGATGTCCCATTTGGCAAGCCTATATTTGTGCTTAATAGCAAAACCTTGCCAAAAAAATCTAGATCTGAAATGATCCAGATTTTTAAGAACTCCCTTAGGGACTTCAAAAAAGGACATCATGAACACGGGTAGGCTACTTAACACCGAATTCAGCAGGACCAACCTCCCCCCATAGGATAGATATTTTGCTTTCCAACACGAGAGCTTTTGCTGGAAGCGTTCTTCAACTTTACTCCATTTGGAATTTAGGAGTTGTCTATGGTGCATCGGGATACCTAAATATCTGAAAGGGTAATCTCCCGAATTACAACCAAAGAGAGAAGTATAGGAAGCTTCCATCTCTCTGGCCGCACCATAACAGAAAACTTCACTCTTATGGAAATTAATCTTCAGCCCCGAAAGCTGCTCAAAGGCACATAAAAGGAGCTTAAGATTTTTAGCTTGCTCAAGGTCATGGTCTAGAAAGATTATGGTGTCGTCTGCGTATTGTAAGATAGACAAACCATCATCAACTAGATGGGGTAACACCCCTCTAATTTGCCCATCTGCTTTCGCTCGATTAATGAGCAGGGCTAGCATGTCAGCGACAATGTTAAATAAGATAGGGGACATAGGATCCCTTATGCGAGCCCTGCTTTCGTTTAGAAGTATGGTCCAATGTCATCATTAACTTTGATTCCCACACTCCCTCCCGAAACCATGTTTTGGATCCATCTACACCATTTAGGTGAGAAACCTTTCATGCGTAAAGTCTGCTGGAGGAATGACCACTTAACCTTATCATAGGCCTTTTCAAAGTCAATCTTAAAAATAACCCCATTAGATTTTTTGGTATGAAGTTCATGGATGGTCTCGTGTAGAATAACAACACCTTCCATGATATTCCTACCAGGCATGAAGGCAGTTTGTGTTGGGTTCACCACCGTCCTTGCTACTTTATTCAGCCTGTTAGTTCCAACTTTAGTAAAAATCTTGAAACTAATGTTGAGGACACAAATCGGTCTATATTGCTGAATCTTAGTGGCATTCTCAATTTTGGGAATTAGAGTAATGATCCCAAAGTTGAGGCTAAAGAGGTCAAGACTGTCCTTATGGAAATCATGGAACATAGCCAAAAGGTCATCTTTGATCACCCCCCAGAACACTTGATAGAATTCAGCTGGGAAGCCATCTGGTCCAGGAGCCTTATTATGCTCCATTTGGAAGATCGCCTCTCACCTCATTTTCAGTGAAATCGGTAATGAGGATCTCATTTTTCTCATTGGATACTTGTGGAATATCATTAATCTGATCCTCCATCAAGGTGATTTCCGTCTGTTCTGGGACCCCGAACAGATTTTTGTAATAATTCGTGATGTGGCATTTAAGATGGTCAGAACTAACAGCAACACCATTGTCATCCTCAAGCCTATAAATATGCTGCTTACGGTGTTTGCCATTGGCAACAAGGTGAAAGAACCTTGTATTAGCATCCCCTTCCAAGAGAGTTTTGACCTTAGCTCTTTCATACCACTTAATCTCTTCCTCCCTCAGAAGCGAAACTAGCCGCTCTTTAAGATAGTGCTTTAAATCGATCTCATGATCAGATAGCCTATCAATTTCAGCTTTTTTATCAAGATCCTGCAGTAGGGCTAAAAGAGTATTTTTCTCCTTTTTATAGGAGCCCGCCATATTAGGCGTTGACCTCTAAGATGTTGCCTAAGCCTGCGGATCTTGGACTGCCACCTCTGTAGTGAAGAAGATCCCGAGTTTTCTGATCGCCAAATATTTGCAACCATATCGTCAAAACCCTCCTTTAGGAGCCATCCCCTCTCAAATCGAAAGGGGATCCGGATGGTGAGTGGAAGCACTGTGGACACAACTAGTGGAGTATGATCTGAAATGTTCCGGTCTCTAGCCTCACCTTTGCCAAGGGGAATTTAATTTCCCATTCCGTACTAGCTAAAACTCTATCAAGCTTTTCATAAGTCGGATTATCCCCGCACCCAAGTATCGGCGACTGTCATGACAATTTCCCTAAGATCAAGGGACTCAATGAGCATTAAAAGGAGGGCCATTTAGTATCAAAATCTCCACTGACTTTTGTCCTCGGGTTTTCGCATAATATTAAAATCCCCGCCAACGAGAAAAGGAAGGTTCTCCTTTGAGCAGGTATTAGCGAGTTCGGCAAGAAACGCACCCTTGTTTTGTGATTGTGCCGGTCCATAAATAGAATAAAGGACAAACTTGAAGTCAGTTGACTTGTATCTAAGGGTGAATTTGACATAAAAATCCCCCTCATCGATGGCACCAATATCAAACACACTAAGATCCACCCCAAGCAAGATCCCACGATGCGCCATGGGGAGCCATAGCGTGCCAAAGAAAATCACGTCCAGCACATAAATTTTTGAGGACGTGATCAGGAAAGGACTCACAACCAGTTTCAGAGAGAGCAATAAAATTAATCTGCTCTTCTCTAACTAGTTCAGCCAAAAATCTGTGTTTAGCCAAGTCAGCAAGACCTCTGCTATTCCAGAATACCCCTTTCATTTTATAATAATCTTTGAAGGGGTTTTTGGCTTCTTGGGAAGATTGCCAGTTTTTTGTGTCTTGGCCTTATTAAATTTTTTCTTTCGACTGATAGGAGAGAGATCTAGAATATGATCATTCTCTGCATCAAACAAGCTCTCATTTAGGAAACCACCAGCGTGGTTGAGAGCTTCCTGCAGTCTTTCTTCCCTTTCATCATCACTTATTAGATCATTAGCGTTAACTTTATTATTTTTGTTAGCGCAGACGACTAATCTATCTACCTCTAAGTTCTTAATACGAGTGACACCCGAGGTATTTGTATTGATGGCTAACCTACCAAGGTTTGAAATAATACGCGAATCTGAAAAGCTAGAAAAGGAAATACCTTCGAGGTTCTTTTTCTTCGCCAAACGTTCCGCCTTGAGTAGGGTATGCTCGTCAGCCCTTCCCGCGTTCCTGCTGCTCCGACGTAGCGTCCTGGGGGCATCCTCCCCAGCCGTAGGCGCAGGTGCCACCACTCGCCGCGGTGCAGCGCTGGTGACCAGCTCGGTCTCGACCCCAACTGGGGCTGCGGCCCCCTCGGTAGTGGCCGCGGCGGTGACCCCCTTAGCAGGGATCCTGCTGCTCCTGGGTGCGTCCTCCTCCGGAGAAGTAGGCGCGGGTGCCACCACCCGCAGCGGTGCCGCGCTGGTGATCAGCTCGGTCTCCCCCAAAGTAGGGTGTAAGGCCCCCTCAGGGAAGGCCGCAACGATGTCCCCCGCAGCCACTGCGGCCACCACCTCAGTGGCAGTGGAGAGGGAGGCATCCCCGACGGCCGTAGGGGGCAGCCCGTCCAGGCGGCTGCAGCCACCACGGTCACCTCGGTTAGGTGGAGAGGAAGCATCCCCCCAGCCGTAGGGTGAGATGGCCCGTCCGAAGTGGTCGAGTCCTCCGCGTCTTCCGACCCCCCCTCGTCGGCGAGGAGAGGGGCGGCCGTGTCCTCCACAGTGACTGAAGGATGCGGCGTGGCAGCCCCCAACGGAGACCCTGCCCCTCCTGATAGAATAGGGGTGGGCATGCCTCCATCCTCCCCCTGAGTGGGGAGTGTCGTAGACTCCGGGTAGTAGAGGATCGGTGTTCCCCCGACCGAAGAGAGGTGAGTTACACCAGCCTGCTCAAACTCATCAGAGACAAAAGGGTGAGGGTTAATAGGAGGTGACACCATAGCATTGTACATCCTCCGCTCTTCAACAGTCAACGGGCTGTAAGATTTCCACCCCACAGAATCCTTCTCCAACATGACCTTGATGCTAATCTCATCAAACAGCTGCTCACATGCCATATCCAGAGCCTCTTGGATCATAGTAGCTCACTGTGACAGCTCCCGTTCCGCCTGGGTGCGTGATGACTGGGGTTTGCAGAAGAAGGCTCCTTGGCACCACCCTGTGGGTTCAGATAGGGGTTAGCATCCCTCATATTCCTATCCCCATCCGCGTCCTTACCCTTCTCATCATCTGTGAGCAGGTCCTCATCATCATCCTGAACAACAACTTTCAACACCTCCTCATCGGGCTTGAAAAAAAGGCGATACATGCATCCCTTCACGCAAACATCAGCGAATTTTGGGATTTTATTGATGTCCAAAACAGCTACAAGGATCCGAACCTCCCCAGTACGCCGCAAGTGGTGAACATCCACCTTCTGAGTAGCTCCAATCATAGTACCAACAGCCCACAAAGGAAGGAAAGAGCGAAGTGCTCGCGGTACCTTGGTGACAGTCACCCAAACCTGATCCAGGACTTCTATTGGCTGAACATCATCAACAAATTCTTCAATCGAGAAGGTACCTTCCTTACTTTTTGTCGTGATTGTTCCAATAGCCACCATGCGGGTCAGCTCCTCCTTGCTAGGAAAGGGCACAATAAAGCACTTGTGCCCCTCTTCTTGCGCTTCTCAACGCCAAGGGACCGGAACGATCCGTGCAAGCGTAGCCAGAAGCAGCTGTTTGGAGACATCACCAGACTCCACCTTGATGAGTGCGGCGAGGAGAAATCCGTTGATACAATGTCATGCTCATTTGCTGCTTGAATGTGGAAAAAACCTCCATTGTCGTCCGAGGCGGCACAGTACGCAACGGACGGCTTCGGGCCACGGAGAAGTGGACACTGGTTGGTGTAATGAACCTCTGTGCAAATAACGCATTCCACAGTGCGTTTACGCTTCCCTTTGCCGCCCTCTGCTGCCGGTACTGCCGTCTCTGCTTCGACGCCAAGAACGTTGGGGTCGGCAGCGTCCTCGCCGCGTTCCCGACGTGGCTGGTCTTGCTCACCAGCACCGGCACCCTGCACCCCTCCACGCGCGGAGCCCTCCAGTGTTGTCACGGTCACCGACCACGACCACGGCAGCCGGCGCCCGGCGATCGCGCCGCGGTCGCTTGCCGCCTGGCGGCCTCCGCCGCCCTGAACATGAGCGGGCAGGGCATTTGCCCCGCGACCACGCGTCTGCCGGGAGCCTCGCGACCCGAACGCGGCGTCGCCTTGGCCGCCGGCGCCACGAGTCTGGGCGGCAGTTGCATAGCCGCGTTCTCCCTCCTGAGGGCCGCGACCACCCTGCCCCCGGCGGCGGAAGCGCCCCCTCCCCGCCATCAGAGCGTCGCGGTAGGGTGTGGGGGAGAGGATGTGGTGCGGCACCGTAGGGTTGACGAGGCGGCGCGGCCGGCGGAAGGGATCGATGAAGGACCTGGTGGCGGCGAGTTCAGGGAAAACACCGGTCCTGTCTCCGGGCCTTGCGCGATTGGAAAAGCCCGTATCTGCTGGGCCAAGCACGGGTTGCGAATTTGCTGGGTGTCCAAATTTTGAACAGCCGCAGGAACCGGATCAGGATTCCCGAGCGCCGCCGCGTCGAGGCCGTTTCCTGTTGGCATGAACGACAGCGGGAGGAAATCCCCTAGGGTCGCCACCGGCGAGACCCTTGCGGGTGGCAGTGGTCCCTTCCACAAAGATCTCCATGGCGGCTTTGAACGGCGCAGTGGCGTGGATGTACGCGCCGGCACCTGTCCGGTTCGGGGCACGGCTGGAGCCGCCGGCTGAGGCACCGGCGGTGATGTTGGCCGGAGTACCCCTGCGTCGCCGAGTACCTCACTCTCCGAATCAGATTCTGGATCCCAGAACCGGCCGGAACAAGGACGAAGAGAGGCGGCCGAGGTAAACATCTCCGCCATGGTCATCCTCCACCTCGGATCATGCGATGTTGGGTGAATGTCCCTCGCTGTGATGCTGCGGAGCTTGGATCGAACCGAAGGTGCAATGGTCACCGGCATGTTCCATCGGCAGGATCGTGGCGAAGAGCACCGCGCGGCGAAAACAGCGGCAAGGAGTACGCGAGGAGCCAGCGAGGAGCCCGGCGGCGAGGATCCCCGCAGCGAGGAGCACCGCGCCCGCTAGCTGGCCTGCCCTAGCCGCTGCGAGGAGCGCAAGTCGCCTGCGAGTCGGTCCCTCGCACGGTCGCCGTCATGGTCGGAGTTGGAGGAGACGGCGTCAGCGGCGGAGGGTCGGGCCTCACCGGCGCCGGGGGCTGCGGCGGGCGGTTGGAGGGGGGCCTCAATGGTCGTGCACATCACCTCAAAGAAGAATGCAAAAGGGCTCATCCACGGAGCCCCTCAGTTGATCGAGAGCAGCTAGCAAGCTCAAGCTCAAGTGATCAAGCAGCAGGTACGTTGGCGTAGGCTCCTCTGCCGAGGAGGGTCAGGAAGCAGTGGATGTCGCCCGACGCGAAGAAGGCCATGTCCACGGTCGCGAGGATCCACCAGAAGATGTTTCCCAGATCGGTGGCGAAGACGAGGGTGGTGACCCTGGCGAACATGAGGTGGATGGTGGCGGTGGCTACGAGCGCGGCGCAGGCGAGGACCCATCGGCTCCGGCGGCGGCGGGCCGGGAGCAGCAGCGCCAGCACCGCGGTGGCCGTCGCAGCCGCGAGGCACCACGGCCGCACCACCTGGCTGATGGCGTACAGCTCGGCGGCCTCTGCGTCAGTCAGCTCGGCCCCTGTGGCAAACCACGAGGGCTGCACGAAGAAGACGCAGGAAGTTATTATATATTAGCGTGAGATCTCATGGAGTCATGGTTCGATCTCGTGATTAATAATTAATATCCAAAATCGATCCACAGAGAGTTATTAGTTGAAGACTTGAAGTTACCGGCTGGTAGACCTGAGCATTTCACGGGCCGGGCCGGGTTCGGGCCGGGCCGAAAAAAACCCGGGTTTTTCGGGCCGAGAAAATTCTGCCCATGAGACCTCAGTTTCGGCCGGGCTCGGGCCGGCGCCCGGCTTGGGCAGCCGCGCATTTTATAGTGTAAATAACTAAAACAGCATTTCGGCCGGGCTCGGGCTAAAAAAATTTTCGCGGGCTTCAAGATCCCTACCCACGCCTGGCCCAAGAAGGTCCGGGCGGGCTGGCGGGCCGAGCCGGCCGGGTCGGCCGGGCCAAAATGCTCGAGTATACCGGCTGGGGGATGAGGAGGGGCGCCACGACCAAGGAGCCGAGAAAGATGGCGACGGTGAGGAGCGCCCACAGGCTGGCCAGCTTGACAGCCGGGAGCGGATTCGTCTTCTTCATAGTCACCGGCGGCGGCAAGAAGGGCGCTGCTAGCTCCTTGTCCTCCACCACCTTCTTGTCAGCCATGGGATCCGGTCCAACTAGCTAGATAGTAGGAGAGGATCAAGATCAACAACAACGAACACACGGTTAGTTTCCTTTCCGTGTTCTTCTGTCGCCATGGAAATAATTAAAAGATCCATCAATCTCGATTTCTAGTTTTCTACGCAGAAGAAGGAAGAACAGGGTGTTCAGGCACAAAAGAAGAGAATTCTTGGAAAATTCTACCTGAACTGGAGCACATCGGAGAAGGGGAAAGAAAGGGGAGGTAGTGGACTCACCGGCCACATAGCCTTGCTTACCTCTTGCTTGGTGTTGTGTTTCTGCTTCCCAGTTGAGATCCTTTTGCGTGAGAGGTGTGACGAGTTGTTAGCCTGTTATATAGTAGCCGAGAAACGTAGACGCAGAGATGCAAGGAAGGAATAAGCACGAAATCGAGGTGTGGGCCCACCATCTAAGACGCGTCATAGTCTCGCATGTTATTTATTAGTTTTATCTAGTAGCTCTATCTAATAGATGCTTTGCTTGGATGCTTTATAATATCTAGTTGAGGGTCCTCTTTAAGTAACTTTGCTTAGCTTGTAAACCTTTCTCCAACTAAAGAGAAGTGTGGGCCCATCATCCAAGATGTGTCGCAGTCTAACATGTTATTTATTAACTTTATCTAGTAACTCTATACAATAATAGATGTTTTTAATGCTTTGCTTAGATGCTTTATCTAGTGGAAGGTCTTGGTGGGTACCTTTGCTTGGCTTGTAAGTCACCTATATGTAACAAAAAAACTCATTTTGTGGAGGGTAGTGAATGAAAAAAACATTTTGGGGGTAACAATTGGTATCTAAGATACTAATCCTTTCCCCCACCTCTCCCATGCTCTAGCCCAAGCTCAGCCCTGTCTAGAGGCAGCATATCTCACCCCGACAGCAGCACTTCTCCTTTGGCTAGATCCGGTCGACGGGCGCCTCTCCCCACCTTCCCCTCGTGCGGATCCAGCGACAGAGCCCGCGGATCGATCCGATAGGTGGAGGATCGAGTGAGTGGTCAGGAGTTGACCCGGCAAGGCCGGTGGGTTGACCCGGCAGCGGCATGGACCCACCATCCAGGACGCGTCGCAATCTCGCAGCTGATTTTTATTGGAGTCATGCGTACGTGCATGGCAGTAAAATGTTGATAGTTCATTAAAGGGTGGATGGGCATCTCAAACATTCTGGCATTCCCCCCGTTTGATGTAATTAAGAAAACAATAATTAGTTATTAGCATGTGGCAAATACTAATGAAGAGTTACAATCGTTGAATGATCATGATTTGCTTACTTTTGATCTTGACCCTTGACTACTGATTTATACTCCGTATTAGGTGGTTGATCAGTTACCAAATTAACTACCATGCACATTATGCGAGCCCATGAAGGCAGCGTGCCGTATTATCATTGCCAATTCGCCTGCACCCATGGTACTATCACTTTAAGCAAAACTAGTCCATCAACCTGTGTATCTGCACAGGCTAGTATTTTTAGATGACATATAATAAATATAATAAGATATTATTTAAATTAGGAAGAACGATTAATATTTTTTTATTTAAATAGTATATAATACATTAATGAGCATTGATTGTTATGATTTGATAGTGAGGCCAATACATTAATGAGCATTGGCTAAATATCTTATAACGGCATATTTTTTATGATTCAAATATTGGAAAGAGATTATGGGCAAGAGATCAGTTGCGTCACACATGACCGGCAGGGTATGATAGTTAGATTACTTGTATTTTATTTGAAGCAAAAATATTTATTATGTATGATGTAAGCGGTGGATCATTTAGATTTATTTTTTTTATACTGGCACATGTGGGTAATTTAGACATAAATATAGAGGGTTATTTTTAATTCTTCATAATAATAGTTGGTGTAATTTCAGAAACAAAGTTGATTTTTTAGGATTTTTTAGGATTTCTCTCTTTTAGAGTGTCACCTAGGATTTTAGGTGGCTTCACCATCATAAAACGATTTGTCACCGTGTGCGAAGCTAGTCGCCGTGGTGCTTTATATCCGCACACGGCAAAATAACGCTCGCCGTGTGTCACGAGGCACACACAGCGAACCACGGATTCACCGTGTGTCTCCATTAGGCACACGACGAACCACAGATTCGCCGTGTGTCATTGGAGGTACACACGACGAACAAGATCATGTGACTAGCACGCACTCGTGACGACGACAAGCAAACTGCACCGGTCGTCCCGCCGTGTGTCAACCCCATGACACACAGCGACTATGTAGCTTCACCATGTGTAGGTGTCTAACACATGACGACTAAGTAGATTCGTCGTGTGTTTTTCTTTGACACACGGCGAAGGAGCCCAAAAAATCATCTTCCACCCTCCAAAACTTTTTCTCCACTCCACATGCAACATCTACTGATCCCAATTCATGTTATTCATGTTATTTAGCCCAATTTAAGATCTTAGTCATGAAATCAAAAGAAATTTTGAACATCTTGACTAGTAACCACGACCGCGCCCATGTGTATGAAAGATTTTAAAATTCTAAAAAAATGCAAATAAAGTCTGAAAATTATGAATTTTGTCAGTGTCTCATAATATCATATGTGGATACTATGATAAAAAGTTGAGTGTGTTTCGCATATTTTTTCATGTACGATACTTACAAATAGCAACATCTCCGAAGAAGTTTCGTAAATTTGAGAAAGGATATAATTAGGTTTGTAGTGAAAGTGACGATCAAATTTAAATTTGGCTTCAAAAGTTTTTCTATTCTTTCACATACAACATGTTGAACTTCATGTTAAAATTTGGTATTTTTTGAATTTATTTGTTATATTTAACTAATTAAATACATTTGAAATTTTTTTTGAAAACAAAAGTCTCCGTGGGCCGTTATCGGTCACACATCGAACTGAAATTGGGCGGTACCCAAAACCACTCCCCCGACGGCCCACCTAGCGCACTCCCGCTCCGCTGATCTCAGCCGTCTGCGCACGATCCGACGGCCGAAAACGATCCGGTGGGCATAAAATGCTGAAATCGCCGGGGGGAGGGGAAACCCTAGCTCATTTCCCTCCTCCCCCCTTTTCGTGAGCTCTGCCGCGGCCCACCGCGCGCCACCACCCATTTTCCCATCTCCCTCGGATCCGGGCGAGGACACGAGCCTCTTCGCAGAGCTCGCGGGCCTCCTCGGCAGCCGCGTCTCGCGTGCGGCCCATCAAGGTGCTCCGCCGGGGCTTCATGGCCGGCGGTGGCACAAGCTCATGCGCACACGCACACACGCTTTGGCCCTTCCTATCCCGTCGACCACCGCGGCGGCCAGCAGAGGTCCAGCGCACCGGTCGTCCTCCCTCTACCCCTCCGGTGATGAAGGTAAGATCCACTCCTCGTCCTTCTCAGATCCGGCGACGGGAGAAGATCCTGCGTGGCGGTGGCGGAGGAGTGGCGGAGGGCGTGCTACGGCGGGACGCCTCACAAGTGGACGGCGGCGGCGATGAGCTCTTCCTCTAGTGCTCGTCGTCGTTGGTGAAGGAGGAGAGGAGGAGAAGCACGGTGGCGGATTGGCTCGGGCGAGGCGGATCCGGCTACCACACGTCGGGCACTCCCTCCACTCATTCCCCGGCAAGAGTTCGCACCAGGCGTCACCGATCGACAGCGGTCTGGTGGTGGTGGCCGACGGTGTGGTGTGGCCGGCGGCCGGGGTGGGGCCGGCGTTGGTGTTGCTTTTTTTTTTTTGGAAAATGGTAGCCGTGTGTTGCCTCGGCTCACGTCGAGTCCCTCCCCTGCGCCGTCAACCCGACCGTCTCCGTCGGCGCACCGTCTCTCCACTTTATGTCGCCGTGTGCTTCGAATTACTCACGACGAAAGTGGTCGTCGTGTGCCCGATAAACGACACACGACGAAGAGGCCCTTCACCATGTCCTGGTCGCCGTGTGTTTTTTATTCATCGCCGTGTGCACGGGACACACGGCGACTTACCGGATTCCGGTAGTGCTTCATGTGGAGGGCTTTCATGAGTTTTCTCTCTTTTTAAGGTGTCCACCTATGGCTTCATGTGGAAGCTAAAGAAGCCAACAATTAGAAATAGTAAGATGGGATGTAATAAGAGGAACTCCAAGAAACTAGATAAATCCATTTAGTTAGCTAAAATGAAAAACAAATCAAGAAAAACCTGATCCAACAGGTCCCTCCATCCGACTTGCTAGTCCATCCGACTCGGTATCTCGTGACTCGCTAGCCATTTCTCCCGAGCGAGTCCCCTCGCCATCCGCGGCCTCCCGCACGTGGTCCCACCCTCCGCCTTAGCGGGTCTACTCCCGCCCGCCGATCGCGTGCCGTGCTACGTGCGGGGGGATGGGGAAGTGGAGGAGACACATCGGTCAACCGCCCACACCACGCGGAGGTGGACGAGGCATGACAAGTGGTGCGGGAAGGAGACAGAGGTGGAGGAGGACACTATAGGGCCTTCGGGAGCACGTACCGACACCCACGGCCGACCACCTGCTCCACGAGGCAGGTGGAGGAGGAGGCTGTGAGCCGTGAGGGATACCGGCGAGGACGCGCTCACGCCTGTGCGGCCGGCAGCCCGCGCTTTGGGGAAGTGGAGGATGACGTCGCCGACGCACGTGTCGATCCGCCGGGAGGAAGGCGCGCCACGGAAGGTGGGTAGAGGAAGATGCGCCGGTCGCCCGGTCGGAAGGAGCTGCAGCGGCGCAAAAGGAGCCTACGCCCGTGGAAGATGAGGAGCTCACTGCGGGCGGAGCGGGGAAGATGTGGAGCCGGCGTCGGGCTCGGGGGCGGAGGAGAAAGAATCGATGTCAGGCTCGGGAGAGGAGGAGGAGCTCGGCGTGGGGACGGAGGACAGGTGCCGGTGTCGGGCTCCATGAGGAGAAGGAGGGCAGCGAGCCGGGTGAGGGAGGAGGGAGACGGCATGGACGAGGGGCGGAGGAGGCAGCGAGCAGGCGAGGAGGAGGGACGGTGGAGAGCTCGGCGGGGAGGCAGAGAGGGGTGGGTGGGTGATGACATGCGGGGTTGAGAGTGGGAAAGAATGACATGTGGAGCCCACTCAGTTGGGAACGGGGCGGCCTTCGTCTATTCTCTTGCTTCTTCTCCACGGCCATCACCAGCAACAAAGAAGCTGCTGGCTTCTTGACCACCTTGACAGCCTCAGCCATGGGATCCGAAGCTAGATAAGCTCGATAGGGGATGACAACAACAATGAACACAATGTTAGTTCCTTGTTGATTTTGTGCTGCCAGAGGAAACGAGATAGATCCATCCATCTTGATTTTTTTTCTAGAATACGCAGGAGAGCTGCGTATTAAGAAGATGAAATTAGTTTGGTACAACGACGCGTGGCGGTTGGGCACACGTCAGACTCACCCACTAGATATTACACGAAAGTGTGACCTGGGTGGACATAAGAACACATACATGCTACTACTCGCTAACCAACCAACCTAGGGGGTACGGCTCAGACAAGGAGCAATCCCTCTCGAGCCTTACTGGCATTTGCCTTCCGCATGAGGAAAGCATCCAGCACCTTGTCAGCGTAACCACCTGACCAACCGGCCTTGAAGACTCCGTCGAGCTCACCAGCCTCCATGTCGAGGCGACGCATGAGTAGAACTTCGCCACGACGAGCGACCGGAATCCTGGCGAGTTTGTTGTTGGCAAGTCTTGAGCTGCTGCGCTTGGGGGCCACGGAAGGTGCCGGCTGCACCGTCGGACGGGTTGGGGCCGCGAGAAGAGGAGGGTCTGGTCTCTTCTGAATCGCATCCACGAAGCGGTCGAGGCGCCCTTCGGAGGAAGCAGGCGAGGCGGGCACTGTCATCGTTGGTTGGCTCGCCCGGGCCGTCGACGCCGCTCAACCGCCCGCCGGTGGTGGGGAAGTGTCCAACGACGACCCGGTTGCCCTTGGTGGTGGAACCGAGAAGCAAACCTCTCGCTCAAGCAGCATCGGATCAACGGCCCCAACCACGGGTGTTTCCCTCTGCCATTGGAAGCACACCACGGCGGCATCCAACTGCGGCGGTAGAGGTGTGAAGCGACGCGGCAGTGGGGAAGGCGTCGGCCCGGCGGCAGCACCACCCCTGGAAGTCACATCTTCCCTCGGCGTGGATCTCGTCGTGTCGGAGATGTGAGGCAAGACCACGGAGGATGCGTCAAGACGGTGGCAAGTCTCGCGCCGGTGAGGCTGACCGCAGTTAGTCGCCGGCCGACAGGCCATGAGCCCGCAGCCCTGGCGATGTGGTGGAGGTTGAAGCGCCGCAGGCACCACGCGCTGCAGGTGGCCCGACGATGGCTGTAGGAGAGACAGCTGAGGCAACGCCCATCGAAGCTGCGCCAGGCAGTCGCGCTGCGGGGTGGTCTCGCCGAGGTGCCGGAGCGTGACTGCTGGTGGCCCCGTGAGCCCCGACGAGACAGACCTTGCTCCAACCGCCGCCGCCGCGGGAGAAACGCCGCGACGAGGCCGGGTGCGACGCAGCCTGCACTGTGCCCGAGGCGTTGGTGCACGGGACGCGATCGCCGCCGCCGCCACGCGCATCGGTGCCCACGCCGGGAGGAGGGGATGCCGCCACGGCCGCGGAAAGCGGAGGCCGATGACATTCTCGGCGTCGCTGCCCTCCTCTTGACAGCTGTACGCGGCGGCGGTCTCACTGATCGCCGGGCACCTCCCGCATTTACACGGCGGAAAGGACGGACCTTTGCGACGCTTAGAGGGAACAAAGTGCGGTGGTGGGCGGCGCACGACGCCGACGGCGATGGCCAGACTGCATTGTCGCCGCCCTCCTCCTCCGTGGTCGCCCCACCGCAGCCTCCTTTGAGCGGCCGGGCGAGGTAGAAGCCGGGGCGGTGCTGGGGGAGAGAGAAGGCGAGGCGCAGATGAGGAGCCGGAGGATGGCTCGGGCCGGGCAGCGGGGTAGCCGACCTCGGCGCGGCAACACCGGCGGGAGGGTCCGCCATGGCGTTGAAGCTCGGAGAGGAGTCCCGCCCATGGCGTCGGCCATGGCAGGCGAGCAGCGTGGTGGAAGGAAGGACGAGGTGCCGGACGGAGAAGGGCGGGCAGGCGAGGCGGAGGGCATCCTCGTCGTCGAGGTCCTCGCCGTCCGACTCGGCGCGCCCAACATGGCGGCAGTGGGCGGCGCGCGAAGGGCGGCGCGGCGGGCGGAGCTCGATCTCCTCGCTGGCGAAGATAGGAGAGGCAGGGGATGAATGGATGCGGCTTGAGGTGGGGATCACGGATCTGAGCTCGGGAGGCGGGGTGGCCGGAGTAGGGAGGCGAAGGCGGCGGCGGCGGCGGTCGGGTCCGCGCCCGCAGGCGGGCGGAGTTCGAGACGAACGGTTCGCCAATCCTAGTTTGGATTCTAAGCATCCATCTTGATTTCGACGCAGAAGAAAGAAGAAGCAATGGGATTTGTTTTCAGGCAACGCAAAAAAAATTCTATGCTAGCTAGCTTGGTGTACTGGTTCTTGTGCAAGGTCATGGGCTCATGGCTTGCCGCGCATGCAATGCAAAGGCTTCAAGTAGCCAAGGAACAAAGCAGCGAGCGACTAGTAAAGTGGTGACGTCACACTTGCTGGAGTCCCACTTGTTCTTATCCCCGTCTACAGTAGAGAGCAGGGAAAAGGGCGACTGCAGGCGACGGCGATTCGGGCGCCGGTTCCGTGGATCCTCCTTCTCCGACGTCCTCGTTGGCGATGGAGGATGGGGGGTTCCTCGGAAGCGGTAGCCGGTGTATATACCCTTCTCTTTCTTGGTGTAGGTAGTCTAGGGTTAGTTTTGACCATGCTTTTGTTAAGGTGTGGTCTCTGTCGACCTGGGCTGCTCGCGGCCTTGCGTGAGACGACGGCGTGGATGCGGTGAAGCCAGATCGAGTATCAGCGCGGCCTTCTCCGACATCCCCGGCGGTTCCCCTGTCTCTTTGGCCGGTGGCGGCTTGAGGTTCGTGTGCTTCCTCCTGGAGTTCTCAGCTAGCGTCGTTGGTGATAAGATTTTGGTGGCTGCTGTTGTGGTTGTGGTGCTTACGATGGTGTTATTGTTGCGTGGGATTGACCATCGACGATAGTTTCTTTGAGAATAATTTCTGCGTCGATGTTGGAATCCTCCGTGAGCTTCTCTGTGCCGTCGAGGCCCATGACGGCAACACTGCTGCTGATCTCTTGATCCACAGCTTGGTTGATGGAGTCTGGAGGAAGATCTTTTGCTACTCCCTTGTTCGAATCGGTGATCTTGCCGGTATGGATGTGGGGACTTTTGTGTCCCAACTCGTGTCTCCGGGTTGGTTTTCCAGACCCACCTTTCTTGGTGGTTTGCTTGCCCTCCTGGGAGTGCCGGTCGGTGTGACGGGGATCTGGCGAATCCGAGGCGTCGGTCTCTGTTCTTCCGGCGGTGATGGCCAATGGCCATCGACGACGGCCTGGGCGTTCAGCGATTTTAGGGCATGCCGATGTTTTCGACATGCTATTTGTGGTGCCATTCAAAACCTACAGTGTCCCGTCGGAAAGGGGATCGGCTTCAAGTTGCAGGAGGCTTCTCCGATCGCCGGTGACGAGCACAACTGGGCTGTTCTTGCAAGGACCGGAGCATACTTTTTGTTTCTTTCAAGGATGTCTTTGTAAGATTTGGCATGTAATCCATCTGAAAAATATATGAAATAAAGCCCGGTTTCTCAAAAAAAAAAGTAAAGTGGTGACGCGTTGGAGCCCACACATCCACGACGTGTCGCGCTGCGCTTAGCCGAGAGCCCGAGGAGCTGGGCTTTGCACAGGAGTAATTATTCCTTTTTACCTCGTTCTTCACGCAGTAAAAAGCTAACGTGTAGGAAAATATTAATTATCTAAAACAAAAGTGCAGGGTGGATGGCACACAGGGTGCAATGCACACATTTGATCGGAATGCTAACATTGAAAAAAATCAAAAGCTAGCGTGACGCTTCCTTGCTGCAATGAATCGATCGAACACACACGGGTGAGTAGTGAACATTTTTTTCAAAAGTAAACCGACCAGGAGATTTGCTAGATTTTTCAAAAATGGCTCAAGCTAACACGAAATTAATTGAATGATGCAAAGGTGAATGGTAAATCTCGCAGAGACAATGATTTTTTTTAGAGAGGGCAATATACACATTTTTTTTACGGTCAAAGAGAGAACGATATAATTGCAACGGAGGAAGCTTCGTGGGAAGCATCCTACTAGTCCGTTTGACCGTTTGGGCAAAAGCGTACACATGTCACAGGCCTTATTCATGCCATCTCAATGTTACCATACGTGCATGCAATGTCATGTCACTCATGTTAATTTCCTCTCCCCATCCATGCATGCATGCACCATGCATGATGGATGACAACCCAACTGTTAGACTAGTACTCCTTCAGCCGTCTCGATTGATCATGCCAATAAAAATGAGATCTTTACATCATATACAATGTGGATAGCAAGTTTTGTGACATTCAAAGTTTAAAAAATATTTAATTAAGGTTCTCCTAAGTAGATAACCATTTAACAAGAACCTAAGTCAGATAATAGGATAATACACAGCTTACTTTGAAATTATGTAATTCAAAATATGTAGCACTTGACTCTTTACATGTTATTAAAATGAGAACTTTACACCTTATACAATGTGCATGACAAGTTTCGTGACAATCAATATTTAAATGATATTTAATTGGTATCATCCTAGATAGATAACTATTTAACGAGAGCCCTAAGTGGGATATAGGGATAATACATAGCCTACTTTGAAATTAAAATTTTTAAAATATGTAACACTTAGTGTTGTATGTGTCACTAAAATGGAATATTCATGTCTTATATAACGTGCATATCAAATTTTGTAACATTTAAAGTTCAAATATTATTTTATTTTGATTGTTCAAAGTTGATAAAATTTAATTGGGAACCTCCGGCACGATCACGCCGCGCGATGCATGTGGCGCGGCAGAGGAAGCTCACGTGCCAGCGTGGCGGGCCTACCGCGCCGCTGTATGTGGCGTGGCAAAGTCTGCCGCCATGTGGGCGCGGGCAAACGGGTTAGATCTGCAAATAAAATTTCGGTAGTGTTATTTTTAAAATAAATTTATAAAAAAAGTTAAAATTTAAAAAAATCCATCGATTGATCATGCCAATAAATTAAACATGTTTGTGATTCATGAAGAGAGATTATATATATAGACCAATGCAAGATTTGACTGATCGCATAGCTAACTTATTGGTTAACAATAATGTATCTCATGATCAGACCACAATCCAATAATCCATCGCATGCTAATCATACCATCACACAAATTATTTGGACTGATGAGTTATTACTAGACGATGATATATCCAACAACTAATATCGAGTTCATAGATCCAGACGTACGGCCGGCTACGGCATAAGGACTACAACGAGATCATGCATCTGTCAATACCTCGTGAGCTGCTGTCCATGGAGCTCCCAGCTGACCGAGATCATCGATCAGAGCTAGCTAAACTGATCAAGCAGCAGGAACGCTGGCGTAGGCTCCTCTGCCGAGGAGGGCCAGCAAGCAGTAGATGTCGCCCGCCGCAACCAAGGACATCTCCACGGTCACGAGGATCCACCACAAGATGTTTCCCAGATCGGTGGCGAAGACAAGGGTGGTGACCCTGGCGAACATGAGGTGGATGGTGGCGGTGGCCGCGAGCGCGGCGCAGGCGAGGACCCATCGGCTCCGGCGGCGGCGGGCCGGGAGCAGCAGCGCCAGCACCGCGGTGGCCGCCGCAGCCGCGAGGCACCACGGCACCCCCTGGCTGATGGCGCACAGCTCGGCAGCCTCCGGGTCCGTCAGCTCGGCCCCTGCTGGAAACCACGAGGGCTGCACCACGAAGAAGAAGACGCAGAAATAAGTTATATATTAGCGCAAGATCTCATGTTCGGTCTCCTGATTAATAAATATTAAGAGAATCCACAGAGTAGTTATTAGTTGAAGTTACCGTCCGGGGGGTGAGGAGGGCCGCCAGGACGGAGCCGAGACAGATGGCGACGGTGTAGAGCGCCCACAGGCTGACCAGCTGGACAGCCGGGAGCGGAGGAGCCTGCTTCTTGTTCGTCTTCTCCAGAGTCACCGGCGACAACCGGGACACTGCTAGCTCCTTGTCCTCCACCACCATCTTGTCAGCAGCCATGGGATCCGGTCGAGCTAGCTAGGTAGGACCGTAGGAGACGATCAATATCAACAACGACCACGGTTAGTTTCCTTTCTGTTCTTCCGTCGCCATGGAAATAGTTCAAAGATCCATCCATCTCGCGATTTCTACGCAGCAGAAGAAGAAAGAAGAAAAGGGTTTGCAGAAACAAAGAGGACGAACAAAGAGGTTCAAATTAAGCTATCTTCTTGAAAAATTCTACCTGAACCGGAGCAGATCGGAGAAGGGTAAAGGAAGGGGAGGTAGGGGACTCACCGGCCTGATAGCCTTGCTTACCTCTTGCTTGGTGGTGTGTTTCTGCTGCCGCAGTTGAGATCCTTTGCGCGAGAGGAAGTGACGAGCTGTTAAAGTTTTTTTTAGATTAAGGATAAAATCCAGCCTCTATATCCACATGATGGATATATATAGCCAAAGGTAACAAAGAGTTCTTAGACTCTAATCCTCCACAATGAGGAGCACAAAACACAAGAAACAAAATTCTAAAACAAAGAAAATACTTGAAGACTAAGCTTCATTCCTCTTCTTCGTTCTTGCTTTGAACTTGCGTTGTGCCTTGTATCCATCACACCTTTCGTTTGCTTAGAAACTTGTTTGCTTAGAAACTTGATGATAGACTTTACTTGTCTTCAATCGCTCGCCTAACAGACTTTGGTGATAAAGGTCGGACCAAAGGACTTCCAAGACGACGCCCAAGAAGGACACGACGTCGATGACGCCGTCGCCGCCCATCCGACGAACCAGATTAAAGTTTTCACCTAGAAGCCAATTGACCTTGCAGAAAACATCACAACAAACGCCTCCAGAGAGGGGAACGACGCCTAAACAACGCCATCGTTGTTGACACCGACACCAATCGGGTAAGGCTTTCGCCCAGAAAGGGTTTAGGGTTTAGGGTTTTAAGGGTTTAGGGTTTAGGGTTTTAGTAGCAAAGAGACAACGCAGAAAGCGAGGAAGGAACAGGCCCTAAAGTGAGGTGTGGGCCCACCACCACTCGCATGTTAATTATTAGTTTTATCATGCTTTATCCAGTGAAGGATCCTCTTCAAGTAGCTTTGCTTAGCTTGTAAGCCTTTCTCGCACTAAAGCTAGCGAGATGTGGGCCCACCAAGATGTGTCGATCTCACATGTTATTTATTAACTTTATCTAGTAGCTCTATCTAGTGGATGTTTTTAGTTGTTTTGAGATGCTTTATCTAGTGGAGGGTCCTCTGTAGCTTTGCTTAGCTTGTAAAGCACCTACATACTCAAGGTGCCTACCTATATGTACTCGAAAACTCCTTTGTGGACTGGTAATGAATGGAAAAGATCATTTTGAGCTAACCGTTGGTATCTAGAGCCTAATCATTTCCCTCACCTCTCCCGTGCTTTAGCACGAGCTCAACCTCACGAGCTCAACCCTACACGGAAATAGCGGGTCTCACCTCGGCGACAATGCTTCTTCTCCTCCAGACAGATCCGGTCGGCGGGCGCCTCTCCCACACCTTCCCCACGTGCAGATCCAGCAGCAACGCCCACGAATCGAGCACGACAAGTGGTGGATCGAGCGTGTGGTCAGGCATTGACCCGGCGTCGGTCGGCACATTGACCCGACTGTGGCATGGGCCCACCATCCAGGATGTGTCGCAATCTCGCAGTTGATCTTATCATCGAGTCATACGTACGTGGTCGATCAGTCTTAAACACTAAATTAAACACTAAATTATCCTGTTTCAGTGTTCTTTGTTGAGATCAAGGGATGATGTAATAACTCTTAGAACGTAAATTTACGAGAAACGGTCGAAACTTGAAACAACGACGATGCTTTGTGATGAAAGCACCATTTAAGAGAAGAAAGCCTCCTCCCGGCTTAGAAAACCCTCGAACCCGGCTAATCATAGCATTACACAAATAATTTGGACTTGATGAATTATTACTACCCAATAATGATATATGATATATTCATATATCCAACACTACTAAGAGTTCGTACTACTAGATTCAGACGTCCGGCATATATAAGGATCTAGATGGCATGACGTACTCAGTACCTTTTTTGAGCAATTGTACTCAGTAACTCGTGAGCTGCTGATTCATGGAGCTAGAAAGTGTTTGGCAGGTCTTAAATGCATAAGCCGGTAAATTGGTTGTGAGAGAAAAATAGGGGGTGTTTGGCAGCCTGCACTAGCCCCTAACCAGGCTAACTCTAAGCCAGGTCAGTCTTGACCAGGCTAAACCAATACAAACTGCTCGTGTTTGGTAGGATGCATAAGAATAGTCTGGCTCACTATGCTCATGTTTGGTAAGCTGCATAGTGTGATAAGATGACCATGTATTTCCTGTAGGTGAAATTACCACCCACCACCTCTCCACTTCTCTCTTCTTCCCTAATCTGACTCGTCGTCGCTGCCGGTTCTTGTGAAACGATGCCTGAAGATTCGCTCCCGCGCAGCATGGGAGGTGAGGAACGCGGCGTAGATCAAACTCCCGCACCGTCGAATCGAGCTCCTGTGTCGTCCAATCAAGGCCCAACACCGTCGAATCGCCGCTGCATGGACCTCCCCTCGCGCGGGTTCCCTCACCTGCCGGCCGGATTCGCCGCCGCGCACGCGCAAGGGAGGGAGGGATTCGGCGCTGCGACTACTTGCTCTACTGCTGTGGGAGGGAGGGAGCCGGCCCGGAGCTCGACGGCGTGGAGGAGGGGCCGGCGATAGGGGTGGCAGGCTCAATGTAGATCTGGTGGTGGAGATGGCAGGGGAGGTGCGACGGGGTGGGAGGTCCTTCGAAGCCGCCCACCTGGCGAGCTCCTCCTCCACCCGGCCTCCCACGCCGCCACTTCCTGCCTGTGATACCTCCATGGCGTAGTCGAATCGAGGGGGGCGGAGAGGAGGGCCGTCCTAGAGGAGCGCCGCCACGGACCCGGCCTCCGCCTCGCCCCGCCACTGTCGTCGGGAAGGCGGCGCGCCGGCGGGGGAGGCGGGCAAGTGTGCGAGGTAGGAGGGTAGGTGAGGAGCACGGGGGTGAAGCGACTCACGAAGGGGTGCTGGCAAGCCTGCATAACCGGAATGTTCGAGTTGCGTTTCCCGTATGCAGGCCGGACTCACTTTTGCACAGGAAGCTGCATAAGACCCTATGGGCTGCCAAACATTGGTGGGCTGCATTCCATAAGCTGGATAGGCCTTATGCAGCTGCCAAACACCCCATACCGCGAAGAAGTGCGGTAGATTGATTGTGAGAGGAAATCTTGTACAATAAACCCAAAATAAGACCTTCCGAACGCTCAAGCTGATCAAGTGATCAAGCGTGAGGACTAAGATTTATAGGGTCTTGAAGTCATGGTGGTTTGAATCCGGTGCGCAGTGTGCAGTCTTGCTCGAGATGCGGACTGGTCGAGGAGGAGCGGTAGAGCGTGTCGCGCAATAGGGCGAGGTAAGCGAATAGCGGACGGAACGAAGATGGTACACTGCATGGGCGGAGGGGCCATGCTTTCGAAATCAAAATATCTGCCCTTCTCTTTTCCCCACCCATTCAACTCCATTTGACTCCTCTTTCTCTCTCCTCTCTCTCATTCTAGATCCGCGACGGGCGTAGGGTTGGACCCCGTGACGACGGCAGCACCCCGCCCCTCGGTGCAGGACACGGGCGGCGACGCGTGTAGGGGGCAGGTGCACCGGCGGTGGCACTCCGCCTGGGGGGCTCCACCGGTAAGAGAGCGGGCGCCGGCCGCGCAGCGGCACGGCGGGGCCTCAACGGCGAAGGGGTGGCGCGAGGCGGCCGCCGCGGTGAGGTCACAGGCGTTGGCGGCCACCAGGCGCAGGCGGCCGTCTCAGTCGTCTTCTCCGGCGTGGGCGCCTCCCCAGCGGTGGCGAGCTGGTCAACGGCGGGGGCGCCTCCCAGCGCGACGGGTGCAGGGCTCCTCGCCGGTGGCCTCCTGATCTGGCCAGCGTCGATGCCATCCAGCAGGTCAAGGTTTGATCAGCGTCGGTGCCCTGTTTCGGTTTTGTTTTTTCATGGCTGTTTGCAGGCTTGCAGCCTAATCAGATTTATCTTTTCCTATCAATTTCTACAAGAGCATGATCTTTTTCCCTGTGTTTCCATTTTGCCCTTGCTTAATAGTTCTCACAGATCATGAAATCGGTGATTAATGTGCATAGAATGTGCAGTGCAAAATATGATATAATCGTTTTTCTTTTGTTAGCTCGATTTTTTTATTTTCGGTGGATCTTATTCAAATACACATAGCATGGACATGAGTTGAGCAGGTGATGTGCAATCGTGATCAACCGGTTTACTCCTGAATTGGATCGTTTTTCTTTTGTTAGCTCGATTTTTTTTTTTGGTGGAACTACATCAACTACACATCACATGGACATAGTGTGAGCAGGTGATGTGCAATGCGTGATCAACGGTTTGCTCCTGAATTGAAAAAGCTATAGAAATATATGAATTAAATGATAGAAGTAAAAGTTTTATTAATCGTGTGGACCAGTGTGTACCAGAATCAAGAGGGGGCCAGCATGAGTACAGCCCCGCGACAGAATAAAAAAGGCGCCGGTGCGCCCGGCCGGCTTTCCCCCGCCCAAAGCACTTTATAACTGACAACGTACACCTTTATGTCATTTCTCCTGTCACTTGGCCACCCCTACCAATTCGCGATCAACGACTCCGATTCAAAGATTCAAAGTTCCATGACTTCAAGGCATCACACAGCATTTGCGAAGCAGCAGGTACTCACCGGCGCCGGACGGGAAAAGCTGCCTGCTTCGAGAATCTTTGCTAGCTAGCTTGGTGTACTGACTGGTTCTTGGGCTCAGGGCTTGCCGCACATGCAATCCAAAGGCTTCAAGTAGCCAATGAACACACAGCAGCGAGCGAGTGAGAAGTAAAGTGGTGACGCTTTGGGGCCCACACACGCTTGGCCGAGCCTGAGGAGCTGGGCTTTGCACTAGCTAGAGTAGAGTAATTCTTCCTTTTTACCTCGTTCACGCAGTTAAAAGCTACGTGTAGGAATACAAAAGTGCAGGGTGGATGGCACACATCAATACAAAGCTCACTGATGGGGATCTTGTTAAAATTTCCATCGCTTGCACACAGTTGATCGGAATAGTACTGATATTGAAAAAAAAAGCAAAAGCGTGACGTTTCCTTGCTGCGATGAATCGATTGAACGTACACATGGTGAGTAGTGAACTTTTTTTTTCAAAAGTAAACCGAGCAGGAGAGATTTGCTAGATTTATGTGTTAATACAAAGACGATGATACAAAGACCTAATGCTAAAAAAAGTGAAAAGTACATATGTGAAAGGGATCGTATACGTAGTTACTCATGATTTAAAAGTGCCTCTATAGTGCTTGGTCCTCCCATGATCAGCATTGAGCCTCTTCTTTGATCTTCGCTATCATCTGATCTAGCTGTAAGAATAAGTTTGGCCAGATAGGAATAGCCGAATAGCTACTAAAAACATAGACACACTACACCAAATTGGAATTGTTTTAGTGGCTAGAGATTTTTTGCGGTTGGATTGAAGCTGCAAAGGTATATAGTATTTTTGCTTGTTAGTTTTTATAAACTGCCAAGAGAAATTGTGCACTTTCTTAGCTATTTTAATTTGCTGAGCAGCTAAGGACCATGGCTATTTTGTTCAGCTGCCAAGAAAAATGAGCATTTTATTGGCTGTTTTATCTGAGCTGCCGTGAAAGTGTGCATTTGGTTCCTAGAGCGAGGCAGCCAGAGTCATAATTTAGTTTTGTTGAGCCATCCAACTGGATTGCCACGAAGAACATATGAATAGTTCATTCTCTTTTCAATAGCATAAGCTGTATTTTGACCTCTCCAACAACAAAATCAGCTGCTGCTAGTTCCAACTTCTAAGACCAGCATGGTATTAAAGATTATGGTCCGGTGAACAAAGTGGCTCAAGCTAGCACAAATTTATTGATGTAAAGGTGAATGGTAAATCGCTGAGATTTTTTTTTTGAGAGAGAGAGCAACATTTTTTTTTGACGGTCAAAGAGAGAAATATAATTGCAACGCAGGAAGCTTCGTGCGAAGCATCCTAGTAGCCCGTTCCGGCAAAAGCGTACGCTGTTCACAGGCCTTACTCATACCATCTCAGTGTTACCAAATACGTGCATACAATTGCAATGTCATGTGACTCATATGTATCGTCCCCTCTCCACCCATGCATGCATGCATCATCAATTCATCATCCATCAGAGACATAGATGCATCCATCATTTCTGATGGATGACAACAAGTCAACAAAAGTTATCTGAGCTGGCGTCTCGATTGATCATGCCAAGAAATTAAGCTTTTAAGCATGTTTGTGATTCATCAAGAGATTATATATACCAACACTGCAGGAATTGACTGATCGCATAGCTAACTAGAAATGATCGATCACATCATCAAAGACTGCAGACTTATTGGTTAACAATAATGTATCTCAGACAACAATCCAATAATCCATCGCATGCTACATCACACACAAATTATTTGGGCTTGATGAGTTATTACTAGACGATGATGATATATCCAACGAACGACTAAGAGTTCGTACTACTAGATAGATCCAGACGTACGGCATAAGGATCTACTAGATGGCATGATGTACTACTACTAGATCATGCATCAGTACCTAACTAGTGAGCTTGTTGTCCATGGATCAGTACCTCCCAGCTGACCAGCTAGCTAGAGTGCTCAAGCAGCAGCAGGTACGTTGGCGTAGGCTCCTCTGCCGAGGAGGGCCAGGAAGCAGTGGATGTCGACCGCCGCAACGAAGAACATGTCCACGGTCGCGAGGATCCACCAGAAGATGTTTCCCAGATCGGCGGCCAAGACGAGGGTGGTGACCCTGGCGAACATGAGGTGGATGGTGGCGGTGGCCGCGTGCGCGACGCAGGCGAGGACCAGCGGCTCCGGCGGCAGTGGGCCGGGAGCAGCAGCGCCAGCACCGCGGTGGCCGCCGCAGCCGCGATGCACCACTGCCGCCCCTGGCTGATGGCGTACAGCTCGGCAGCCGCCGCGTCCGTCAGCTCGGCCCCGGCACCAAACCACGAGGGCTGCACCGCCACCAAGACGCAGGGAACAAGCAGGCAGCAGGAAGTTAGCGAGCGCGAGACCAATGTCCACCGTATATCGAAAATTAAGGTAGTTATTAGTTAGCAATTACCAGGTGGATGTGGTACTGGACTAGTGATGGCGAAGACGAAGGAGCCGAGCAACATGGCGACGTTGAGGAGCGCCCACACGCTGACCAGCTGGACAGCCGGGGACCGGGCAGCCTTCTTCTTCCTCCTCTTCTTACCCTCCACCACCATCTTGTCAGCCATGGGATCCGGGTCGAGATGGCTAGGAGCTAGGTAGAAGAGAGGATCGATCAAGATCAACGACGACAACAAAGAACGCACAATTAGTTCCTTTCCGTTCTTGTGTCGCCATAATGGAAATAAAAGATACATCCATGCATCTCGATTTCTAGTTTTTCTACGCAGAAGAAGAAAAAGAACAGGGGTTTTCAGGCAGAAAGAAGAGGACGAACAATGGGCTTCAAATTTAGGTACCTGAATTGGAGTAGATCGGAGATGGGGAAGGGGAGGGGAGTAGGGGACTCACCGGAGCACAGCCGGATCGACGGGAGGTGCTTCCTGCTTTTGACGGGCCTTGCCTGTTGCCTCTTGCTCTTGCTTTGCTTGGTGATGTATGTTTCTGCTGCTTCCGCAGTTGGAATCCTTTTGCGCGAGCTGTTAAAGTAGCCGAGGAACACAGACGCGCGTGGGCCCACCGTCCAGGACGTGTAGTACGTCGCAATCTCTCAGCTGATCTGATATTTTACAGGAGTCATGCATGGCCGTAGAAAAGCTTGTTATCTCACTGAAGGATGGATGGGCATCTCTCAACCATTCTGTTTGGTTTGATGTAAAAAAAAACAATAATTAACATTCACTGATCACCTGATTTGTTGATCTCAATTTTGAGTTCCATCTTTAATAACGAAAGAACCGTTAGAAAGAACCTCATCTTTAATGCATGAGTCCTCTCCAAAGTGAGAGTCATTTGGTTTTGATGATACTTGCGTGAGGGTTTTGGTTCTCAAATATTTGTTCCTTAGCAATGATTGCCGGTCCCGTCGGTGTTCAAAAGGTTCACTAACCACTTTAGCCAAAAGGCATTTGTTTTGTAGCAAGTTCAAAATCCCAAGGCCACCCTGATCTTTGGGGCGACACAAGATGTCCCATTTGGCAAGCCTATATTTGTGCTTAATAGCAAAACCTTGCCAAAAAATCTAGATCTGAAATGATCCGTTTTAAGAACTCCCTTAGGGACTCAAAAAGGACATCATGAACACGGGTAGGCTACTTAACACCAATTCAGCAGACCAACCTCCCCCATAGGATAGATATTTTGCTTTCCAACACGAGAGCTTTTGCTGGGCGTTCTTCAACTTTACTCCATTCGAATTTAGGAGTTGTCTATGGTGCATCGGGATACCTAAATATCTGAAAGGGTAATCTCCCAATTACAACCAAGAGAGAAGTATAGGAAGCTTCCATCTCTGCCGCACCATAATGAAAACTTCACTCTTGTGGAAATTAATCTTGACCGAAAGCTGCTCAAAGGCACATAAAGGAGCTTAAGATTTTTGCTTGCTCAAGGTCATGGTCTAGAAAGATATGGTGTCGTCTGCGTATTGTAAGATAGACAAACCATCATCAACTAGATGGGGTAACACCCTCTAATTTGCCCATCTGCTTCGCTCGATTAATGAGCGGGGCTAGCATGTGACAATGTTAAATAAGATAGGGGACATAGGATCCCCTTGTCGAGCCCCTTTTAGTTTGGAAGTATGGTCCAATGTCATCATTAACTTTGATTCCACACTCCCTCCGAAACCATGTTTTGAATCCATCTACACCATTTAGGTGAGAAACCTTTCATGCGTAAAGTCTGCTGGAGGAATGACCACTTAACCTTATCATAGGCCTTTTCAAAGTCAATCTTAAAAATAACTCCATTAGATTTTTTGGTATGAAGTTCATGGATGGTCTCGTGTAGAATAACAACACCTTCCATGATATTCCTACCGAGCATGAAGGCGGGTTGTGTTGGGTTCACCACCGTCCTTGCTACTTTATTGACTGTTAGTTCCAACTTTTAAAATCTTGAAACTAACGTTGAGGACACAAATAGGTCTATATTCTTTGAATCTTAGTGGCATTCTCAATTTTGGAATTAGTAATGATCCCAAAATTGAGGCTAAAGAGGTCAAGACCTGTCCTTATGGAAATCATGGAACATAGCCAAAGGTCATCTTTGATCACCCCGAACACTTGATAGAATTCTGGGAAGCCATCTGGTCCAGGAGCCTTATTATGCTCCATTTGGAAGATGCCTCTCTCACCTCATTTTCGGTGAAATCGGTAATGAGGATCTCATTTTCCATTGGATACTTGTGGAATATCATTAATCGATCCTCCATCAAGGTGATTTCCGTCTGATGGGACCCAACAGATTTTTGTAATAATTAAGTGATGTGGCATTTAAGATGGTCGAACTAACAACAAGTCATCTTCAAGCCTATAAATATCTTGTTTACGGTGTTTGCCATTGGCAACAAGGTGAAAAGAACCTTGTATTAGCATCCCTTCCAAGAGAGTTTTGACCTTAGCTCTTTCATACCACTTAATCTCTTCCTCCCTCGAGAGCGAAACTAGCAGCTCTTTAAGATAGTGCTTTAAATCGATCTCATGATCGGATAGCCTATCAATTTCAGCTTTTTATCAAGATTATGCGGTAGGGCTAAAAGAGTATTTTTCTCCTTTTATAGGAGCCCGCCATATTAGGCGCCCACCTCTAAGATGTTGCCTAAACTGCGGATCTTGGATTGCCACCTCGTAGTGAAGAAGATCCCGAGTTTTCGATCGCCAAATATTTGCAACCATATCATAAAACCCTCCTTTAGGAGCCATCCCTCTCAAATCTAAAGTGCGGATCGGATGGTGAGTGGAAGCACTGTGGACACAACTAGTGGAGTATGATGCGAAATGTTCGGTCTCTAGCTTCACCTTTGCCAAGGGAAATTTAATTTCCCATTCCGTACTAGCTAAAACTCTATCAAGTTTTCATAAGTCGGATTATCCCACGCCCAAGTATCTGGCGAGTCATGACAATTTCCCTAAGATCAAGGGACTCAATGACAGCATTAAAAGGATGGCCATTTGTGATCAAAATCTCCACTTTGCTTTTGTCCTCGGGCTTTTTCGCATAATATTAAAATCCCGCCAATGAGAAAAGGAAGGTTCTCCTTTGAGCGGTATTAGCGATTCGGCAAGAAAAGCACCTTTGTTTTGTGATTGTGTGGGTCCATAAATAGAATAAAGGACAAACTTGAAGTCGGTTGACTTGTATCTAAGGGTGAATTTGACATAAATCCCCTCATCGATGGCACCAATATCAAACACACTAAGATCCACCCCAAGCAAGATCCCACGATCTACCATGGGAGCCATAGCGTGCCAAAGAAAATCACGTCCGGCACATAAATTTTTGAGGACATGATCGGGAAAGGACTCACAACCGGTTTGAGAGAGCAATAAAATTAATGCTCTTCTCTAACTAGTTCGACCAAAAATCATGTTTAGCCAAGTCGCAAGACCTCTGCTATTCGAATACCCCTTTCATTTTATAATAATCTTTGAAGGGTTTTGGCTTTTGGGAAGTTTGCCTTTTCTTGGATTTTTGGCATTATTATATTTTTCTTCTGTGATAGGAGAGATCTAGAATATGATCATTCTCTGCATCAAACAAGCTCTCATTTAAACCACAGCGTGGTTGAGAACTTCCTCCATCTTTCTTCCCTTTCATCATCACTTATTAGATTAGTAGCTTTTACTTTAATATTTTTTTGTTGCGCTAGAACTAATCTATCTACCTCTAAGTTCTTAATAAAAGCAACATCGAGGTATTTGCTAAGTTGATGCCTATCCTACCAAGGTTTGAAATAATATAGAATCGAAAAGCTAGAAAAGGAAATACCTTGAGGTTCTTTTTCTTTGCCAAACGTTCGCCTTGAGTAGGTATGTTCATCAGCCTTTCCGCATTCCTGCTTGCTCGCGAGTGTCGTGCGCCCACCTCGGGAGGAGTAGGGTAGGTGCCACCACTTGGTGCGTCGGCCCGGCGCGGTGAGGTTGTCCACCTCACTCGGTGGCTCCCCCAAAATGGTGGGGTGGCCCCCTGTGGGTGATCGCTGATCTCATCCGTGCCACCTCCTCTGCGTGTGCATTGGGAGGAATCATCCTCCCGGCTGCCTGGCGGCATGGGCCTGCTCCTCCTCGATGTGAGAGCACGGTCCACTCCGTGGCAGGCAGTCTCACCTCTACCCCTCTCTCCGGCGTGGAGAGGCCTGCTCCCCAGGCTCAGGAGCCGGGGTCGTGAATAGCGAGGCCCACAGTCCATCTGCTGAAGAAAGGGGTGGGCCACCCCTCCACTCCAACATGACCTTGATGCTAATCTCATCAACAGTTGCTCACATGCCATATCCGGTGCCTCTTGGATCATAGTAGCCTGTGAGATTTCCGCTCTAGGGGTGCGGATGAGGGGTTTGCAAGAAGACTCCTTGGCACCACCACAGAGTTCGAGAGGGTTAGCATCCCTCATCTTCCTATCCCCATCCGCATCATTACCCTTCATCATCATCGTGAGCAGGTCCTCATCATCATCTGATGCAACAACTTTCAACACCTCCTCATCGGGCTTGAAAAAAGGCGGTACATGCATCCCTTCACACAAACATCGGAATTTTGGGAATTTTTTGATGTCCAAAACAGCTACAAGGATTCGAACCTCCCGATGCTCGCAAGTGGTGGTGAACATCCACCTTCTGAGTAGCTCCAATCATAGTACCAACAGCCCACAAAGGAAGGAAAGAGCGAAGTGCTCGCGGTACCTTGGTGAGATCACCCAAACCTGATCCGGGACTTTATTGGCTGAACATCATCAACAAATTCTTCAATCGAGAAGGTACCTTCCTTATTTTTTATCGTGATTGTTCCAATAGCCACCATCTGGGTCAGCTCCTCCTTGCTAGGAAAGGGCACAATAAAGCACTTGTGCCCCTCTTCTTCGCTTCCAGCGAGGGACGGAGCGATCCGTGCTAGCGTAGCGAGCGGCTGTTTGGAGACATCACCGGACTCCACCTTGATGAGGCGGCGGAGAGAAAATCCGTTGAGACAATGTCATGCTCATTTCTTTGTGGTATGGAAAAAACGCTCCATTATCGTCCGAGCGGCCGATGCAACGGGCGGCTTGCCCGCGGAGAAGTGGACCTTGGTTGGTGTAATGAACCTCTGTGCAAATAACGCATTCCACGATGCGTTTACGCTTCCCTTGCCGCCCTCTGCTGCCGGTCTTGCGTCTCGCCGACGCCAAGAACGTTGGGGTCGGCGGCGTCGCCCGCGTTCGCGTGGCTGGTCTTGCTCACCAGCACCGGCACCTGCACCCCTCACGCGCGGAGCCCTCCGGTGTTGTCACGGTCACCGCGACCACGACCACGGCCAGGCGGCGCCCGGCGATCGCGCGCGGTCGCTTGCCGCTGGCTCCGCCTCGCCCTGAACATGAGCGGGCGGGGCATTTCGCCCCGCGACCACGCGTCGAGCCTCGCGACCACGAACGGCGGTGCGTCGCCTTACGCCCGGCGCCACGAGTCAGGCGGCGGTTGCATAGCCGCGTTCTCCCTCACGAGGCGCGACCACCCTGCCCGGCGGCGGAGCGCCCCTCCCGCCATCAGGCGTCGCGGTAGGGGTGGGGAGAGGATGCTGCGGCACCGTAGGGTTGACGGCAGCGGCGGCGGCCGGAAGGGATCGATGAAGGACCTGGTGGCGGCGAGTTCAGAGGAAAACACCGGTCTGCCTTCCGCCTTGCGCGATTGGAAAAGCCCGTATCTGCGGGCCAAGCACGGGTTCTTAATTTGCTTTGGGTGTCCAAATTTTGAACAACGCGGGGAACGGATCAGGATTCAGCGCCGCGCTGCGTCGAGGCCGTTTCCTGTTGGCATGAACGACAGCGGGAGGAAATCCCCTAGGGTCGCCACCGGCCTGCGGGTGGCAGTGGTCCCTTCCACAAAGATCTCCATGGCGGCTTTGAGCGGGCGCAGTGGCGTGGATGTCTGGCGCGGCACCTGTCCGGTTCGAGCACGGGCCGGCCGCCGGCTGAGGCACCGGCGGTGATGTTGGCCGGAGTACCCCTGCGTCGTCGAGTACCTCACTCTCCGAATCAGATTCTGGATCCCAGAACCGGCCGGAACAAGGACGAAGAGAGGCGGCCGAGGTAAACATCTCCGCCATGGTCATCCTCCACCTCGGATCATGCGATGTTGGGTGAATGTCCCTCGCTGTGATGCTGCGGAGCTTGGATCGAACCGAAGGTGCAATGGTCACCGGCATGTTCCATCGGCAGGATCGTGGCGAAGAGCACCGCGGCGGCGAAAAACACCGCGGCAAGGAGTACCGCAGCGAGGAGCCCGGCGGCGAGGAGCCCGGCGAGGATCCCGCAGCGAGCACCGCCCGCTAGCTGGCCTGCCCTAGCCGCTGCGAGGAGCGCAAGTCGCCTGCGAGTCGGTCCCTCGCACGGTCGCCGTCATGGTCGGAGTTGGAGGAGACGGCGCGTCAACGGCGGCGGGAGGGTCGGGCCTCACCGGCGCCGGGGGCTGCGGCGGGCGGTTGGAGGGGGGCCTCAATGGTCGTGCACATCACCTCAAAGAAGAATGCAAAAGGGCTCATCCACGGAGCCCCTCAGTTGATCGAGAGCAGCTAGCAAGCTCAAGCTCAAGTGATCAAGCAGCAGGTACGTTGGCGTAGGCTCCTCTGCCGAGGAGGGTCAGGAAGCAGTGGATGTCGCCCGACGCGAAGAAGGCCATGTCCACGGTCGCGAGGATCCACCAGAAGATGTTTCCCAGATCGGTGGCGAAGACGAGGTGGTGACCCTGGCGAACATGAGGTGGATGGTGGCGGTGGCTACGAGCGCGGCGCAGGCGAGGACCCATCGGCTCCGGCGGCGGCGGGCCGGGAGCAGCAGCGCCAGCACCGCGGTGGCCGTCGCAGCCGCGAGGCACCACGGCCGCACCACCTGGCTGATGGCGTACAGCTCGGCGGCCTCTGCGTCAGTCAGCTCGGCCCCTGTGGCAAACCACGAGGGCTGCACGAAGAAGACGCAGGAAGTTATTATATATTAGCGTGAGATCTCATGGAGTCATGGTTCGATCTCGTGATTAATAATTAATATCCAAAATCGATCCACAGAGAGTTATTAGTTGAAGACTTGAAGTTACCGGCTGGTAGACTGAGCATTTCACGGGCCGGGCCGGGTTCGGGCCGGGCCGAAAAAAAACCCGGGTTTTTCGGGCCGAGAAAATTCTGCCCATGACCGTCCCATGGGACGTGTCGGGCCTCAGTTTTCGGGCCGGGCTCGGGCCGGGCCCGGGCTTGGGCGGGCCGCCCGCGCATTTTATAGTGTAAAGTAACTAAAAACAGCATTTCGGGCCGGGCTCGGGCCAAAAATTTTCGCGGGCTTCAAGATCCCTACCCACGCCCGTCCAGTAAGGTCCGTGGGCGGGCCTGGCGCGGGCCGGGCCAGCGGGCCGGGTCGGGCCGGGCCAAAAATGCTCAGGTATACCGGCTGGGGGATGAGGAGGGGCGCCACGACCAAGGAGCCGAGAAAGATGGCGACGGTGAGGAGCGCCCACAGGCTGGCCAGCTTGACAGCCGGGAGCGGATTCGTCTTCTTCATAGTCACCGGCGGCGGCAAGAAGGGCGCTGCTAGCTCCTTGTCCTCCACCACCTTCTTGTCAGCCATGGGATCCGGTCCAACTAGCTAGATAGTAGGAGAGGATCAAGATCAACAACAACGAACACACGGTTAGTTTCCTTTCCGTGTTCTTCTGTCGCCATGGAAATAATTAAAAGATCCATCAATCTCGATTTCTAGTTTTCTACGCAGAAGAAGGAAGAACAGGGTGTTCAGGCACAAAAGAAGAGAATTCTTGGAAAATTCTACCTGAACTGGAGCACATCGGAGAAGGGGAAAGAAAGGGGAGGTAGTGGACTCACCGGCCACATAGCCTTGCTTACCTCTTGCTTGGTGTTGTGTTTCTGCTTCCCAGTTGAGATCCTTTTGCGTGAGAGGTGTGACGAGTTGTTAGCCTGTTATATAGTAGCCGAGAAACGTAGACGCAGAGATGCAAGGAAGGAATAAGCACGAAATCGAGGTGTGGGCCCACCATCTAAGACGCGTCATAGTCTCGCATGTTATTTATTAGTTTTATCTAGTAGCTCTATCTAATAGATGCTTTGCTTGGATGCTTTATAATATCTAGTTGAGGGTCCTCTTTAAGTAACTTTGCTTAGCTTGTAAACCTTTCTCCAACTAAAGAGAAGTGTGGGCCCATCATCCAAGATGTGTCGCAGTCTAACATGTTATTTATTAACTTTATCTAGTAACTCTATACAATAATAGATGTTTTTAATGCTTTGCTTAGATGCTTTATCTAGTGGAAGGTCTTGGTGGGTACCTTTGCTTGGCTTGTAAGTCACCTATATGTAACAAAAAAACTCATTTTGTGGAGGGTAGTGAATGAAAAACATTTTGGGGTAACAATTGGTATCTAAGATACTAATCCTTTCCCCCACCTCTCCCATGCTCTAGCCCAAGCTCAGCCCTGTCTAGAGGCAGCATATCTCACCCGACAGCAGCACTTCTCCTTTGGCTAGATCCGGTCGTCGACGGGCGCCTCTCCCCACCTTCCCTCGTGCGGATCCAGCGGCGAGCCAGCGGATCGATCCGATAGGTGGAGGATCGAGTGAGTGGTCAGGAGTTGACCCGGCAAGGCCGGTGGGTTGACCCGGCAGCGGCATGGACCCACCATCCAGGACGCGTCGCAATCTCGCAGCTGATTTTTATTGGAGTCATGCGTACGTGCATGGCAGTAAAATGTTGATAGTTCATTAAAGGGTGGATGGGCATCTCAAACATTCTGGCATTCCCCCCGTTTGATGTAATTAAGAAAACAATAATTAGTTATTAGCATGTGGCAAATACTAATGAAGAGTTACAATCGTTGAATGATCATGATTTGCTTAGCTTACTTTTGATCTTGACCCTTGACTACTGATTTATACTCCGTATTAGGTGGTTGATCAGTTACCAAATTAACTACCATGCACATTATGCGAGCCCATGAAGGCAGCGTGCCGTATTATCATTGCCAATTCGCCTGCACCCATGGTACTATCACTTTAAGCAAAACTAGTCCATCAACCTGTGTATCTGCACAGGCTAGTATTTTTAGATGACATATAATAAATATAATAAGATATTATTTAAATTAGGAAGAACGATTAATATTTTTTTATTTAAATAGTATATAATACATTAATGAGCATTGATTGTTATGATTTGATAGTGAGGCCAATACATTAATGAGCATTGGCTAAATATCTTATAACGGCATATTTTTTATGATTCAAATATTGGAAAGAGATTATGGGCAAGAGATCAGTTGCGTCACACATGACCGGCAGGGTATGATAGTTAGATTACTTGTATTTTATTTGAAGCAAAAATATTTATTATGTATGATGTAAGCGGTGGATCATTTAGATTTATTTTTTTTATACTGGCACATGTGGGTAATTTAGACATAAATATAGAGGGTTATTTTTAATTCTTCATAATAATAGTTGGTGTAATTTCAGAAACAAAGTTGATTTTTTAGGATTTTTTAGGATTTCTCTCTTTTAGAGTGTCACCTAGGATTTTTAGGTGGCTTCACTACCGCAAAACGATTTGTCACCGTGTGCGAAGCTAGTCGCCGTGTGCTTTATATCTGGCACACGGCAATGTCAACGTTCGCCGTGTGTCACGAGGCACACACAGCGAACCACGGATTCACCGTGTGTCTCCATTAGGCACCACGAACCCTGATTCGCCGTGTGTCATTGGAGGTACACACGACGAACAAGATCATGTGACTAGCACGCACTCCCTGTGACGGACGACAAGCAAAACTGGCACCGGTCGTCAGCCTTCGCCGTGTGTCAACCCCATGACACACAGCGACTATGTAGCTTCACCATGTGTAGGTGTCTAACACATGACGACTAAGTAGATTCGTCGTGTGTTTTTCTTTGACACACGGCGAAGGAGCCCAAAAAATCATCTTCCACCCTCCAAAACTTTTTCTCCACTCCACATGCAACATCTACTGATCCCAATTCATGTTATTCATGTTATTTAGCCCAATTTAAGATCTTAGTCATGAAATCAAAAGAAATTTTGAACATCTTGACTAGTAACCACGACCGCGCCCATGTGTATGAAAGATTTTAAAATTCTAAAAAAATGCAAATAAAGTCCGAAAATTATGAATTTTGTCAGTGTCTCATAATATCATATGTGGATACTATGATAAAAAGTTGAGTGTGTTTCGCATATTTTTCATGTACGATACTTACAAATAGCAACATCTCAAGAAGTTTAAATTTGAGAAAGGATATAATTAGGTTTGTAGTGAAAGTGACGATCAAATTTAAATTTGGCTTCAAAAGTTTTTCTATTCTTTCACATACAACATGTTGAACTTCATGTTAAAATTTGGTATTTTTGAATTTATTTGTTATATTTAACTAATTAAATACATTTGAAATTTTTTGAAAACAAAAGTCTCCTCGTGGGCGTTATCGGTCACACAATGAACTGAAATTGGGCCACCACCCAAAACCACTCCCGCGGCCCACCTAGCGCACTCCCGCTCTGGCTGATCTCACGATCCGGCGCCGCGATCCATGCTGAAATCGCCGGGAGGAAACCCTAGCTCATTTCCCTCCTCCCCGTGAGCTTTGAGCGCTCCCACCGCGCCACCACCCCTTTTCCCATCTCCCTCCAGATCTGGCGAGGACACGAGCCTCTTCGCACCTGAGCCAGAGCTCCGCGGGCCTCCTCAGCGGCGCCGCGTGCGTCTCGCGTGCGGCCCATCAAGGTGCTCCGCCGGGGCTTCATGCCCGGCGGTGGCACAAGCTCATGCGCACACGCACACACGCTTTGGCCCTTCCTATCCCCCGTCGACCACCGCGGCCAGCAGGAGGTCCAGCGCACCGGTCGTCCTCCCTCTACCCCTCCGGTGATGAAGGTAAGATCCACTCCTCGTCCTTCTCAGATCCGGCGACGGGAGAAGATCCTGCGTGGCGGTGGCGGAGGAGTGGCGGAGGGCGTGCTACGGCGGGACGCCTCACAAGTGGACGGCGGCGGCGATGAGCTCTTCCTCTAGTGCTCGTCGTCGTTGGTGAAGGAGGAGAGGAGGAGAAGCACGGTGGCGGATTGGCTCTGGGCGAGGCCGGATCCGGCTACCACACGTCGGGCACTCCCTCCACTCATTCCCCGGCAAGAGTTCGCACCAGGCGTCACCGATCGGCATGATGCGGTGGTGGTGGCCCGGCGTGTGGTGTGGCCGTGGCCGGGGTGGGGCAGCGTTGGTGTTGCTTTTTTTTATTTTTTTGGAAAATGGTAGCCGTGTGTTGCCTCGGCTCACGTCGAGTCCCTCCCCTGCGCCGTCAACCCGACCGTCTCCGTCGGCGCACCGTCTCTCCACTTTATGTCGCCGTGTGCTTCGAATTACTCACGACGAAAGTGGTCGTCGTGTGCCCGATAAACGACACACGACGAAGAGGCCCTTCACCATGTCCTGGTCGCCGTGTGTTTTTTATTCATCGCCGTGTGCACGGGACACACGGCGACTTCATGTGGAGGGCTTTCATGAGTTTCTCTCTTTTAAGGTGTCCACCTATGGCTTCATGTGGAAGCTAAAGAAGCCAACAATTAGAAATAGTAAGATGGGATGTAATAAGAGGAACTCCAAGAAACTAGATAAATCCATTTAGTTAGCTAAAAATGAAAAACAAATCAAGAAAAAAACCTGATCCAACAGTCCCTCCATCCGACTTGCTAGTCCATCCGACTCGGTATCTCGTGACTCGCGCTAGCCATTTCTCCCGAGCGAGTCCCCTCGCCATCCGCGGCCTCCCGCACGTGGTCCCACCCTCCGCCTTAGCGGGTCTACTCCCGCCCGCTCGATCGTGCCGTGCTACGTCGCGGGGATGGGGAAGTGGAGGAGACACTGGTCAACCGCCCACACCACGCGGAGGTGGGCGAGGCATGACAAGTGGTGCGGGAAGGGAGACAGAGGTGGAGGAGGACACTATAGGGCCTTCGGGGAGCACGCGCTGACACCTACACGGCCGACCACCTGCTCCACAGGCAGGTGGAGGAGGAGAACACTGAGCCGCGCGGGGATACCGGCGAGGACGCGCTCACGCCTGTGCCGCCGGCAGCCCGCGCTTTGGGGAAGTGGAGGATGACGTCGCCGCGCGCGTGTCGATCCGCCGGGAGGAAGACGCCACACGGAAGGTGGGTAGAGGAAGATGCGCCCGTCGCCCGGTGCGGGAAGGAGCTGCAGCGGCGCAAAGGAGCCTACGCCGTGGAAGATGATGAGAGCTCACCGCGGGCGGAGCTGTGGGAAGATGTGGAGCCGGCGTCGGGCTCGGGGCGGAGGAGAAAGAATCGATGTCGTGCTCGGGAGAGGAGGAGGAGCTCGGCGTGGGGACGGAGGACGAGGTGCCGGTGTCGGGCTCCATGAGGAGAAGGAGGGCAGCGAGCCGGGTGAGGGAGGAGGGAGACGGCATGGACGAGGGCGGAGGGCAGCGAGGCGAGGAGGGAGGAGGGGACAGTGGAGAGCTCGGCGAGGAGGCGAGAGAGGGGTGGGTGGGTGATGACATGCGGGGTTGAGAGTGGGGAAAGAATGACATGTGGAGCCCACTCGATTGGGAGAACAGGCGGCCTTCGTCTATTCTCTTGCTTCTCCACGGCCATCACCAGCAACAAAGAAGCTGCTGGCTTCTTGACCACCTTGACAGCCTCAGCCATGGGATCCGAGCTAGATAAGCTCGATAGGATGACAACAACAATGAACACAATGTTAGTTCCTTGTTGATTTTGTGCTGCCAGAGGAAACGAGATAGATCCATCCATCTTGATTTTTTTTTCTAGAATACGCAGGAGAGCTGCGTATTAAGAAGATGAAATTAGTTTGGTACAACAGCACGTGGCCGGTTGGGCACACGCCAGACTCACCCACTAGATATTACACGAAAGTGTGACCAGGTGGACATAAGAACACATACATGCTACTGCTCGCTAACCAACCAACCTAGAGTGCGGCTCGGACAAGGAGCAATCCTCTCGAGCCTTCTTGGCATTTGCCTTCCGCACGGGGAAAGCATCCAGCACCTTGTCAGCGTAACCACCTGACCAACCGGCCTTGAAGACTCCGTCGAGCTCACCAGCCTCCATGTCGAGGCGACGCATGAGTAGAACTTCGCCACGACGAGCGACCGGAATCCTGGCGAGTTTGTTGTTGGCAAGTCTTGAGCTGCTGCGCTTGGGGGCCACGGAAGGTGCCGGCTGCACCGTCGGACGGGTTGGGGCCGCGAGAAGAGGAGGGTCTGGTCTCTTGAATCGCATCCACGAAGCGGTCGGCGCCCCGCCGGAGGAAGCAGGCAGGCGGGCACGAAGGCACATCCTTTTGGTTGGCTCGTGCAGGGCCGTCGATGCGCCGCTGAACCCGGCAGCCGCGGTGGTGGGGAAGTGTCCAACGACGACCCGGTTGCCCTTGGTGGTGGAACCGAGAAGCAAACCTCTCGCTCAAGCAGCATCGGATCAACGGCCCCAACCACGGGTGTTTCCCTCTGCCATTGGAAGCACACCACGGCATCCAACTGCGGCGGTAGAGGTGTGAAGCGACGCGACAGTGGGGAAGGCGTCGGCCCGGCGGCAGCACCACCCCTGGAAGTCACATCTTCCCTCGGCGTGGATCTCGTCGTGTCGGAGATGTGAGGCAAGACCTCGGAGGATGCGTCAAGACGGTGGCAAGTCTCGCGCGCATGAAAGTGGCGACCCCGGCAGGGCTGCCGGTCGGCGGCGGGGCGCTGCAGTCCTTGGCGATGTGGTGGAGGTTGAAGCAGCGCAGGCACCACGTGGGGCGCGTGCAGGTGGCCCGACGATGGCTGTAGGAGAGACAGTTGAGGCACGCGTCCATCGAGCTGCGCCCGGCGGGCGCATGAGCGAGGTCTCTGCCGAGGTGCCGCGGGCGTGACCGCGGTGGCCCGAAGGCGACAGGACCTTGCTCCAACCGTCGGCGTCGGTGCGGGAGAAACGCCGCGACGAGGCGGGTGCGGCGGTGTCGGGCACTCGTGGCCCGAGGCGTTGGTGCACGGGACCGACTGCCTGCCGCGCTCAATGCGCACGGGTGCCCGCCGGGAGGAGGGACCCTCGCTGTCGTCACGGCCGCGGAGCGGGAGGCCGATGACGATCTCCGGCGGCCGGCGGCCCCTCCTCTTGGACAGCCGTGGCCAGCGGCGGCGGCGGTCTCACTGGACTGCTGGCACCTCGTCGGCAGCGAAGGAAAGGACGGACCTTGCGCACGCTAGGGGAGGGAACAGGCGGCGGTGGGCGGCGCACGACGTCGACGAAGGATGGCCGCACCGCGTCATTGTCGTCGTCCTCCTCCTCCGTGTCAGCCCACCGCAGCTCCTTTGAGCGGCCGAAGGAGGTAGAAGCCGGGTGGAAGGGGGCCGCCGTTGGGGAGAGAAGGCGAGGCGCAGATGAGGAGCCGGAGGGGATGGCTCGGGCCCCGCGCGGCGAGGGGGTAGCCGACCTCGGCGCGGCAACACCGGGCTGGGAGGGTCCGCCCATGGCGCTGAAGCTCGGAGAGGGAGTCCCGCCCATGGTAGATTGATTGTGAGAGGAGAGTACTGTACAATAAACCCAAAATAAGACCTTCCGAACGCTCAAGCTGATCAAGTGATCAAGCAGCAGGGACTAAGATTTATAGGGTCTTGAAGTCATGGTGGTTTGAATCCAGACCGTGGGTGCGTGTGCAGGTACTGCTCCGAGATGCGGACCTGGTCAGAGGAGCGGTAGAGCGTGTCAGCGGCAATAGGGCGAGGTAAAGCGATAGCGGACGGAACGAAGATGGTACCTGTACCTGTGGGCCGGGAGGGGCCGTGCTTTCGAAATCAAAATATCTGCCCTTCTCTTTTCCCCACCCATTCAACTCCATTTGACTCCTTTTCTCTCTCCTCTCTCTCATTCTAGATCCGCGAGACGGCGGCGTAGGGTTGGACCCCGTGACGA
This sequence comes from Cenchrus purpureus, assembly GCA_022644695.1. Classification (NCBI taxonomy): domain Eukaryota; kingdom Viridiplantae; phylum Streptophyta; class Magnoliopsida; order Poales; family Poaceae; genus Cenchrus; species Cenchrus purpureus. The sequence continues at coordinate 95,678,193 of CP053459.1, forward strand.
CGGCAGCACCCCGCCCCTCGGTGCAGGACACGGGCGGCGACGCGTGTAGGGGGCAGGTGCACCCGGCGGTGGCACTCCGCCTCGGGGGCTCCACCCGAAGTAAGAGAGGAGCGGGCCGCCGGCGCCCACAGCCGCGGCACCGAGCGGGGCCTCAACGGCGAAGGGGTGGCGCGAGGCGGCCGCCGCGGTGAGGTCACAGGCGTTGGCGGCCACCAGCGCGGCGGCCGTCTCGTCGTCTTCTCCGGCGTGGCGCCTCCCAGCGGTGGCGAGCTGGTCAGCACGGCGGGGCGGGCGCCTCCCAGGCGGCGGGTGCAGGGCTCGCCGGTGGCCTCCTGATCTGGCCAGCGTCGATGCCATCCAGCAGGTCAAGGTTTGATCAGCGTCGGTGCCCTGTTTCGGTTTTGTTTTTTCATGGCTGTTTGCAGGCTTGCAGCCTAATCAGATTTATCTTTTCCTATCAATTTCTACAAGAGCATGATCTTTTTCCCTGTTTTCCATTTTGCCCTTGCTTAATAGTTCTCACAGATCATGAAATCGGTGATTAATGTGCATAGAATCGCAGTGCAAAATATGATATAATCGTTTTCTTTTGTTAGCTCGATTTTTTTATTTTCGGTGGATCTTATTCAAATACACATAGCATGGACATGGGTTGAGCAGGTGATGTGCAATGCGTGATCAACCGGTTTACTCCTGAATTGGATCGTTTTTCTTTTGTTAGCTCGATTTTTTTTTAATTTTTGGTGGAACTACATCAACTACACATCACATGGACATAGTGTGAGCAGGTGATGTGCAATGCGTGATCAACGGTTTGCTCCTAAATTGAAAAAGCTATAGAAATATATGAATTAAATGATAGAAGTAAAAGTATTATTAATCGTGTGGACCAGTGTGTATCAGAATCAAGAGGGGCCAGCATGAGTACAGCCCCGCGACAGAATAAAAAGGCGCTGAGTGCTCGCCGCTTTACAAGCACTTTACAACTGACAACGTACACCTTTATGTCATTTCTCCTGTCACTTGGCCACCCCTACCAATTCGTGATCAACGGCTTCGATTCAAAGTTCCATGACTTCAAAGCATCACACAACATTTGCGCTTCTCCTATCACTTGGCCACCCCTACCAATTCGTGATCAACAGCTCCGATTCAAAGTTTCATGACTTCAAGGCATCACACAGCATTTGCGAAGCAGCAGGTACTCACCGGCGCCGGACGGGAAAAGCGGCCTGCTTCGAGAATCTTTGCTAGCTAGCTTGGTGTACTGACTGGTTCTTGGGCTCAGGGCTTGCCGCACATGCAATCCAAAGGCTTCAAGTAGCCAATGAACACACAGCAGCGAGCGAGTGAGAAGTAAAGTGGTGACGCTTTGGGGCCCACACACGCTTGGCCGAGCCTGAGGAGCTGGGCTTTGCACTAGCTAGAGTAGAGTAATTCTTCCTTTTTACCTCGTTCACGCAGTTAAAAGCTACGTGTAGGAATACAAAAGTGCAGGGTGGATGGCACACATCAATACAAAGCTCACTGATGGGGATCTTGTTAAAATTTCCATCGCTTGCACACAGTTGATCGGAATAGTACTGATATTGAAAAAAAAAGCAAAAGCGTGACGTTTCCTTGCTGCGATGAATCGATTGAACGTACACATGGTGAGTAGTGAACTTTTTTTTTCAAAAGTAAACCGAGCAGGAGAGATTTGCTAGATTTATGTGTTAATACAAAGACGATGATACAAAGACCTAATGCCAAAAAAAGTGAAAAGTACATATGTGAAAGGGATCGTATACGTAGTTACTCATGATTTAAAAGTGCCTCTATAGTGCTTGGTCCTCCCATGATCAGCATTGAGCCTCTTCTTTGATCTTCGCTATCATCTGATCTAGCTGTAAGAATAAGTTTGGCCAGATAGGAATAGCCCAATAGCTACTAAAACTTAGACACACTACACCAAATTGGAATTGTTTTAGTGGCTAGAGATTTTTTTTTTGCGGTTGGATTGAAGCTGCAAAGGTATATAGTATTTTTTTGCTTGTTAGTTTTTATAAACTGCCAAGAGAAATTGTGCACTTTCTTAGCTATTTTAATTTGCTGAGCAGCTAAGGACCATGGCTATTTTGTTCAGCTGCCAAGAAAAATGAGCATTTTATTGGCTGTTTTATCTGAGCTGCCGTGAAAGTGTGCATTTGGTTCCTAGAGCGAGGCAGCCAGAGTCATAATTTAGTTTTGTTGAGCCATCCAACTGGATTGCCACGAAGAACATATGAATAGTTCATTCTCTTTTCAATAGCATATATAAGCTGTATTTTGACCTCTCCAACAACAAAATCAGCTGCTGCTAGTTCGAACTTCTAACACCAGCATGGTATTAAAGATTATGGTCCGGTGAACAAAGTGGCTCAAGCTAGCACGAAATTTATTGATGTAAAGGTGAATGGTAAATCGCTGAGATTTTTTTTTTTGAGAGAGAGAGCAACATTTTTTTTTGACGGTCAAAGAGAGAAATATAATTGCAACGCAGGAAGCTTCGTGCGAAGCATCCTAGTAGCCCGTTCCGGCAAAAGCGTACACTGTTCACAGACCTTACTCATACCATCTCAGTGTTACCAAATTACGTGCATGCAATTGCAATGTCATGTGACTCATGTATCGTCCCCTCTCCACCCATGCATGCATGCATCATCAATTTATCATTCATCAGAGACATAGATGCATCTATCATTCATGATGGATGACAACAAGTCGACAAAAGTTATCTGAGCTGGCGTCTCGATTGATCATGCCAAGAAATTAAGCATTTAAGCACGTTTGTGATTCATCAAGAGATTATGTATACCAATAATGCAGGAATTGACTGATCGCATAGCTAACTAGAAATGATCGATCACATCATCAAAGACTGCAGACTTATTGGTTAACAATAATGTATCTCAGACCACAATCCAATAATCCATCGCATGCTACATCACACACAAATTATTTCGGCTTGATGAGTTATTACTAGACGATGATGATATATCCAACGACGACTAAGAGTTCGTACTACTAGATCCAGACGTACGGCCGGCTACGGCATAAGGATCTACTAGATGGCATGATGTACTACTACTAGATCATGCATCAGTACCTAGCTAGTGAGCTTGTTGTCCATGGATCAGTACCTCCCAGCTGACCAGCTAGCTAGAGTGCTCAAGCAGCAGCAGGTACGTTGGCGTAGGCTCCTCTGCCAAGGAGGGCCAGGAAGCAGTGGATGTCGACCGTCGCAACCAAGGACACCTTCACGGTCGCGAGGATCCACGGCCAGAAGATGTTTCCCAGATCGGCGGCCAAGACGAGGGTGGTGACCCTGGCGAACATGAGGTGGATGGTGGCGGTGGCCGCGTGCGCGACGCAGGCGAGGACCCAGCGGCTCCGGCGGCAGTGGGCCGGGAGCAGCAGCGCCAGCACCGCGGTGGCCGCCGCAGCCGCGATGCACCACTGCCGCCCCTGGATGGCGTACAGCTCGGCAGCCGCCGCGTCCGTCAGCTCGGCCCCGGCACCAAACCACGAGGGCTGCACCGCCACCAAGACGCAGGGAACAAGCAGGCAGCAGGAAGTTAGCGAGCGCGAGACCAATGTCCACCGTATATCGAAAATTAAGAGTAGTTATTAGTTAGCAATTACCAGGTGGATGTGGTACTGGACTAGTGTAGTGGCGAAGACGAAGGAGCCGAGCAACATGGCGACGTTGAGGAGCGCCCACACGCTGACCAGCTGGACAGCCGGGGACCGGAGCAGCCTTCTTCTTCCTCCTCTTCTTACCCTCCACCACCATCTTGTCAGCCATGGGATCCGGGTCGAGATGGCTAGGAGCTAGGTAGAAGAGAGGATCGATCAAGATCAACGACGACAACAAAGAACGCACAATTAGTTCCTTTCCGTTCTTGTGTCGCCATAATGGAAATAAAAGATACATCCATGCATCTCGATTTCTAGTTTTCTACGCAGAAGAAGAAAAAGAACAGGGGTTTTCAGGCAGAAAGAAGAGGACGAACAATGGGCTTCAAATTTAGGTACCTGAATTGGAGTAGATCGGAGATGGGGAAGGGAGGAGTAGGGGACTCACCGGAGCACAGCCGGATCGACGGGAGGTGCTTCCTGCTTTGACGGGCCTTGCCTGTTGCCTCTTGCTCTTGCTTTGCTTGGTGATGTATGTTTCTGCTGCTTCCGCAGTTGGAATCCTTTTGCGCGAGCTGTTAAAGTAGCCGAGGAACACAGACGCGCGTGGGCCCACCGTCCAGGACGTGTGTAGTACGTCGCAATCTCGCAGCTGATCTGATATTTTACAGGAGTCATGCATGGCCGTAGAAAAGCTTGTTATCTCACTGAAGGATGGATGGGCATCTCTCAACCATTCTGTTTGGTTTGATGTAAAAAAAACAATAATTAACATTCACTGATCACCTGATTTGTTGATCTCAATTTTGAGTTAGACCCATTTGAGTTAACACGCGTGACAGATTAGTTGCCCCATTTGAGTTTTGACGCGAGATTGATGATGAGAACTGATTTGCATTACCAGTTTTTAATTTAATTCGATCTGTTTTATTAGGTGTTTGATTATATAATGTATATGTTATACTACTAGTTATATCACAGTGTCATGGACGTTACACTTCCAGCTAGAGCCTGAGTAGGCAGCGTGCCATTGCCCATCATGTGCCTGAGTAGGCAAGTATGCATGCACTGATGCACGCATGCATAGCAGCACTCTGCACTGGTATCGCCTTGACAAAAATTGGAGGCAGGTGGGGCTCTCGGCACATCTGCTCAGTTCAGCTCGAATGCTCCATCCTTCTGAGCAAAGTCGCATGCCATATGCTGATATGCATCCATCACGGGAATCCTACAAAGTATTATGAATAACCTCCTATGTATTCTTTTGGTTCAATTCACCCCTTGTACCATTTGGTTCAATAATTTACCCTTAAAACATAATTTGTTTTATATTTCTTCATGCGCAAGTATAGAGTTTTAAGTTCAAATTTTGCAAGATGACATATGACAACATAAGATACATTAAAAATATCTCATAAATTTTTATTACTATTTTTATAGAGTAGAATATTTAGTTTTTCCATTTTTAATAGTGTATGCTTCATCAACGCAGGAATTAGCAGCCGTGAGGCCAAGCATAGGCGATGATTTTGTTGCCACACAAGGGTCTCACGTAGGTTTGTCACCTGGACCCCACTTGATCGACGTGTATATTGGACGTGAGTAGGGCCGGACGCCGAGCCAGCTCAGCTCGGCTTGACTCGGCTTGGTCCGGCTCGTTAGTCTAACGAGTTGGCTTGGCTTGGCTTGGCTTGTTAACAAAACGAACAAAAAGGTTGGTTCGGCTTGGCTCGTTAGTAGCTCGAGTTAGCTTGTTAGACTCACGAGCTGAATGTTAATTTAGGATTAACATCTAAATATATATATAATATTTTTTTAGAAATAGTTATTACAAAGTTCTAAATGTTAAATTTCACATTGTATGAAGGATCTTTATATTCACCATGCAAACTTACGTGTGATTTAGCTTTGATATCTCGACTTCCTATGTGGGATCCTTTGCTTTCTAGCTCATTTGGCTCGCGAGCAGCTTGCGAGTTGGCTCAAGCCAGCTCCTTAACAAAACAAGCAAAAATAGTTGTGGCTCGTTGCAAATTTGTCCAAGCCGAGCCGAGCCGAGCCGAGTCGAGCTACAAGCAAGCCGAGTCAGCTCACGAGTTTCTGGCTTGCGGCCTAAGCTTAGACGTGACCCATCGATGACGACGGTGTGGCGATAAATAAAGGTACGTGCCGTAAACAGCCACAAAAGTCATGAACAATAGCAAACAGTAGGAGGAGAAGACTGTGACAGAACCGCCCAAAATAATTCCGTATTATCGCCTAAGCCGGTCCACGTGGCCATTAAGCAATAATAAAGAACTATTACATGCCTCTGCGGGGCATGCCCGGTAAATCACTTACAGAATCGATTTGCGCTAAGCCCACGAAGGCGGGACAGTACAACATTACATTACATAAAAGTTCATAAGTACTTAAAATTACAAACCAAGTTTTGACTACATAAAAGTAAAGGTGATTCAGAGTTTAAACAGCGGAAATAAAACTAGCGGAAGATACACATGGGAGGCCATCACGAGTATCACTCATCGTCAACTCGCTCCCACTCAAGTTCCCAACCATCCGGAATAGAACCAGGCCGGATGGGGTTACCTGAAAACAACAACAAAGCAAGGTGAGTATACTAATACTCGCAAGACTTACGACAAAATAAAAGACACATTAGACATGCAAGGCTTTTTGGCTGGTGTGTTTGTTTTGCCAAAAGCGACTAAGAGTTGATCTTACTTTCAAATTTTAGCTCAAGTTCTAGTATGTTAACCATTCTAGGTAAGCACCTAGCTAAGCAAGCATGGTTGTACAAACAACATTAAACAGGGCAACAATATTAATCCAAAAGTTTCATAAATAAGTATGGGGTAGCCGATTGGTCAAGCCGACTCGGATAACGGCGGTGGCCCGATCGATCGATTTATATCCTTGCAAGGTAAACCCAAGATACACGGAAGAAGGTAGACCAAGTGCGTGTCTACCCCAACCGTGCGGTTCCGTCATTCCCCGGATTAGGATGAGCAGCCCTAAGTACAAGGTTCTTGAACGCCCTCACACACACGTCAGGATCACACTTGCACTACCGGAGCAAACCGGGAGAAGCATCTCGAGTAGTAACGATAAAGTCCCCCCTTTGGTTCATTAGGTACTAGGCTTACGGTCCCATTCCCGACAAGCACTTGGTACGTTCAATAGCTTAAACCAGCACCATGCTACTCGGTCGAGACCGAACCCATTGCTCTTACCACATGAGCGAGTCAATTTATCCAACTTATGATTCCAACATAAGCATCCTATATCTCGCGAGCAATGAGTCATTACTCGACTTGTACCGTGTCCTTAGAGCATGGCACTAGCGTTCCTATCATACTAGTAAAAGAGTATAGGAGTCCTAAGGATCATGCATCTAGGTTTCAAAGCAACTCCTGAAACTTAAATGCACAAGTAAACAATAAATACTAAAATGTAAAAGGTATGAACTTTTAAACCAAAAAGGTTAGATGAAGCCGGTGCTTGCCTTCCTCTGACTCAACACTAACACTAGCCTTGGGCTCTTGGACTTTGGTCCGGTCTTGCTACACCAAGCTGGTTCACCTCCCAGCTGCTCCCTCCTCCTCCTGGGTGTGTACTTCCCGTAAATCTACACGTACACATGCATATGCATTAAATTAAGATGAGCTTTGATGGTGATTGCGTACACATCTAAGCAAATTGAGCTATTTAACTTCACCAAACAGTAAGGGGGTGTTTTTAAATTACTAAAAACAGGAACAAAACATGATTTCACAATTTACACTTTAATCTCCATTTCCTTATTTAATTACCTAAAACAAGCCTTTCAACCATAAATCCATATAAAATCAAAAACACTTCAAATGAGCCTAAGCTTTTGCACACAGTAGCATATGCCTATTTTAAGCTCACAAACCAAAATTTAGCTTAAGATCATTTATAAATTAATTTATACGAAAAAGACAAATTTCAGCCTAGCAAATCAACATTAATTCATATAAAAAGATTTAATAAACTTTTTGATCTCAACTTTCTCCTACAGGTCATGTATGCCAAAAATGAGTTTCTGACCAAAGCATGGTTGCAGATTCAAATTATTTTTCAGATTTTGAATTTAAACTCCTACACAAGATTAAATCCAAAACATCTATTAAACAATTCCCTAAAATCACATCCATCATACCAGAGGTACTAATCAACAAGGCAAAGCCCTAGGGTGCCCTTGTGGTTGCAGAAAAGTTCATTAAAGGGGTTATAAAAAGCATCATAATCTAGCATAAAGCTTAAATAAATCATAACTGAAAATATATACATCAAAATCATGCAAACTTTTGCCACAGATCTAGCCATGCCATAAAGAGCAACATATCCAAAATTCAAGTTCATAGCATGTGTATATTTTAAATCACACTAAAAACACTCCAAACTGAGTTTGAATTTTTAATTAAAAAACTGTACAGAAAAACCCTATACATGTTTTCTAGAAAAGATAGATTTATTCACCAGGAAACCAAAAAAATTGGTTTTGCATTTTTCTGATTTTTCTACGATTTTTAATGATTTTCCGAAGTTGCTGTTGTAACCCTAAAACGATCTTCTTACAGCCGGGTCCCCTTACAGGAACCCGAAAAGAATGAATCAAAGCAATGTAGTCCCAGGCGGATGGACCTCGCGGCCAAAACCCCGGCCGGCGGCGTCTTGGCCGGAGGGCGGCTCTGGAGCTGCTAGGGACCCGAGCTTGGCGGCCTTGGCCGGGCCGGGGCGGCCCGGCGGCGCGGCGGCGCGCCCTCGGCTCCCGGGAGGAAGCAGCGGCGGCAACGTTGAGGAGGACCAAGGCGAGGCTACAGGAGGATGGGTAGGCGGCGGTAGCGGCTGGTTTGGGAGGAGTGGCGCCCTCAGCGCGGCGCAGGATATCGAGACGGCGGCGGCGGCAGCCGGTTTTTGGCAGGGCAAGGACCTCGGCAGCGTCGCGCGGACGAGGCAAGGACGCCTTAAGGCACACCCCAGCCAGCTGGACCCGGGCGCACGAGGCGCGCTGGCACGGCGCTGCGGCGCCATGCGTGCCCGCGTAGCCTGTACGCCCCTGAAGGCATGAGCCGAGGAGGCGAGGGAGAGGTCCATAGGTCCAGGAGCCATCGGGCGTCGCGCCGGACCGCAGCGGCGTGGGGCGCGTGGCGGCCAGCTGCCTGCGAGCAGCGCGCGGCGCGGCCAGCCGTCATTTTAATCGGTTTAGCCCTCTTCGAAAAAACCGAAACTCCAAAAGGTGTCAACTAACTTGAAAATCTCCAAAAAGCAAAGTTGTAGAGGAGCCATAGATCTACAACTTTCCCAAAGAAGCGTCATATGTTTTGATCAACCGTTTGCCCGGGAACGTCGACCGAAGTTGCAGGTTTTCCACGGCTCGAATTACTGTTCACAGCGCAGTCAAACCGATTTTTGGCCAATTTTCACTCAAAATTGGAATGTCCGCCAATTATGAAAAATGTGTTCCCGGAAATAACGAACAACTTTCTTATTGGCCGATTTTGAACTTCTATAGTGAAATTTGGAGAACGCGTAAGAAAACCATTTCAGCCTTAAAGGAGATCTAGGGTTTGACGAATTTGAACTTGACCAAGGTCTTTTGTGCAAAAGTGTGCACAATCAAGCAAAACATGCTTAGGGACTAATTAATCTTGATTAACCCAACTAATCGAGTTATTTATCTTTAATAAACACCTGGGGTGTTACAGTTTACCCCCTTAAAAGAAATCTCGTCCCGAGATTTGACAACAAGATTAGAGGAGACAAAGATAGGGGAGAAGTGGTGTCGGATATGAGATGCACTCGTTGTCGGTGCTCTTTTGACGGATTTATTGTAGTCGTGACCTTGAGCATGCTCTTACGAGCTTGCGTAAGTCTCTTGCGCCTATTCTTCTTAGTTCGATTAGTCTTGTCCTTCGGAGGTTTTGACTTCTTGACAAAATGCCGGGTTTACAATGTAGCAAAGGCGCTTTGTGATCATGTGTTGTACCAGCATTGTTGCTCTGCTTTTTAGCATGTGAAGGAAATTTGCGGTGATTTCCACCCACTTAAATCCATCTCGAGCAAAACTCGCTTCTGACTCTTCTTTCTTCCTCCCTAAGGTCCATAGGAAGTTGTGATGATGATAGGAGTGAATTGAGAAATTGTTAGTTGGAAACTTGGTTACATTGATTTTGAGCTTCATGATTCATCAATAGGTTGAATAGATAGACTTGCTTCATAATAGATTCGATATGCTTGGGAGATGCTAGTTTGATACTCATGGATGATGCACTGGCTTCCCATCATGGATGGTGGTGGAAAGATTGGTGGTGGCGGGGACAAATTTCTTTAGGTTGGATCCATGGTGTTAAGATATCCACCACATCGGATGGTGGTGGAAAGGATGGAGGATTTTCGGGAGAGGATTGACCGACCTCCCTAAAAAAGGAGTTCTCGTCAATTTCCTTAAATTGGATTTAACTCAGGAAAATTCAAAGTTTTTAAGAATCCTTTTGTAACTCAAGGGTTCTCTTTAATTTAAGGAATACTTAAGGAAACCAAAATTTTGACAACTCGATAGAAAAATTTCATAGAAGATTAACTTTTAAATTGCTCATAAACATGAGTTAGTGATTTAGTGTGATATCCTTAAGAAGGTGCAATGGTTTTATATTTTAGAATGATGCAAGATGTTATAAATGATTGGTGCAACCATGGGATGGTGCACATGTGGATGCTCATGATGAAGTGCATATAGTATGATGTACATGTATATGAGCATATGATGTTTATGCATATGAACTTATGGTGCATATGTCATGATGCATAGTGAGAGATGCACATGATATATGATGAGGTGCATGCATGATGATGCACATGTTTATGAATGCGTGATGCGTATGCTCATGAGATATGGTGCTCATGATGCAATGTCAGCATGACTTGCTTCACCCATGAGGTTAGTCAAGGTAGAGAGGATAAATATAGAGTTGAGAAGTAATAAGTGCGGTGAGTCGCATTCTCACAAACCAAGATACCTAGCGCTCTAGTGGTAATCACATGGCTGCAGCACATGATCCACTAGGTTCCGTCGCGGCACCTTCGTTTATGAGACAACAACATCACCAGCTAAAAGAACTATAGGTTAGAAAGATGGGAAACTCATAGATTAGAAAGATGGGATACTCTTAGTGCAAAAGCATGTTAATCCATCCAAAATTCCCCAAATGCACATGTGTAATGCATTTCCATGCTCATGAGTTACTTTGTTAGAGATGCAGCATATGCATGCTGGGATGACACTCATTATGCATACCAATAGATTTTTGATGCCTTGTAACCATGTTCTCATTTATTTGTTTGTGAGCAAGCATAAGAATTTTTTGTCAAGGGCTGAGAATTTATAGTGATCAATGTAGGGATATCGATGCAAGGAAAGTGGAGTGATCACCTTTACATAGCCATAGGAAGTTGGTGGATCGCCTCTAAATTGAAGAAAAGGTGTATAAGCAATCGAGAGTACAACGGGGTTCCACTTGACTCGGCAAGGATATGGGTATGCTTCTATTAGAAACCATCCTAAGAGAAGATGGAGATAGATGGATCTTGCACTGATTGTGTTCATCTGTGGATAGAAACTTCAAAAACATACGTGGAGCATTCTTCCACCACCTAAATATCATCATTTTTAGGCAGGGGATGTAAAATCTCATGCCTTCCAATATTGGTATTCAACTTAGAGATAATCTGAGGCTATCATGCCGAAAATTCAGATATCGCTTTGCTGTCAGGGCTGTTGGACAGCAGGCCGAGGTCACTAAAAATTCCATATCTCTCAGCTCAAAACTGCAATGATGCTGAAATTTTACGAGCATGCAGAATATGAAATTCTAAACAACTTTGGTATTCAAGGTTTGCTCTGGATTTCAAAGGAAGATGACCAAAAAAATTTGAATTTCAGAGATCACTAGTTCTGAAATTCAGCAGGGCAGAGACCTAATGTTTTGTGCATAACTCCCAAACTAAAAATCTAGTGACCTTGAGATTTCTACAGGAGGTATATAGATACCTAAGGAGCATTCTTGGTATTCAAGGGTCGAACCAATTCAGATTGGAAAAGGGTCTAACTGATCAATTTTTAGAGTGCTATTGCCCAGAAATTTCAGCAGGACAGTGCTTCACTAAAAAGATCATATCTCAAAAATTAAGAACCCTATGACCATGAGATTTTGACAGCACAAAGTAGGCTATAAATAGAACATTTTTGGTATAGATTGTCTAGGAAAAATCTATTTGGAACAAGGTGTAAAAATTCGAGTTTTCCGTCTTGCTCATGATTTTGACAGAATTTCAGCATGACCTAGGCTTAGTGGTTTGATCGTAACTTCAGTTTTAAGCATCCTAAGATCATGAGAAATTCAGAGAGCAATCATAACTAGGTGATGATCAATTTCCCTAAAGAGATCCTAGTCAGAAATTTTCTAGATAATCCTTAGAAAAATTTGGACAGCATCTAGTTACAATCTTTGCTTAACACCTCATCAAAGCATCAAACTAGCATGAATGGTCCTTAAGAAACACAAATTAACTAGAGACCAAACAATACATGATTTAAGTTCAGTTTTGGTTTGATAGCTTTTACATGATGCAAAAGCGTCCTAAACTTCCTCACAAAAGCTTTTAAGCTTAAAAAGCGAAGTTAGTGCCGGTGGCAAGGCATACATATACGTCTCTCCTTATAATAGCTAGTCGAAAGCTGGGAAGCCTGCATAAGACCCTATGCAGGCTGCCAAACATTGGTGGGCTGCATTCCATAAGCCTGGATAGGCCTTATGCAGGTGCCAAACACCCATCTGCTAGCGTGAAGGCTGTACGGTAGATTGATTGTGAGAGGAAGTCTTGTACAATAAACCCAAAATAAGACCTTCCGAACTCTCAAGCTGATCAAGTGATCAAGCAGCAGGGACTAAGATTTATAGGGTCTTGAAGTCATGGTGGTTTGAATCCAGACCGTGGGTGCGTGTGCAGGTACTGCTCCGAGATGCGGACCTGGTCAGAGGAGCGGTAGAGCGTGTCAGCGGCAATAGGGCGAGGTAAAAGCGAATAGCGGGACGGAACGAAGATGGTACCTGTACCTGTGGGCCGGGAGGGGCCATGCTTTCGAAATCAAAATATCTGCCCTTCTCTTTTCCCCACCCATTCAACTCCATTTGACTCCTCTTTCTCTCTCCTCTCTCTCATTCTAGATCCGCGAGACGGCGGCGTAGGGTTGGACCTGGACAACGGGCAGCACCCGCCCCTGCAGGACACGGGCGGCGACGCGTGTAGGGGGCAGGTGCACCCGGCGGTGGCACTCCGCCTCGGGGGGCTCCACCCGAAGTAAGAGAGGAGCGGGCCGCCGGCGCCCACAGCCGCGGCACCGAGCGGGGCCTCAACGGCGAAGGGGTGGCGCGAGGCGGCCGCCGCGGTGAGGTCACAGGCGTTGGCGGCCACCAGGCGCGGGCGGCCGTCTCGGTCGTCTTCTCCGGCGTGGGCGCCTCCCCAGCGGTGGCGAGCTGGTCAACGGCGGGGGACGGGCGCCTCCCCAGCGCGACGGGTGCAGGGCTCCTCGCCGGTGGCCTCCCTGATCTGGCCAGCGTCGATGCCATCCAGCAGGTCAAGGTTTGATCAGCGTCGGTGCCCTGTTTCGGTTTTGTTTTTTCATGGCTGTTTGCAGGCTTGCAGCCTAATCAGATTTATCTTTTCCTATCAATTTCTACAAGAGCATGATCTTTTTCCCTGTTTTCCATTTTGCCCTTGCTTAATAGTTCTCACAGATCATGAAATCGGTGATTAATGTGCATAGAATGCGCAGTGCAAAATATGATATAATCGTTTTTCTTTTGTTAGCTCGATTTTTTTATTTTCGGTGGATCTTATTCAAATACACATAGCCATAGATCTACAACTTTCCCAAAGGGCGTCATATGTTTTGATCAACCGTTTGCCCGGGAACGTCGACCGAAGTTGCAGATTTTCCACGGCTCGAATTACTGTTCACAGCGCAGTCAAACCGATTTTTGGCCAATTTGCACTCAAAATTGGAATGTCCGCCAATTACGAAAAATGTGTTCCCGGAAATAACGAACAACTTTCGTATGGGCCGATTTTGAACTTCTATAGTGAAATTTGAAGAACGCGTAAGAAAACCATTTCAGCCTTAAAGGAGATCTAGGGTTTGACCGGGAATTTGAACTTCGACCAAGGTCTTTTGTGCAAAAGTGTGCACAATCAAGCAAAACATGCTTAGGGACTAATTAATCTTGATTAACCCAACTAATCGAGTTATTTATCTTTAATAAACACCTGGGGTGTTACAAAGACAATGTCGGCAACATGCTGCCTCGACCTCTCTAGACGATGGGAAGGAGTGTGTTGGTTGGAAGAGGAGGTAGCTAGGAGATTGACGACAACACCGTTGCGCTCTCTGTCAGCGATGCATCGATGCAGTGGCAGTGTGCAGGGGCATCAATTTCTTCCCGATGTAGAATGTCTGTTCCCATCACCCATCACGTATGTGATGGCTCTGCACGTGCTCCCTCCGTCACACGAAGAATACAAATCTATAAAATCTAAGATATATTAGCAGTGACATGAAAAAAGTTTGACGTGACACGAACCGCGTAAGCCCCGCGTCGCACCCGCGCCGGGCAACTCGGGCGGCGGAGACCCCGCGCACCGCCAGCCCCCTCCTCTCCCACCCTACCTCCCTGCCGCCGCCGGAGGGGCCGACCGGGAACCCATGCGGGCCCCGTGATGGCGGTGGCGGGCCTTTCATCTTCTGCCTCCCTCCGGGCGGTGGAGAGGTCTGCGCGAGTGCCCAAGGGCGCTGCGGCGCGGCGACGGGTAGGGCGCAGATCC
>CP053459.1:95692854-95802549 GCA_022644695.1 Cenchrus purpureus
GATATCATGTTTAGTGTTTGTATGTGTGCTCGGTTTCAAGCCAACCCTAAAGAATCTCACCTAAGTGCTTTGAAAAGGATCCTTAGATACTTAAAATACACACCTAGCATTGGCTTGTGGTACCCCCATGGTGCTTGTTTTGAGCTCTTGGGTTATTCGGATTCGGACTTTGTCGGATGTCGAGTAGACCGTAAGAGCACTTCGGGTGGGTGCCATTTGCTAGGTCGATCTTTGGTTGCTTGGTCCTCTAAGAAGCAAAACTCCGTGGCCTTATCCACTGTGGAGGTGGAATACATTTCTGCGGGGGCTTGTTGTGCTCAAATCCTCTATATGAAGAAAAGCCTCTTAGATTATGCTGTGGTTCTAGATAGGGTTCCCCTCCTTTGTGACAATGAAAGTGCCGTAAAATTACTACAACCCGGGTTCAACATTCGCGCACCAAGCACATTGATATCCGTCATCACTTCTTGCGAGACCATGTTGCAAAAGGGGACATTGTCCTTTGTGGTGTTCGCTCCGAGGAGCAATTAGCGGATATATTCACCAAGCCTCTTGATGAAAACACCTTTTGTACGCTTCGGAGTGAATTAAATGTGCTTGATGCGTCCAACATCATGTAATGCTTGTCATATAGTTTGCATTTGCATTTGTACATGATTAGGGGCTTGTCTAACCTTGATGAGATAGTGGTGAGTATGGGTCTTGCTTGAGCCGGTGGTTCTCTTGTTTCGCTCAAGGCATGTTGGAAGGCTCACCATGAATAAGCTTATCAAGGGTTCAAACTTGACAAGATAGTTTATCTTTCCACTTTGCATTTATGCTCGTCATGTAGGTTCCACTCATGTTTAATTTCATGCATTTGTTCTTGCATAGCATTGCGTGAGAGAAGTCACAAAGGAAACTCACACTATGAGAAAGTTGCTTAGCGTTCAATGCAAATCAACAACTCTTAAGGTGTGATGAGACAAATGATTGTGCTTAATGCCTATTGAGTTAAGTCCTAACGAGCTTAAGGTGTCTATCTCTAAGTTCAAAGGCAATTAACTCATACATTCCCTTTTTGGAGTTCCCTCCTCTCCTTTGGTTCTTAATTTGCCTATTTTATCTATGGTTTATCCCTTTTTAGTGAGCTAATTGTGTATCTATATGTATTTTACAAAGGAGTACTTGAGGGGTGAGGTTGTCACCGAATTGATCCAAAATGAGCTTGTGTTGGTTTGTGTGTGACATCTTTTGGATCACAAATGAGACTTAGTTCAGCGATGAACCGCCGCCATATAGGTTCAAAGGCTGTTCATCCTATGAAGGGGTTCGGCACTCGCTCTCGGTAGAAAATTTCTACCGTCGGATGAACCGATGCTCTTGGTTCAACCGCGGTTCATCCGGTTGAAGGAAATTCAGCTTCCACAGCACCCTCGAGCAATCGCCCGACGCATCTAGAAATACCGCCATCGGTTCATCCGGTGCGTTCTTTCACTGCGGAGCACAGTTGTTCCGACGATTCGACCGACGCTCGTCTTTTTCAATCGCCGTTCATCCGATGCTACTATGACATGTGGGTCCCGTCTGTCATAACGCGGTTGGTGGCGCCATCTCTTTCCTTCGAACCATTTCTCCTCGCCGCCACCGCCCGCACTGCGGCGCCACCACCTCGCCGCCCGCCATCCGTGGCGCCTGTGGTGCTCCCAGAGCTCATCCGCCGTCCCTCCGTGCTCACCGCCGGTCCCTTGCGCCGCCCCTCCGCTCAATCTGTGAATGCGCGTTGTCACCCTACCTTGGCTAGGGTTTCCGCCGCCGCCGCTTCCGGCGCGCCGCGGCAGCTCACCGGCGCCCATCCGAGAGTGCGCAGGATGTCTCTTTCACCTCCACAGCCGCTCCTCGTGCTCAATCCCGTGCTGTGGTGAGCAGTTCTCCAATTTTTCCCCCTCTCTGTTACTGTTTCAGTTCAAATTAGGGGAGAATCAATGAATTGCTCTTGTGGATTGCCTAGTACTCATGAGTAGTCACATCTTTAATCATCCTTCGCTCATTTGTATGCTCAATTTCCTATAGTTCTTGCTATACTTTCATGAAATTGAGCTTGAGAGTCACTATTACAATGCAATGAGTTTGATGTCTTAGGCTTTCTCACACACATCTTCTTGACACCTAAGGACATGCCTAGACATCATATCTTTATCTTGTGGCAATGCTCATAGCTTTTCTTGATTAGGCTCATATCTACTCTATTGCTATGCTTAAGGACTCCTTATCCTTAGTTACTTATCATGTTTATCTTCGTATCTCGCCATTCTATAATCTTCTATCATTTCTTTGACAGATGGCAGGTGACAAGAGAAAGGGTAAGGTGGTGGCCGAGCCGAAGAAGAAGAAGACCCGGTAGGAGGAGTGGGATCGTGTACTTTCGGTTCCGGACACTCGTGGTCACCCGCAGTGGGACATTCGATTGGAGAGTGCGAGACAGGGGAGCAGCCCTGTGGTGAGCAAGTGATAGCCACAAAGAAGAAGCATTGCTGCTCAGCCGGCACAGGCAGGCATAGAGACACCTCCTTTTGCTCCACGTTCCGGTCCTTGGACTCGTGGTGGACACTCACAGCAGACTCCGAGGCAGAGGAGAGCAGCAGTTGAGGAGATGGTGGCACTCGAGCAGCAGGCACAGCTAGTATAGGGGCCAAAGCTTCCCAGGGGTCCACGGGCAGAGGCTTTCAGTATGTACATCCGCGATCTGCGGAACTTGCCCGGGCCGAAGATCAGGCGGTTGAGGAGTGTGCCCGAGGACGAGTGGTTCCCTTGGGGCGAGAGAGGCGTGACCCTGCTCGATGATCCTCCAGGAGAGCTTCTACGCCTCCTACGTCCACAGGGGCTCACAGTTGAGTCAGCACAGGATGCTCCAGTTCACAACCCTCAGAGCAGCAGCAGCCAGAGAGCCGATCCTCCCTTTCTTCGACTTCCTTCCCGGCTTGGCAGATTTAGTGAGCAAGAGGTCCCGGTACGCCCCCGACTGGGTCCGGGTGTTCTACGCGACCGCTCACGCTTGAGGCTGACCGACTCTCCATTCACTTCATGTTTATGGGTCAGCAGCAGAGGCTCACTAGAGAGGGGATCGCAGAGCTGCTTGGGGTATGGCTTGAGGACGACTTGATCCACTACTTGGCCTACCCTGACGTCGAGGCTCCTCGTCATGCTCACTCACCGGTGCTACCCTCTGACGACGAGATCAGCTTCTTGTTCCTGCAGCCGTTCCTCCTGGTACTCCCAGGACTCCGGACCGCTTGACTCGCGAGGCGTACGTGGTACAATACGCGCTCCGGAGGTCCGTGCTCTAGAGGATGGGGAACGCCGAGTCTCTCCAGCGTGCCGGTGGCTCCTCATGTATGTTATGGCCAAGCGCCCATTTGATATTGTGGATATCCTGATCAGCGAGGTCGAGGACGCGATTATGGATGGTATGGGGATGACTCGACAGCAGTCGTTCGCTCACTTTGGATCAGCTTGGATGTCACGTCTCGAGGCCTAGCGCTACGTGACTACTTTGAAGCAGTCCAAGTACATCTTTCCGACCTACCAGCCTCTGATGCCCGGTGACAGGAGGTGGGGTCCGAGCGGTTTGAGACGGGCCGAGGAGACTCTGTGCACGCAGCAGAGGCGTGATGGATGAGGCAGCCCGGACGCTACACTAGCGGCGGTGAGGCACCTCTACCACGGATGCCACCGATGAGGAGTCCTCCAGTGACGACGACGACTTTGTGCCTGCCCCTGAGCCCGTGTTCGCGTTCGCTTCCACCCACGACGGCGAGGCGGGGTTCTACCTGCCGTGACGAGAGCTGAGTCACCGATCCCTCCTCAGTTACCGCTCGGGTGACTCGGCCCGGACCAGCTCACCTC
Organism: Cenchrus purpureus; assembly: GCA_022644695.1. Taxonomy (NCBI): domain Eukaryota; kingdom Viridiplantae; phylum Streptophyta; class Magnoliopsida; order Poales; family Poaceae; genus Cenchrus; species Cenchrus purpureus. Next base: position 95,696,740 of record CP053459.1, read on the forward strand.
CCTCATTCGAGACCACTGGCAGAGACACGTGCCACCTTCCGGTTCAGCAGGCGATGTGTGCAGCCCAATAAGCACCGAGGAGGCTCGGCAGTGATCCTTGAGGGAATCCGTCACAACACAGGAGGCACAGAGGCAGCAGATGATCCGACCGGATGTTGACCACGGATGTTCACATTCATGTCTAGTTGCCTATTGGCACATTTTATCTATAAATATTTCCTAACATTTACTGGAAAAGGACTAAAATATAATTAGATCACCTTATTAGGGTTTATATTGATAATTTCCACGAGTTTTGGTGAATCTATGAATTCTGAGGACTATTCGAGAAAATATGCAAAGAAACCACTCTAGAAGACTAAGGCTCCGAACTCAACGTGACTTAGTACCTAAGAAAGAAGCATCTAGAAAGATCAAGGACCCACTCGAAGTGGGGGGGCCCACCCCACCCGTCGGCCTAGTGGTGGGGCGTCGCCTCCCTCGGCGCCAAATGGGCCCAAGCTTCAATGTTCTTCCACCGCCTATGAGGATCAATCTAAACCACAAGTTAAGGTCGGTTTGATCGTGCATGCACGCCATCTCCTCCGGGCTATATAAGCGCACTTCTCCTGACCCGGCGGACAACAATTTATTCTATCGATCCTCCATGCCTATCTCGAGATTAGAGCTCTAGATTAGAATTAGAGTTGGAGAGTTAGTATCAAGTTGAGAGATTAGAGCCACGATCTATTTAGATCTAGCTAATCTTGTTCGAGAGGATTAGAGAGGTAGAGGCGAAGTCAAGGAAGGCCGGACCGCTTGGTGTCTCCTCTTCATCTTCTACCTCGGATCAACTCCATTGGAGCCCCGATCCCGAGACCTTGTGGAAAGATCGACTTCTTATTCAAGTGAGTAACATTGTTTTTATTGTTCTTACGGTTCATAACTCTCGAGTACTTTAATTCTGTCGCTCTTGAGTTAAAGTTACATGTTTAGTGTAAGCGTGGTGCTTAGACTAGCTAGCTTATGAATGCCATCTATATTAGGATCGTGTGGTAGAAGCGGAAGTGACCTTGTTCTGTCGTCCTTTGCGTCCACCTCCGTCTATAGAAACCGTAGGACTCCCCCATAGATTCTCGGAGGTTCCCTTTCCTAAGTGTGCCTTGACAATCACCCCATAAGAACAATATAAACATAGCTTGTGAGAATAAGAACCGACATCCTTAAGTTTTCTTATCTCTCTTCGTCAAATCCTTGATAGCTACTCGTGATTAGTTATATACCTCGATACTCTCTTTACCATTCTCCTTGTGGATTCGATATTTAAAACCCTCTCCGGGTGGAATGCTCACGGATCCGCAGCGCTATGGATTATCCACCATAATATTTCGTAGGCTTAACAAATACCAACAAGCATTTCTTGCGTGAGAACGGTTAAGAGAAAACTCTTCGAGTATAACTAATCTTGTATCTTTCTTTTTCTTTTAGTTTTAGATTACCCTCGTCCTTATGGACACTACCCTCATTAAAGACTTTTCGGCACCCTCAGAGCTCAGCCTTAGGCCTATGCCATCATCGAAACCAATCCTATCTGATGCCTATGAGCTGCGCCACGGTTAATAGAGATGGTCCAAACCAACACTTTCTTAGGAATAGAAGGCGAAGACCCTTATCATCATCTCCGTTTTGAGCAAACTTGTGACTGCACGCACATTGAGGGTATGTTAGATGAGACTATCCATTGGAAGCTTTTTCCATTCACCGAAAGGAAAAGCTCGCCAATGGTACACCGACCAAAGAGAAGATGAAAGGCGATTGGGGAACTCTCCGTGCAGATTTTGTATGGATTTTATCCCTTATCTAAAGTAGTCGACCTCAGAATCAAGATCATATCCTTCAAACAGGGGGATAATGAGTCTATGAGTTCATCCTCGGAACGTTTTGAACTCCTTTGCAAATCCAGACCAGATCTAAGCCTTCAAGACCATATTCTCCTTCAACATTTCTATATTGGTCTTAATAAGGAATCTAGAGCCTATTTGAATGTCTCCTCTCATGGATCATTCATACACCTTACATCTAGTGAAGCTAGAACTGTCCTAGACAACATTCTAGCCAGCACTAATGATGGTCCTTTAGAAGAGAAAATTTTAGAAGAAGAGATTCCAGAGATAGCTACACCAGAACCTATGCCAGAAACATCTGAACTTATAGCTATCCAACATATAGAATCACCACAGGAAGAAATTCCTCTACCTGATTTTATAAATGATATCGAGGATGATTTATTTTCCGATTATGGAAACACCTCGAAATATCATAAAGAGAAGAGGCCTCAAAGCACACATCTTCTTCACATGAGAAGATAGACCCTTTGAGCAAACCTTCTCAAGAGAACACACACTGGAGCTTGCATCCATCATGAGTGGGGAATGGTTGGAAGAGTCAGAGCTTTCCTCTGATGTAGTCCATTTGGATTCACCTTCTATATCAATTCAATGTACAATCAATGGAACCCCCTTTGATGCCCTTTATAATCCAGTTGTGGGAATCAATATAATGGCCTTATCCTTTTCCATCGTTTATCAAAACAAGCCATTATCTCCCACAACGAAATTATTAAAGTGCTCCTCAGACAAATTATTCAAAGTTCGGGAATTTCTATGTCTTACCTATTTCAGTTTACACATGCCAATTCACCGAGCTTTCACATTTGTGATATTAAGGAGTTCGATCTTTTAATAGGCTATCCTTTAGAAAAACTCCTTAAAGAAGGACACATAGGGAAACTTGATGTTTGCCTAGGCAAAACCATTAAAGTTCCCTTACACTTCTCACATTCGATCCATACTAAGACCGAACCCAGTCCTGAACCTGACCCAATGGAAGAGGTGAATGAAGCATCTAGAACATTTTGTAGAATCCAATCAAGAAGATGTCATGAATTCTTCATCGAGGAGGAAGAAGAAAATCCTGAATCCGAGCCCCTCGATGAAACCGAGGAACCCTTGAGACCTCCCATTGAGCTTAAACCTTTACCACCTGGTCTTAGATATGCCTTTTTGCATAATGATTTTGAGTCTCCTGTGATCATTAATGACCAACTCACTCAGGAAGAGACTCATAGGCTGATAACCATCTTAGAACAACATCGGCCTTTGGCTACTCGCTCCAAGACCTTAAGGGCATCAGTCACGCCTTTGCACTCATCGCATTCCTACTGAGACCTCGATGTTCTACCATCTAGAGAGCCACAACGAAGACTCAACAATGTGATGAGAGAGGTAGTGAAGAAAGAAATTGAAACTCTTACACGGGATTATATATCCCGCACCACATAGTGAGTGGGTGAGCCCGTGCAAGTTGTGCCTAAAAGGAGGCATGACTTGTAAAAAATGAGAGGAATGAATTAATTCCTCGAGAGAACCATCAGTTGGTTGGCGTATGTGCATAGATTATAGAAAACTCAACAAAGCCACAAGGAAAGATCACTTTCCACGCCTTCATTGATGAAATGTTAGAGCGGTTGGCAAATCACTCTTTCTTTTGCTTTCTTGATGGATATTCTGGATATCACCAAATTCCAATCCATCCCAGTGACCAGAGCAAAACCACTTTTACATGCCCTTATGGAACTTATGCTTATCATAGAATGTCTTTTGGGCTATGTAATGCTCCAGCTTCTTTTCAAAGATGTATGATGTCTATATTCTCGATATGATTGAAGAGATCATGGAAGTTTTCATGGATGATTTTCTGCTTATGGAAAACTTTTGATGATTGTCTAGAAAACTTGGATAAGGTTTTGCAAAGATGTGAAGAAAAGCACTTAGTCCTTAATTGGGAAAAATGTCATTTCATGATTAGAGAAGGAATAGTGCTAGGCCATCTAATTTACGAAAGAGGAATTGAGGTAGATAGAGCTAAAATAGAAGTAATTGAACAACTACCTCCACTGTTAATGTCAAGGGAATCAAGTTTTCTTGGCCATGCTGGTTTCTATAGAAGGTTTATAAAAGATTTTTCTCATATTGCTAGACCTCTTACAAACTTGCTTGCCAAAGATGTTCCTTTGACTTTGATGATGCTTGTCTTAAATCTTTGAAACTCTAAAAATGCTCTTATTTCGCACCCATTATACAACCCCCGATTGGTCTTTACCTTTTGAAATTATGGGTGATGCAAGTGATTATGCTGTGGGGCTGTTTTGGGGCAAACAAAGGACAAGAAACATCATGCCATTGCTTATGCTAGGAAAACTTTGACAGACCTCAACTTAATTATGCCACAACTGAAAAAGAACGCTAGTCGTTGTTTATGTTGACAAGTTTAGATCTTACTTAGTAGGAGCAAAAGTTATTGTTTACACCGATCATGCCGCTTTAAAATATTTGCTCACTAAGAAAGATGCTAAACCTAGATCAATAAGATGGATTCTCGCTTCTCCAAGAATTTGACTTAGATATAAAAGATAAGAAGGGAGTAGAAAATTGCTGCGATCATTTGTCTAGAATGTATTTTGAGAAACCACAGGAACTACCCATTAATGACGAATGAGGGACGACATGCTCTATCGGATCGCCCCGACCGCACGTACGCAGATATTGTTAATTTTATGGTTGCGGGTATGTACCACGAGCCGACAAGAAAAGCTTATTTACGAGAGTCGCCATCACCTCCGGGATGAACCATACCTTTTCGAGTATGCTCGACGGGTTACTCGGGAGGTGTGTACTACCGAAGAAGGAATGAAGATCATTGAGAAGTGCCACTCATCACCATATGGAGGTCATTATGGAGCTCCGCACACACGCAAAGATCCGCAAAGCGGATTTTTGCCAACCATGTATCCGCATACAAAAGATTTCACGAAGGTGCAACTCTGCCGGAGGCACGGAAACATCAATTCCGTAAATGCCATGCCACCGACAACCAACCTTCGATCGAGCTTTTGATGTCCGGGAATTGACTACATGGGACCATTCCCAAAATCCGGAAAATTCGAGTACATCTTAGTGGCAGTTGACTATGTCTCCAAATGGGTTGAAGCCCTGCCATGCAGATCTGCTGACCACAAAAGCTCAATAAGAATGTTTGAAGAGACAATATTTGAGATTTGGTACGCCAAGGTTAGTGATAAGTGATGGAGGATCCCATTTCATCGACAAAGCGCTTGAGAAATACCTCATGAACCATGGGATCCAAAGACAATGTCGCTACTCCTTACCACCCGCAAACAAGTGGTCAAGCGAGACGTCCAATAAGCGGATCAAGAACATTCTACGAAGACGGTGGACCAAATGGGGATAAAATAGAAAGACAAGCTACCGAAGCACTTTGGGCTTATCGGACTGACTTATAAAACCCCCATTGGAATGTCTCCTACCAACCGGTCTCACGGAAGACATGTCACTTGCCGGTTGAGCTAGAATTCAAGGCTCATTGGGCAATAAAGAGATGAAACATGGACTTTGAAGCAGCCGGAACAAAACGGAAAATGCAACTATCCGAGCTAGAAGAATGGAGAGAGAAGGCGACATAAAGTGCCAAGATCTACAAGGAAAGAACCAAGAGATGGCACGACAAGAGAATCATAAAGAAAGAATTCAACCCAAAGGCGATCGGTATTACTTTTCAACTCTGAGGTATGACTCTTTGGGCACGGGAAGCTATGAAGCAAGTGGACGGACCATACAAGGTGGTGAATTCATCGTCACAGAGTCACTCTTCAAGGCAGCAGAAGGTACGTTATTTAAGGTAAATGGTCAACGTCTTAAAATATTTTTAGAGCCCAATAAAGAGTCTCGAGGATTTAGATGAAATAGATTTCTTTTGTTTTCCCACGAATATTAATTTTAGGCCGTAATGGGCTGTCTTAGGGTTTTAAGGATCGCACACGGTTAGAGCACATAGAAGATCGTCGCGAGACGGCGTGGTGGGGGCCGACCGCCTCCTCGGGCCGATCGGGCCTGCCCGCCTCGCGCCACTCGCCCATGCTATCTCTAAGGTGCTCGGTTTTGGAAAAACTTGTTCGGGATCTTTACGAGATATCCCATAGCCTTTCCAAGCTAGGTCAACCCCCTCTGCAAGTCCGTGACCGATATATAAGCAGGGGCAGACCTCCACCTTTTTCTCATCCCAAAGCCTCCAAGTAGCAGCAATGGCCAACAAGCAGCCTGTCCCCTTTAGTTTTGAAGCCAAGGCGGTTGTTCCTTTCGAGAAGGAAGCAAAGCCGCTAGCCTCCTTGCCTCCTGATCACATCCCTCTCTCGCTGTTCCCGCCTAGTCGTCCACGTTCGCCGCCACCGCCTAAAGAAAGCAGGCAGGCAATGTACGCTCACGATCGCCGCCGTGAAGACTCGGAAGAAGCCGATCCGTATTCCTAGCTACATGGATCTGAAGAAACCAAGGGATGGAGAGCGACTCGCTGACGTGCGCATGGACAAGCATGGCAACACAAGGGTGCATAAGTACACCACCTCCTCAAGCCGTGTTACCATCGACGGAGTTCGTGCCAAAGAACCTCAAATCAAGAGAATTCCGGTCATCGAAACCAGCCAGATGTCGAAGACCGGAAGACCGTGCTGAGCTAAGCAGAAGTAGCAAGCCTGGCGAAACTTGCAAAGAGATCCACCGCGTCAACACTTCCCTCACCAAGACCGTCCTCAAACTGTTAGAATCAAAGAAGCGAAGGGACGATGAGGAACACCATAGCCGCGACCTTAAGAAGGGCAAGCGCCCTTTGTAAACACCTTAGTTAGAGAGCACATTAGTGATAGTTAGTTCGAGTTAGTTAGTTTGCTTTAGTTGTTAGAGTTGTTTAATAAAGTGCTTTCTCCTTTAATAAAGAAGTATTCCACAAGTTGAGCTATTTTTGCCTATATATATATTCTGGATATGTTTTTGTCTCCACCATACTGTGCGTGCAAGATAACAGAAAACAAGTGTGGGGGAGAAGAACAGACGACCAAACGACATCTTCCACGACCAAAATCAAGAAAAGCGGAAAAGCACAAAACAACGACTGCACGAACGACGAGAACCAGTTCAACCTCGTCACCTCCACCACTCGGTTTGCTTCTGAACTTTTTAAATTTTTGTAATTTGCTTTCGTTTCGAATTTAAATAAAGATGCCTGCTAAAATGTCACGATAACCTAAAAGATAAAGTTTCACATGTTTATGCTCTTAGAAATATTTATTGCCTTTGGGATGATCAGAATGAGGTTAGAATAATGAGAACCATCTTTCTTTTATCTTGTCTATGGAGAGTGCTTTATTTAAAAATCATTAGCTAAGTTTCTCCTTTGTGATCAATAATATATCTCGTGAGCTTTCATTGAAAATAAATTTGATTAAATGCGCTTACTTGTATTGAGCTTTGTCAAATCTAGAGCTATGTTGAAGTTTTGTCTAAGTCTATGATCAAGATCACGTACACTGCTTTCACTAAAATATCTATGCTCTAAGATTTTTGATCTGCCTCCCATATCATGAAAAAGGTACAACTAAAAAAGAAGAGAGAAAAGCCAAAGAAAGAAAAGAAAAAATTATGAGTGGAGAGAAAAGTGAGAGAGAGGAGAAATGGACAAGTGTTCTACGGAAGAACCCCTCTCAGGAAAAAAGGCAAAAAAAAGAGAAGAATAATGGACATATGTCCGAGGGTGAGTAGGGCCCACTTCTCTAAAATAATAAGTGAGAGAGTAATAATGGACGCGTGTCCGAGGGTGAGTAGAACCCAACTCTCCACAAAATAGCTGAATACCTTGTTCTAAGAAAATGGGAAAAGATAGAAGAAAGTTGGTTTTTAAAATTTGACACACGCACATATCTTGATCTATGACCTGTGATGTGCCTCTTCATGGATCTGATTTTGACCCAAGAATATATGCAAAGTAAGTTTGCTACATCTTTACATTCTAAAAACTTCACATATATGTAAGAGTATCACAAAGGAGTAAGCAAGGCTGCATTTTCTTTTCAAAACTTATTCAAACTCTCTCCATTGACTTGATTTGAGAAATAAAGGTGATCTGTTTCTAACTATGCTCGATATCCCTAAGTACAGATATGACTAAGGAGTATAATTATGTTGATTCTTGTCTCTACGGTTGTAAACCATCCTTTTATCGAGGACGAGTAAAAGCCTAAGTGTGGGGGAGTTTGTTGGCACATTTTATCTATAAATATTTCCCTCACATTTCTTGGAAAAGGACTAAAATATAATTAGATCACCTTATTAGGGTTTATATTGACAATTTCCACAAGTTTTGGTGAATCTATGAATTTACAGGGACTATTCGAAAATATGCAAAGAAACCACTCTAGAAGACTAAGGCTCCGGAACTTAACGTGACTTAGCACCTAAGAAAGAAGCATCTAGAAGGATCAAGGACCCACGAAGTGGACCCCGAGGGGGCCCACCACTGATCGGCCGGTGGTGGGGCCTCGCCTCGGCGCCAAATGGGCCCACCTAATGTTCTTCCACCGCCTATGAGGATCAATCTAAACCACAAGTTAAGGTCGGTTTGATCGATGGTGCACGCCATCTCCTCCGGGCTATATAAGGCACCCCGACCCTGTGTGAGACAACAATTTATTCTATCGATCCTCCATGCCTATCTGAGATTAGAGCTCTAGATTAGAATTAGAGTTGGAGAGTTAGTATCAAGTTGAGAGATTAGAGCCACGGTCTATTTAGATCTAGCTAATCTTGTTCGAGAGGATTAGAGAGCGTAGAGGTGAAGTCAAGGAAGGCCCGGACTGCCGGTGTCTCCTCTTCATCTTCTACTGGGATCAACTCCATTGGAGCCCCGATCCACGAGACCTTGTGGAAAGATCGACTTCTTATTCAAGTGAGTAACATTGTTTTTATTGTTCTTACGGTTCATAACTCTCTGAGTACTTTAATTCCTGTCGCTCTTGAGTTAAAGTTGCATGTTTAGTGTAAGCGTGGTGCTTAGACTAGCTAGCTTATGAATGCCATCTATATTAGGATCGTGTGGTAGAAGCGGAAGTGACCTTGTTCCGTCGTCGCTGCGATCCACCTCCCGTCTATAGAAACCGAGGACTCCCCATAGATTCTCGGAGGTTCCCTTTCCTAAGTGTGCCTTGGACAATCACCCCATAAGAACAATATAAACATAGCTTGTGAGAATAAGAACCGACATCCTTAAGTTTTCTTATCTCTCTTCTCAAATCCTTGATAGCTACTCGGTTGATTAGTTATATACCTCGGATACTCTCTTTACCATTCTCCTTGTGGATTCGATATTTAAAACCCTCTCCGGGTGGAATGCTCACGGTATCCGGCGCTTGGATTATCCATCATAATATTTCTGTAGGCTTAACAAATACCAACATTGCCTCGTGGCTCTTCCGTGATCGGCTGCAGCTTCCCGACTTCCTACACCTCAAAGCATCTCCGGGCCGACTCGAGTGCTCCACTACACCGGTGGGTTCGTGAACGTCCCTATAGCATCTTTTCCACGATCGCGCTCCTTTAGACGGTGGATGTTCGCGGTACCTCGACGACTCCTCGACGGTGGCAGCTACCACCTTTCTTGAGCAGCTTCAGATGACTACTCGACGTCGACTCAGCTACCGTCTCCGATCACTACAGGGCCACTTATCTTTGAGACGCTGCTGTACTCGCTACCCGGTCGCGGGTGTCTTCACCTCTACCGAGCTTTGCTACACCGTGGACTCAGGGTTTGGATCAGGAGGATCAGTACCTTCACGCCGTCACCGAGCAGATCTCCACCGCGGTTGCCTCCGATCCAGCTGTTCAGGGTCCCGAGGCCACTCGGGCTACTACTTGAGTGCACGGGTGCCTCTCCACCTTCTCCACCTCAGACGGATCCGACACGCTTCTCGGAGTGGTCCCGGCCGAGTCCGACGAGGAGGACGCTTTGGTTTCACCGTCGAGGCCTTGAAGGCTATCTCTACCTCGCCGCCGGATCCCCCTCTCCACCTCAGTAGGATTAGCTCTCTTTTTGGTGCTCGTTGCCAAAGGGGGAGATAGATAGGGGGAGTAGAGATAGGGGGAGTTAGGGGAGAGTGCTAGGAGTTTGAGTTTTTGTTGCCTCTCTTGCTTTTGTGGAGTTTCATGATGAGACATGTATTTTGATCTTGTGTATGATGTTGATTTACATGTCTAATCATGATTGTGGTGCTCGTTTACCTTAATGCATGTGTGTTATTGCTTATATCTTGTTTCATGCATTAGTAGTAGAGTTTATATGCTTTAAATTCAATATTCATATATCTCTACTCGTGTTGTCATCTATCACCAAAAAGGGGGAGATTGTAACCATCTAGGCCCTTTCGCACCTTTGGTAAGGGTGTGTTTCGGTGATAAATGACAACCATATGCTTGTGACTAACCTTTGTTTTGTAGCGGATTATATCTTGGGTTATTATCATAAGTATTGAATGAAAAGAGACCCCTCAATTTGAAATTATGGACGATCAATGGACAAATACTACAAGGCTAAGGACTTTGTTAGTTCCAAGTGTCACAAGGAGATGAAGGACACTTGGATTGCTAGTTTGTAGTGTTTGACCGTACTATTAAGAGGGGTTCATGCACTAGTAGCTTGACCATGCACCAAAAGCCATGAAAATATGCACACTCAAGTTCCTTGGATGCTAATCAGCTCAAAGTACTCTTGGAAACACATTAGAAGCAAAAGAATCGACGAAAAACTCAAAGGCGATTGAATTGGATGAGTTGAAATTCAAGTCATAGCGTCGGATGAACCAACGCCCTTAATTCTACATTCGTCGGATGAGTTCTGCGGCTAGAGTTTTCAAAGATCAGGGATGAACCGACGGCCCTAGCATCAGTTCATCCGGTGACCTAGGGTTTTAATGAAGTTTAGAAGCTCGGCCTCTTGACCGGATGATCCGATGCCCTGACGAGCGGTCCATCCGACGCCTACATTCAAATCATACAGAGACGCGTCAAGATTCTTGCCTCAGCACCGGATGAACCGACGCTTCATACACACCTCAGCGGTTCATCCGACGGCAATGTTTGAACTACGATCTTGCAGAGTGGGTGCTCTTCAGACCGGATAGACCGACGGTGCGTCGTGCATAGCGTCGATGCATTGATGGGTCACCGGGTTCAACGGCTAATTCAGCGCCTGTGAGTGACCGGATGATCCGACGCCTGCGCAGGGGGATACCATCGGTTCATCCGACGGTACTACTTTTCAGGGAAACTTTTCCAACGGCTAGCCTCCCTTGCTAGGCCTATAAATATGACCCCTGCGTCTCTTGAGCTACCTTTGCCACTCACGAAGATCTCTGAGCCAAGGAGAGAAGGAGATTGAGTTCTTGCTCATTGGGATTCTCTTCCTCTTGTTTGAGGAGCTCTTTCTTAGTAATCAAGGGTTTCAAGGTGCATACATGGCTTAGCTGAGTGCTCAAGTCAAGTGAAGGTGTGTGGGCTAGTTACTCTTGGAGTTTGAAGGCTCTATACGGTCTTGGTGCTTTGGGGTTCTTGGTGAGCTCTTGGAGATTGTGGGAGCCTAAAGAAAGTTTGGTGTACACGGTTCGAGACCCACCCGAGGAGATGGAGAACGGGTACTCTTAGTGAGCACTTAAGTCTTGGTGACTTGAGGGGGAGCAATACTCTTAGTGAGTGCTCCAACATGGATTAGGGGGAAGCATCAACTTCTCGATACCACGGGAAAAAATTCGGTCGTCTCTTGTGCCTCTCTCTACTTTCTTGCATTTATTTTCAGTACCTAATTTCCGCACTTAAGTTTCCTTGCCTTTGTTCTCTTTAAGTTGCTTGTTTGCATCTTATCTTGACTAGGGTGATCCATATCTCTTAGTGTGATATTTGCTAAGGAAACTCTTGTTAGTGTGCTTAGTAGTAGAGAAAAACCTTTTTAGATGGACAACACTAGTTGATAGGCTAAGGTTTTCTTCATGTCTTAGAAATTGAAAAGAAGGCCCATATTCAAACCCCCCCTCTACGGGCCATTGATCCTACACCTTTCAATCTCGCCTTCACTCGTGGCGTAACACTCCACGGTAGTGGCCGGCCTGCTCGCGGCCAGTGGCACCGTGACGATACCCAGCCCGGTGCTAGGGAGCTCGGCCTTTCCATTAACAACCATATGTGTGACCTTCCAAATATGTTTATGGGCTTCCTCATCACCATGTGACCCAGAGATGTTTTCTGAAATTCAGTCTGACCTGCTATACACACGAGCCGACGCTCCACAAGGCTTAGGTCCACTAGAGTCCACAACAACAAGGCCATGGGTCTAACTCAACTAAAAAAACTAGTCTATTGGATGAGGACCGACCCCACCTATGTTGTGCTCCTTCACCATCAATTTTCGATGTGAGAATAAACCCAAAACCAACCGTTTTCGTGCCCGGGTGTGCCTACCCTCCGCTTCCATGATGAGCATTCGCGTCGCGAGGCCCGTCGGCGCCGCCGCGTGAACTAACTGCCCGCGCACGCGGAGTTTTTTTTTTTTTTTTTTGACGGTCACCAGGGGAAGAGCATCCCACCTGAATATTTTCATTGATAGACTTGTGGCAAGTCAAAGAGCTGCAACACATGACAACAACCCCACAACACAAGGAAACAGAAAATATTTAGGTGGCAGAACTGGGAAGTGAAGGCCACCGCGCCGCGGCGCTTGACCACGCGCCGAAGAGCGGCAGTGGCTGCGTGCGGTCAGCCATCGCAGCACATGCCCCGGCGACGAAGGCCACCGGCCGGCCCCATGGCCGTCTCGTTCCATCTCGCCCGTCCCCGCGCCGGAACGCGTGAGTCATGGCATCCTGAACCACGTACGCCGCACTATCTGAGCGCAGTCCACGGTGCGCGGATGCGCCACGCTCTTGTTCTGGAGTAGTACGAGCAGCTTTGTCAATGCAACCTGAGTGAATTACTGAACCACTATAGCTTCGGATTCTATGGCATTTTTTCCCTCACAAAGTAAACGTTTCGATTGATATCCTATCCAAAATCATCGTCTAAATAAGCAGGTGGTCATGGCGTGAAGTAGATGAGTCCTGCAAGTTACTAATTTGTTTGCGATCGATATCATAACATTTAGATGTTGGAGTGTCAGTGTCACATCCATAAAGGATGATGATGAGGTCGGTATGAAATCAAACAATACGTGCATGACTCAACTGTAAAATTAAGGTCACATCAGACCTGTGACAAAGCGTTTGTTCAAAAACAGTGAGCCAACAAGTTGGATTCTTCCTCTTGCGAGAGTCTTCCGGCCAGTTCTTCTCTATAAATAGAGGATGGTGCGTGTGTTTCACAATATAGAAATAAAAATGTTGGTAAAATTTAGCTAGGGATAAGCTAAGATGTTGGTGGAAGCTGAAAGAGATTGTTTTGATCCAGTGTCAACGTCTGAGTATCCACAAACAAAAGGAGCGGCAGATAGACAAGAACTGTGTCCCGCGATGAACCAGGTGGAGGCCCGTCGCCACCACGAGCGTCAAAGGTGGCTGTCCCTCGCTGAGATGGCGAGGATGTCGGTGCAGGAGACGACAGCCGGTGCAGACCTTCTCGACGGCAGACTTGATGGCCTCGATGACCTCGAAGCCTCTGACGGAGCCGTCGTTTTGGCGTCGCCATCTTCTCGCCGCTGGAATTGAAGCTGGGCATGTCGTCCAGCAGCTGACCCAACAACACACAGAGGACACCTGCGGAGAGGACGCGCGCCCCACGCCACGGCCGGGAACCACTAGTGCGTGCGCCGCGCCAACCTGCTCCGTCCAGGGGTACGCCGTGGTGGACGCGTGAGAAGGAGTGAAGGACACCGGCCTTGCCAAGGCCGTCCGCCACGGGGACAAGACCATGCGAAGCAGCGGAGGCTGCACTCTCGGCCATGACAGACGCGGACCTCGTGGCCTACCGCGTGCACCATCCAGTGGGTGGTGTTAACGCGAGCATGGCGCTCACCCCGCCGGCGCTTTTTAGTTGTTGACGTCGGCGGCTTTGTTTGGCCGGCCACGCGGACAAAATTCGCCAACGCGGAGCCTCACCCAGACAAGAAAAAGATAGATGGGCTCAATTACTTGGGCCTCCGGTTAGCCCAGCAACGCTACCGCGTGACCTTTTCTCTTCTTAATACGATGGAATCGTGGCCGCGGCTTTCCGATCCAACGGTTCAAGGACCCAGGCCGGACGGTATTTCGCAAGCTGCGCTGCGCTTCGCCGCGCCGTCGCGTTCGACATCGCCGGCGTTCGTGACACCACAGCACCCTCCCCTAGTTTCAAATCAGCGGCATTCAGGCCGGCGTGCTCCCTTCAACCTCTCCTTCACTCTTCGCGCGTTGCGCTCCACGGCGATATGCCCGTGGCCAGCGCCGCCGGGCGCCGGTCGACACCGCCAAGCTCCGTCGCGGGCATTTCGTCCGCCCCGAGCGAGGAGCCCGTCCTCGTCCATGGCTGACCCGACGACCAAGGCGATATCAGTGGACGCGCGTATCGACAACCGCCTCGTGCACGCGCAGAGCCCGGGTGCGTCCACCCTCCGCGTCCGCGATGAGCATTGGCGACGCGAGGCCCGCCGCCGCGTGAACCAACAACCCGCGAGCGCGGACGCAGACGCAGACGCAGAGTTGTGTGGCGGAAATGGAAAGGCCACCGCGCCGCGGCGCTCGACGCCTCGACCACGCTGCCCAGGTGCAGCAGTGGCTGCGTGCGCTCAGCCACCGCAGCGCATGCCCCGGCGACGAGGGCCGCCGGCCGGCCGCATGGCCGAGTCGTTCCATCGCCCGTCCCTGGGCTGGAACGCGTGAGCCATCGCGTCCCTGAACTACGCGCGCCGCACTATCTGGGTGCCGCAGGCAGGATGCGCCATGCTCTTGTTCTGGAGTTTTTGGATGAGCAGCTGTCAACCTGAGTGAATTACTGACCAAGTGACCAGGTACTACATCACTCACCAAAGGGATTTCTGATACTACTGTATTCTGAATACTCCCAAGTCTGGATTTTTTTTTTTTTTTGGAATCCTAAGTCTGAATTTTCTGAAATTTAACAGCAGGCACAGATGCTGCGGTCCGAAGATCTACAGAACTCGACTTGAGGAAATCGAAACGAAATATTGGCGACTGCCTATCTTTAGCAGCTCTCCGTCACCAGCAGCTAGGTTGCCATGTGGCCTCTCGAAATTTTAGCCCCTTTCCTGGCGAGACCGCGAGGAGCGGGCCCCACCCTGCCTCTGCTTTTTAAGCCCCATCCTGGCCATCTGCTCCATTTCTCCAGCATCCTCCTCCACCTCAAGGCTCTCCTCTCGGAGGTACGTGTGGCTCATCCTCCTCTTCCTCCACCTCCTCCATCGCGCGATGATCCCCACATGCATGAGCATGACATCTTCTCGTATTGTTCGTTTCTGTGTCCCATCTGTTTTGGTACATTGGCCTGGCAACCGCTAATTGTGTTTGTGCTCCACTCCTTCTAGGATTGGAGCCATTGAGATGTGTTGTACAAGTACATGTGTGCATGTATAATGTCTGATGAGTACATATTGATTCAATTTTATATATTCGTGTAACACAAAAATACCTAGTACTAGCCAAGAAACAATTGTGTGATATTTTAGATAACTTCCGTATTTTCTTTGATTGATGAGTACAAGAAGCTGGATTTTCGGCAATATCACCAACACATGGACATTTGGATACAAAGATGATTAGGAGCACAATATGCTCTAATCGAATTATTATGGAGATGTACTTTTTCATAAAAAGGGAATGGGTGTCTTGTGCCAACAATTACTACTGCACGCTCAAAAGTAAAACTATCCCTGAAATATGAAGATCCTTTATCCTAAATTTTAATTGTATCAGATTGTTTAAGGCTAACCATCACCTCTTTGAAGTATTTACTTTTTTTTTTTGCGAAAGATCTTTGAAGTATTTACTGCATTGACATTATTCAGTTTTGATTGCACTTCACACGTAGCATTGAGCCATTGACCTGAGAGCAATAGGAATAATACTTTGGTGCTTTTTGTTCAGAGATCTCTTCTTTCTTTTATCAGGTCACGTAGGGTGACCCTTTAATGGCAGATGTCCTGTCACGACCTCATGAGCACCGTCTAAGCTCTGGTGAGTATGCATGTAATTTGAATGCCATAAGTTTTTATTTTTTATTGTTCGTTGAACCCGAATATTATACAGTAGTATTATATCTTCCTTTGTCCTCATAAAGAAATTATGATATTTCTAATCAATATCAGAATGTGTGCATAGTGATGTTTAATTGAAATTGACATGTATGGCGATTGGCGAATAAACTTTTCCTTTGCCTATGCATAATATAATTCCTCAAAATCAATTTTTTCCATGCAATGAATCTGTGCAGAATTGACTCTTGTAGAAACTCTGTTTCAGCCTTAGATGGACACTATGACGAGAAGAGAAAATCCAATGTGGAATACTCAGAGGACGAAAAGAAAGCGATGATCGCGTCTCTGAAGAAGAAAGCGATGAGCGCTTCACAAAACATGAGGAATTCCATGAAGAGGGGGCGGAAGAGCAGCAGCAAGGTCATGTCCATCTCAATATTGGATGAGCGCGACCCTGAGGAGGTGCAGGCTGTGGATGCCTTCCGCCAGCTTCTCGTACTTGAAGAGCTGCTACCATCGCAGCATGATGACTACCACATGATGCTGAGGTGTGTGATATATATAGTAATACCGCATCCTAATGTATGATTGCATTTTAATTTTGGATCACTATTAATTGCTGAAAGTTATGATGACAAAGGTTTCTGAAGGCAAGAAAGTTTGATATTGAGAAGGCTAAGCAAATGTGGTCTGATACGATGAAATGGAGAAAGGAGTTTGGTGCAGATTCCATTCTCAAGGTAGTTAAACTAACTCACAGACTCTGAAAAAACTAACTACACTTGGATAAATACTTCCCCATCAATACTTTTTTTTAGATAGTGGATAATTATATCCGGCCTCTACATCCGTAGATGTACACAACCAATTATTACAGAGTTTAAACAAACGTCAAAAGGAGCAGATAGGTAGCAACAGGCAACAAAGCACCCAACTAAGGTAAATGATAAAAAAGATTACATCCTCCATTGGCGATTTGTAGAGCAATGACTTCTAATTTCCTGCTCATAGCGATGAGGATGTCCTTAGCCTGCTCCTCACGCTGCAACTGGGCCCAGAAGCGTAACCAGTAAGCTCCCCTGAAAATGACCTGCAAAATAGAATTAAACTTTGTCTTTTTGAAAACTATATCATTTCTGCATTTCCAAATAGCCCAGCAAATGACACACCAACTCAAATTAGCTGCTTAATCTCCTTATGTTGATTATTAAGCCAATTACCAAACATATGGTTAATAGATCTTTGCTAAAGGGCATTGTATAAAGAGGTGTTGTATTGTTTCATTCATATTACAGCAAACACACTTCTGACTCCTTTTCCAGTTTTTCTTCGCAAGGTTGTCTTTTGTCAAAACGACACCCTTCTTAAGAAACCAAAGAAATTTTTTTGATTTTTAGAGGTAATCTCCATTTCCAGATCTTCTTATGCTGAAAAGGTGGATGTGTATCTATAGTATGAAGATACATCGAGGACGAAAAGTCCACTTTTGTCAACAGACCATTTAAAATGATCATTACCATCCACCAAAACAACATTAGAGACCGGGCTACTAGGTGAAGCCACTCTGCGAGGTTATTGTCCACCAGACCGTCGAAAGATATAAAGAGGGGTCTAGAAGACATGACCTTAGAAACTGTTGCCTGTCGATCCAGTACTATATTATACAAGGTCGGGTAAGTATCTTTGAGTGGCTTATCACCTATCCATGTATCATCCCAAAATCTTGTGTTGGTCACATCTTTAATAATAAAAAATCCTTTAGAAAGAACCTCATCCTTAATATGCATGAGACCTCTCCAAAAGTGAGAGTCACTTGGTTTGGGAGATACTTGCGTGAGGGTCTTGGTTCTCAAATATTTATTCCTTAGCAAAGATTGCCAGGTTCCATCGGTGTTTAAAAGGTTAACTAACCACTTAGCCAAAAGACACTTGTTTTGAAGTTGTAAATTCAAGATCCCAAGACCACCCTGATCCTTTGGGCGACACAAGATATCCCATCTAGCAAGCCTGTATTTGTGTTTTTTAGTAGAGCCTTGCCAGAAAAATCTCGATCTGAAGTGATCGAGGTTTTTAAGAACTCCCTTAGGAATCTCAAAGAAGGACATCATGAACATTGGAAGACTACTTAGCACAGAGTTAAGCAGAACCAGTCTCCCCCCTAAGGATAGGTATTTTGCTTTCCAACATGAGAGCTTTTGCTGAAAACGTTCTTCAACTTTACTCCATTCAGAATTTAGGAGTTGTCTATGGTGCATCGGTATACCTAAATACCTAAAAGGGTAAGCCCCCGAGTTACAACCAAAGAGAGAAGTATAGAATGGCTCCATTTCTTTGGCTACACCATAGCAGAAGATTTCACTCTTGTGGAAATTAATCTTCAGCCCCGACAACTGCTCAAAAGCACATAAAAGGAGCTTAAGATTTTTTGCGTGCTCGAGGTCATGGTCTAGAAAGATAATGGTGTCGTCTGCATATTGTAAAATAGAGCGGACCATCATCTACTAGATGGGGTATAACCCTCTTATTTGTCCATCCGCTTCGCTCTATTAATAAGTAGAGCTAGCATATCGTGACAATGTTAAATAAGATGGGTGACATAGGGTCACCTTGCCTGAGCCCACGTTTCGTTTGGAAGTATGGGCCAATGTCATCATTAACTTTGATTCCCACACTCCTCCCGTAACCATGTTTTGAATCCGGCACCACTTAGGTGAGAAACCTTTCATCGTAAAGTTTGTTGGAGGAATGACCACTTAACTTTATCGTAGGCCTTTTCAAAGTCAATCTTAAAATAACTCCATTGGCCTTTTGGTATGAAGTTCATGGATGGTCTCGTAGAATAACAACACCCTCCATAATATTTCTACCGGCATGAAGGCGTTTGTGTTGGGCTTACCACCGCCTTTTGCCACTTTATTCACCGTTAGGTTCCAACTTTTGTAAAAATCTTGAAACTAACGTTAAGGACACAAATGGGTCGATATTGCTGAATCTTAGTGGCGTTCTCCGTTTTGGAATTAAGGTAATTATCCCAAAATTAAGGCTAAAGAGATCAAGGGTCTCTTTGTGGAACTCAAACAGAGCCAAAAGGTCCTCTTTGATCACCCCAAAAACGATAGAATTCCGCTGAGAATCCATCCGGTCCGGGAGCCTTATTATGCTCTATTTGGAAAATTGCCTCTCTCACCTCATGTTCAGTGAAGTCGGCAATGAGGATATCATTTTCCTCAGGCGTTACTTATGGAATATCAAGAATTTGATTCTCCATCAAGGCGACTTCCGTGCTCGGGATCCCAAAAAGATTTTTATAATAATTAGTAATGTGGCTTTTGAGACGGTCAACACTAACAACGACACCTTGGTCATCTTCAAGCCTATAGATATGGGTGTTTGCTGTTGGCCACAAGGTGAAAAAACCTTGTATTAGCATCACCTTCCAAAAGTGTTTTGACTTTAGCCCTCTCATACCACTTAAGCTCTTCCTCCCTCAAGAGCGAGACTAAACGCTCTTTAAGATAATGCTTTAAATTGATCTCCTGATCAGTTAGCATATCATTTTCTACCTTTTTATCGAGGTTATGTAGAAGATCTAAAAGAGCTTTTTTCTCTTTTTTATAAGACCCTGCGATATTTGAGGCCCATCCTCTAAGATGTTGTCTGAGCCTACGGATCTTGGATTGCCACCGTTCCAGTGGACAAGATCCAGAGTTTTCTGATTGCCATATATTTGCAACCATATCATAAAACCACTCCCTTAGGAACCATCCCCTTTCAAATCTGAAAGGTCTGGTTCCGGACTGGTGAGTGGAAGCACCTGTGGACACAACTAACGGAGTATGATCTGAAATGTTTCGATCTCTCGCTTCAACCATGGTCAGAGGGAAATTATTTTCCCATTCCGTACTAACTAAAACTCTATCAAGTTTTTCGTAAGTCGGATTATCCCCCAAACCCGCCTAAGTATATTGGCGGCCTGTCATGACAATTTCCCTAAGATCAAGGGATTCAATGACGGCATTAAAAAGGGATGGCCATTTGTGGTCAAAGTCTCCACTGCTTTTGTCCTCGGGCTTTCGCATAATATTAAAATCCCCACCTATGAGATACGGAAGGTTCTCCTTTGAGCAGGTATTAGCTAGCTCGGCGAGAAAAGCGCCTTTGTTTTGTAATTGGGCCGGTCCATAAATAGAATAAATGACAAATTTGAAGTCATTTGACTTGTATCTAAGGGTGAATTTCACATAGAAATCCCCCTCATCAATGACACCAATATCAAAAACACTAAGATCAACCCCTAGCAAAATCCCACCTGATCTACCATGGGGTGCCATAGCGTGCCAGAGAAAATCACGTCCAGCACATAAATTTTTGAGGACATGATCGGGAAAGGATTCACGCCCAGTTCGAGAGAGCAATAAAATTAATCCTGCTCTTTAACCAGTTCGGCCAAAAAATCATGTTTAGCCAAGTCTGCAAGACCTGCTATTCCGAATACCCCTTTCATTGTATAATAATCTTTGAAGGGTTTTCGCTTTTGGGAAGTTTGCCTTTTCTTGGATTCTTGGCATTATTATATTTTTTCTTTCGACTGATAGGAGAGAGATCTATAATATGATCATCCTCTGTATCAAACAAGCTCTCATTTAAATTTCCACAAGCGTGGTTGAGAACTTCCTCCGGTCTTTCTTCCCTTTCGTCATCACTTATAAGATTAGTAGTGTTTACTTTAATATTTTTATTAGCGCTCAGAACTAATCTATCTACCTCTAGGTTTTCCCCCATCAATACTTAGTTGTCACATTTCCTTTTGTATAATGTCATCTTAGGAATTTCAATTCGAAGAAGCTGATAAGGTGGCACAATGCTACCCTCAAGGTTACCATGGGGTTGATAAGGAAGGCAGGCCTGTCTACATTGAACGGATTGGACAGATTGATGTGAATAAGCTAATGCAGGTCACCACAATGGATCGTTTTGTCAAGAACCATGTCAAGGAGTTTGAGAAGAACTTTGCCTTTAAGTTCCCAGCTTGTTCAGTCGCTGCGAAGCGTCATATTGATCAGAGCACAACAATTCTTGATGTGCAAGGAGTGGTATGCATCTACAAATTGGCCGGAACTTTACTATGTGGTTGCAATATTACAGTGAGTAACCTTAACACATTTTCCAGGGGATGAAGCAATTCAGCAAAGCTGCAAGGGAACTCATAGGCATGCTTCAGAAGATTGACGGTGACAACTATCCAGAGGTAATTCCTTTGATCTATGAAATTATGAAACATACTTGTGCTGTTGTGCATACATTTTTTTGCTGAATTTTGCAAACAATAGCATCCTTACCACAACAGTAATGATTATGTTTTTGTCGCAGTCACTGTGCATGTTCATCATTAACGCAGGCCAGGGTTTCTTCTATGGGGCACAGTCAAGAGCTTCCTTGACCCTAAGACCACTGCAAAGATTCATGTATTTTTAAGTCATTTATAGTTTTATTCTGTAGCTAGAATTGTAGAGTTCAGTAAGATTATTGTTTCATAACTTATTTATTTCTGTAGGTTCTTGGTAACAAGTACCAAACCAAGCTTCTTGAGGTGATAGATGCCAGGTAACAACCAATGCTTAATTTGCTTCTAAGCTATACTTCTATGACACACTTGCAACCTTAAATGTACACGTTTCTGTTATTCAGCGAGCTGCCCGAATTTTTGGTGGAACTTGCCAGTGCGAAGGTGGATGCATGAAGGCTGACAAAGGCCCTTGGAAGGATCCCGAAATCATGAAGGTGAGTAATCAGATGTGGTGCTTTAATTTGTTCTCACCAAAATCACAAAGGCACTAACTCAGTATCCCTATGCCACACTTTGATGTTAAGATGGTTCAAAGTGGTGTTGGGTGGTGTGGCTCACGCAGCTCAGCCTCTTCTGAGGTTGAGGAAAATGATTTGTGAAGATGACATTATATATCCAAAGGTAAAATAACAGAAACATTCCCATGTTGTCATATAGTTGTTGATGTCTTTAATACTATTATTATGCCTCTCTTTTTAATTTTATTTTTCTAAAATAAAGAGGCAAACTTCATTCAATGGGGAGGCACAATTAGTTGGAGATGGTCAACCCACTCTGTCACGGAAAATTTCTCGCGTCCAAATTGAATATCCTCAATTATCACATTTCCATGAGGAGCTTATTCCTACTTTATATCCAGTAAGGCACTCTCTATCATTGATTATTCAGTTACCAGCAGATGACATAGTTTCATTGATTAGAGTTTGCTTTGAAGTTTGTACATCGATCACAATACAAGCTGAGATCGATGTTCTGCTTGTTGAAAGATCCTAATAAGCTTAAACCTCAATAATCGCAACACATGCCATGTGTATATATTTGTTACACTTCTCATTCCTCCGTGAACTTTTCAGACCCTGGTTCACCCTATTCTTGTGATGTTCCAATGGTTGAAAAGGCCATAGATGCTATCTGCAAGAGCCAGGGATCTCTGCCAGATGAGAAACTCGCCATCACCAAAGGTTAATGATGAGTACCACCCTTATTATGACTCAACAAATTTCAACAAAACATTAGTATTACTAAAGTTTCCATCTCCATACTAGACTGACCAAAACATATTGTCCTTCACCAGCTGTTGTGACTGCCTCTAATGGATCCAACACCCCACTACTCTTTGGTGGCCTCATAGCACTCGTGATGAGCATTGCAACGATGCTCCGGTTGACCCGCACCATGCCTGCGAAGGTACTTGGCGCTGCCATAGGTGATGCTAAACCTACTACCCCCAGGAAAAGTAAATCAAAAATCCAAGCGCGACAGCGATCCAAGCTATCAGCAGAGGCTGTGAAGGCCGAAGAGGCTGTATCCACAAAGCGCCTCGCCGAGCTTGAGGAGAAGATCATTGCACTCCTAGCAAAACCTGCAACAATGCCGCCGATAAGGAGGAGATGTTGCAAGCTGCTGTCAGCCGCATCAGTGCACTGGAAGAGAGCTTGCAGATACAAAGAAGGTATCATCTGCACCTTGCATGAAAATCTAGTTCTTACCGTACTATAACCAACTAAATCAAGTACTGAGTAATTTGTGATTTGTTACGTTAAATTTTATCTTTGTGTGTATTAGTGAATGAACTGAAACACCTACAAGTACATGGTATTTTGCATACCTCTAAACATATTTATCTCTTATAAACTTGCTTCCATAGATTTTTGTAGGCCTTGCAGAAGACTCTTGAGTATCAAGGGGAGATCATTGTGTACATTGAGAAGAAAAAGAAGAAGAAAAGCAAGGTAACCAACTTGATGAAAAAAGCACATAACAAAAACAAAGTATGTCTAAAGTAGTACGTGCAATTGTTATTAGTTCTTCTTAAAAAAGTAATCCAATCATTATAATCCACTCGTCATTATACATAGTGTTATAGTGTTGTCATCCTAATCCAATCATCGTACTGGTTATTGTTTCTAAATTAATCTAGCTTTAAAACACTACATCGAGTTGAATCCACTCGTTTATTCAGATTAACATTGCCCTTTATAATTGTTCTTGCAGCGTTTATTTCGTTGGTAGAAGCAAAACAAACAAAATGTTCATGCCCAGGAGAAGACCTTTTGTGTGTGATGGAAAAGATTGAGCTGGTGTTTGCATCTACTGCAATCATATTCCAACATATAATGCTGTTTTGTTCTTCTCCATTTTCCCCTTTATATCGCTGCAAATTATTTGTCCAAGCCTCACATTGTTTGTACTTTGTCATGTGGTTGTACTTCCAAATTGTCAATCCTGCCGTTGCTATGGCCAATTATGGATGGATAGATTGCTGAGTATTGCCAATATATAGATATATTTTAAATGCACGTGTCGTATGCTTCTTCTATTCATTTACTTTTTATTAACTTTTAAGTTAAGGGTTTTGTTACAATGCTTTTAAAGTACCAGTAGTACTTCAAGGTACATTCCTTTTATCCATCTTACCAAAAAGAATTAAATTGATTTACATATAATTAAAAGGGTATAGTAATTTCTCTTTTTTTAGGTACTTGGTAGCTCTCTTTAGGTACTTCCTTTGTTTCCACCGTTCGATTTCTCGGGATGGACGGTTCTCATTTTTTCATGTACTCTAAAATTTCTCTTAAGTTAATTTTGATTCACTAAGAGGGTTGTTTCCATTTTAGAAGTTGATGCACCTAATCAATGCCTAAGATTAGATATTCAATGCTAATTAATTAAGGTTACTTTGATGATAATCCTAACTCCTAACTAAGCAAAGTTGAATTAGGTCTCAATTAGTGTGGTTCATAGATACTATCTAACTTATCAAACCCAAAAAACCCAATTGGAGCTCAAGTTCATGTTTTAGTCAAGAGCTCAAAATAGGGCTTCACTATTCCCATGAATTATCCCCAATTTAATGAATTTTGTGCCATTAGAACATGATTCATGAATTATCGCTCCTCAACGACGAGAAGGAAGGGAATTGGGCAATATAGAGAAATGAATGAAAAGCACCAAATTTATTGAAGAAAGCCTCAAAATTTGAGGGGAAAATCCCCAAATCGGAATCCTAATCATAAGCCTAAGATCGAGAAAACTCAAATATACGATTGGCCAATTAGTCATGCGTGGCATGAGAATACCATTACGTAGGGCCTTGACGAGCCATCTCGAACAATGTCTTGATAGTGCATTTATTTGATAAGTTACATGAGAATATCAAGTTTCTAGAAAAAGTTAACATTTACCTCACCAAATTAGCTTAATCGAATCCACCACTAAATATGTCTTGATTGATATTGTATTTATCCGACAGGGTACATGTTATTATTTTTCTAATCATACTATCATAGTCAAAATTAGGTGAGGTTGGCTTAAAATAAAACTAAAGTGGTTAATAATTTGAGGACGAGGGAGTAATACAACCATACTCGCATCGTCCCGTAAAGAATGTAATCCTAGCATTTAAAAAAATCTCACAAAAGTGCAATCTTAGAAAATAGATCTAATTAACTGCTTAATAATTAAGTAATTTGATCTGATTTGCATGCCAAAACTTGCTACATGTGGCTAAAAAATAGCGGTACTAGGGTCATTTCGCGCCACCACTAATCTGTATTAGAAAATTAGAATTGCAGTGGGGAAGTGAATCCATCATGTGTGTTCATTCAGTCATTCTAGCAGAGTTTCATGCTGCGCCTGTGTGTCGTGTGTTGTCTAGAAGCAAATACTAGGAGGTGAGGAAGCTAGCGTTGACATCTCGTCAGATCACTTGCCGGTTGAAGACGTGGGCCACCCGATTTAGTCGTCAGAGGAGCACCCACCTGATTCCCGTAGCATAATCCTCAGGATTTAGGACTCTTAATTGCTTTTCGATCAGAATGCTTGTGCGAAATTTCCAGAAAATGCCAATCGGAACAGCTTGCAGATTTGCAGTATACTACATGAAAAAGAAAAGAAAAGAGAGAAAAAACCAAGCGAATCCTCTGCGTCGCCTCCACGTCCGGCGCAGAAGGCAAAAAAAATTGAAAAGCAGAAGAAAAAGTTTATGACCGGCACGTTGCCAACATGCGGGATGAACTCTGCCGGGGCGATCGGCCTGGTCAACGCACCCGCCGAGCACGCACGCGCGGGGGACCCGCGTGTCAGGGGCGGTTACCGGCGGTTGGGCGCGCGCCCTTCGCCGGGTTGCTCGGCTGCTTATTATGCCGCCGCTCTCGCGTCGCCTTTGGGGAGAGAGCGAGACGCCAACCGCCGTCCGCGGGCTCGTCCTCCTCCTCGGCGTCGTCTTGGCTCGCGCACCTCGAAAGCAGGTACCGCGCCTCTTTCTCGCTCTGCTCGCGCATTCCTTCTCCTGTGCGCTTGCCTCCCCAGCCCACCACGTGCTGCGAAATGCCGCAGCCGCGCTGCGGAAATCGGAGCTCGCGCGCTTGCTGCTTTCTTCTCTGCTCCGTTGCCGCGTGCTTCTCGTCCGGTGGCGTAGCGAGCGGCGCTCTTTGCTTGCATTGATCGGTGTGTTGGATACTAGGAATTAAGGACGTTTCTTCTTGGCCTCTTGTTCTAGGCGTCCTCCTGCTCCTTGCTACAGAATAGTTAAGGTCCTTTGCTGCAAATGTAAGTTTGTTCAAACAGCTAGCTGCTGATAGCTTTCTAAATTTTAGTTTGTGTCCCTGTTCATTTCAAAGCCACGGAGCAAGAGCTTTGCAAGAATGGTTGGGTTAAGTTGGGTTGGGTTGTCTTTTGGCTGAGGGGGTCGTCAAGCTGAGGAACATAGATACAGTCCCTTTTTCCTTCCCCTAATTCTTTCAGTTATTAAGTAAAAAAAAGTACTTTACTCATTAAACAGGAAAATATTTTTATTTTATTCATTATTTGGTAAACTTATATTGTCAAATATTTTGCTTTCTGTGTAAAAGGACCTGACACTGGTTGGCGTTGAACGTTGTTGTAGCTGACTGTTTTGTTTTTTTTTCCGCTGTTTCAAAGGCTATATCATCAGAGTACAAGAAGCTTGATTTTTTTGCTATATCATCACCACAACCGTTTTGTAGATGGACATTCGGATCCAAACATGATTAGGAGCACCATACGATAATTAATATAATAATACTTTTTCATAAAACAAAGGCAAACATGCTGACAAGTGCAGCTGCACTCACAAAGTAAAACTATTTCCTAAATATGAAGATCTTTGATCCTATCTTTTCGTGTTGCATTAGATTGTTTCGGGCTTATCACCACCTCATTGAATTATTAGGTGCATTGACCTAAGCAAGAAATAATTGTCAGTTAGTTTTTTTTTTCAGAGACCTCTTCTTTCTTTTATCAGGTACAATAGGGTGACCCAGTAATGGCAGAAGTCCTATTAGGACCTCAGGAGCACCGTCTGAGCTCTGGTAAGTATTCACATAATTAAATACCATAAGATTTTTTCTTGTTGAATGAACCGGAATATTATACCACTATTGTCTTTTGTTGTCCTAATAAAGAACTTATGATATTTCTTAATATCGGAATGTGTACACAGTGATGTTTGATTGAAGATTTACGATTATGGCAGGTAGACTTTTCTTTGCAATGAAACTGTGCAGAATTGACTTTTATCGAAACGGTCTTTGCAGCCTTAGATGGACACTATGATGAGAAGAGGAAATCCAATGTGGAATACTCGGAGGATGAAAAGAAAGCAATGATTGCGTCTCTTAAGAAGAAGGCGATGAGCGCCTCACAAAAGTTGAGGCACTCCATGAAGAGGGGGAGGAAGAGTAGCAAGGTCATGTCCATCTCAATCTTGGATGAGCGCGACCCTGAGGAGGTGCAGGCTGTGGATGCCTTCCGTCAGCTTCTCGTACTTGAAGAGCTGCTACCATCACAGCATGATGACTATCACATGATGTTGAGGTGTGTGATATAGTCATGGTTCATCCTGATGTATGATTGTAGTTCAATGTGGATCAGTATTGATGAAAGTTGTGATGATAAAGGTTTTTGAAGGCGAGAAAATTTGATATTGAGAAGGCAAAACAAATGTGGTCTGACATGCTGAAATGGAGAAAGGAGTTTGGTGCAGATACCATTCTTGAGGTAGTTACAACTCACAGAGTTTTATAAAACTAACATCACTTGGGTTAATACTTTCCCATCAATACTTACAGGTAGTTCATAAATTGTTCTCACATTTTCTTTTTCTATAATGGTATCATAGGAATTTGAATTTGAAGAAGCTGATAAGGTGGCACAATGCTACCCCCAAGGTTACCATGGGGTTGATAAGGAAGGCAGACCTGTCTACATTGAACGACTTGGACAAATTGATGTCAACAGGCTAATGCAGGTCACCACAATGGATCGCTTTGTCAAGAACCATGTCAAAGAGTTTGAGAAGAACTTTGCTGTTAAGTTCCCGGCTTGCTCAATCGCTGCGAAGCGCCATATTGATCAAAGCACAACAATTCTTGATGTGCAAGGAGTGGTATGGATCTACTGATTGGTGGAAAGTTTACTCAGTCGTTGCAATATTACAGTGAGTAACCTAGAACACATTTTTCAGGGGATGAAGCAATTCAGCAAAGCTGCAAGGGACCTCATCGGCATGCTTCAGAAGATTGATGGTGACAACTATCCAGAGGTAAATCCTTTGATATATAAAATTATGAACCATACTTGCGCACACATTTTGAACTGAATTCTGTGAACAATAATGTTCTTACCACATCAGTAATTATTTTTTTGGTCTCAGACACTATGCCGGATGTTCATCATTAATGCAGGCCAGGGATTCCGTCTTCTTTGGGGCACAGTGAAGAGCTTCCTTGACCCAAAGACTACTGCAAAGATTCATGTATTTTTTCGTGTTTTTTACATTTTTCTATAGCCATGATTCTAGAGCTCACTTAGAAGACTGTTTTATGAATTATGCATTTCTATAGGTTCTGGGTAACAAGTATCAAAGCAAGCTTCTTGAGGTGATTGATGCCAGGTAAGAATCATTTCTTTAATTGGATCGTAAGCTACTTCTGTGATACTCTGGCCAACTTAAATATACACATTTCTGTTATTCAGCGAGTTGCCAGATTTTTTCGGGGGAACTTGCCAGTGCGAAGGTGGTTGCATGAAGGCTGACAAAGGCCCTTGGAAGGATCCTGAAATCATGAAGGTGAGTAATAATCCAATGGTTTGACTTCATCTTTATCGTCATCTTTACTACAGATCACCAAAGTCACAAGGCACTAACTTAGTATTCCTGCCCACTTTTATGTGAAGATGGTTCAAAGTGGTGCTGGGAAGTGTGGCTCACTAAGCTTGGTGGCCGAGGATAAAATGATTTGTGAAGATGACATCATATATCCTAAGGTAAAAATAATATAAACATTGTCATGTTATCATAGTTGTCGTTGATATCTTTAGTACTAATATTGTAGAACTACTATTTACGTCCCTCTTTTTTTAATTTACTAAAATCAAGATACAAGCTTCATTCAACGGGGAGGCACAATTAGCTGGAGATGGTCAGCCCACTTTGTCACGGAAAATTTCTCACAACCGAATTGAACATCCTCAGTTATCACCTGTCCATGAGGATCATATTCCTACTTCATATCCTGTAAGACATTCTCTATCATTGATTATTCAATGACCGGCAATGACATAATTCATATCACAATGTTTGTAGTTAAGATATTGCTCTTAAGTTTGTTCAGCATACAAACTGAGATGTTTTGCTTGTTGAAGAATCCGAAGCTTAAACCTCACTAATCGCCACATGCTATGTATATATATGTCCCACTTCTCATTCCTCCGCAAACTTTTTCAGACCCCTGGTTCACCATATTCTTGTGATGTTCCGATGGTTGAAATGGCCATAGATGCTATTTGCAAGAGCCAGGGAACACTACTGGACGAGAAGGTTGCCATCACCAAAGGTTAGTACCACCTTTATGACTCAAAAAATTTCAACAAACCATTACTACTCATGTTTCCTTCCACTAGTAGACTGACCAAACATTGTTCTTCATCAGCTGTTGTGAATGCCTCCTCTAATGGATCCAACCCCCCACTCTTTGGTGGCATCGTAGCACTTGTGATGAGCATTGCAACGATGCTCCGTGTGACCCGCAACATGCCTGGGAGGGTACTTGATGCTGCCGTAGGTGGTGCTGCTAAATCTCCTACCCTCACAAAAAGTAAATCAAAAACCCAAGCACGGCAGAGATCCAAGCTATCACCTGAAGCTGTGAAGGCAGCTGAAGATGTCATATCTATGAAGCGCCTCGTCGAGCTTGATGAAAAGGTCAAGGCACTCCTAACAAAACCTGCAACAATGCCGGCTGATAAGGAGGAGATGTTGCAGGCTGCTGTCAGCCGCATCAGTACACTAGAAGAGGAGCTTGCAGCTACAAAGAAGGTACAATCTCCACCTTGCTGGGAAACCTTAGCTAGTTGTTACCACGCAGTAACCAACTGAACCAAGAACTGAGTAATTTATTTATGAACTGTTAGTAAATTTTGTATCTTTCTATATCCATGAAT
The DNA here is from genome assembly GCA_022644695.1 of Cenchrus purpureus. Classification (NCBI taxonomy): domain Eukaryota; kingdom Viridiplantae; phylum Streptophyta; class Magnoliopsida; order Poales; family Poaceae; genus Cenchrus; species Cenchrus purpureus. The sequence goes on from CP053459.1 coordinate 95,726,879, forward strand.
GACCTTAAACACTTAGAAGCACATGATATTTTGCATATTTCTATTCTTTACCAATTAATATGTTTACGAATCTGCTTTGATGTGGGTTTTGTAGGCCTTGCAGAAGACTCTTGAGTGTCAAGGGGAGATCGTTGCGTACATTGAGAAGAAGAAGAAGAAGAAAAGCAAGGTAACTGACTAAACTTGTCTACATTAGTGCATACAAATTGTTGTCAGTTCTTCTTCCTTAAAAATAGTGATGTTCACTTAACCATTGTGATATAATGCTATGATTCTAATCCAATGATTTTACTGGAATTTATTTCCAAATATATCTGGACTTGAAATTGCCTTTTTGAAATTATGATTGCATCCTCTCATTTCATGAGATTAAAATTGCCTTTTTGAAATTATGATTGCAGCGTTTATTTCGTTGGTAGAAGCGAAACACATTGAAGTGTTCATGTCCGGGAGAAGAGCTTTTGTGTGCGATGGAAGAGAGTGATGGTGTTTGCATGTACTGTCATTCTAATTGTAACATATATATAATGTTCTTTTATTCTTCTTTTTGTAACATATTATGTTCTTTTATTCTTATTTTCCCCAACATTGCTGCAAATTATGTGATGCCAAATTTTCAATCCCACCATTGCTATGGACAATTATGGATGGATGGGCTGCTGAGTATTGCTAATATAAGTATATTTATTACAAATTGGTGAGAATATACTCTCTTCGCACATGTTGCATGCTTTATACGTCTACACTTTTTTTACATCCTAAAATCAATTATTTTAAACTTTTTAAAGATCAGCTACCAAATGTTTTTAATCAATTGTACATGAAAATTCATATTTTGCTAAATTGTCTTTGAAATGGTATGAATATAGTGTAACACTTTAGTATTTCTTTCCATATAGTGAAACAAAAAATTTCGACTTTGCATCTTGGAGGCAATGTAAAATGCAACTTGTCAAAGAATTGAGATTATGTTATTGTGAAACCTTATCTCTCATGGTTTTAAGGATCAATGAAACTCTGATTTATGCACTTCTTTTGACATCGGGTTTTAAGGACAAATCGTCGCCAACTTTATGCATGACTAGGATCATTTTTTAAAGTGACTTCATTAGTTACTAACAGAGCAATCTTCATTAGCATACAATTAATCGCAAAATGTCTAAACTCTAGAGGATCCTAAAGCAAAATAATTACATTGGTCCTAACTGCGACCATCAGTTCGTGCACGAGCAAGGACCGCGATGAGCATCGGCAAGACGGCGATGCAAGGCCTGCCATTGCCTCAACGAGCAGCCTGCCGAGCACGAACACAGCGCTCTGTCGCCTCGATCGCCCACACAGACTGCAAATCTATGCTGCCGCCATCTCTCTCGTCTCACTGGTCATTCGACTGGTTGGTTGTCAAGGCTTCAACAGGTCAATTTTCAATAGCAACTACTGGAAACACTCTTTCCTATCACGACCAATCTCGGCACCGCATGCACTCTGTCCTCCCTTCAATTCTCGTTTTAAATCAACAAATTTACGTGCAAATAAGTTATATGTAAAAGTTTGTCTAACAATTTATTTTTCAAATGCATATATTTGCAGTCAAATTTCTAGAAAAACAAAATATATATGAACAGTTTTATATCGAAGATCCACAAAATGAATTTGGAAGAAACAAATATAAAACAAACATTCACGAGCAAATATTTGAAACAAAAATTATAAGATTAAAAAGCCCAAGACAAATTTAAAAACAAAATTTGGAAAACAAACGAGAAATTAACAATAGGGGACATAGAAACAACATTTCAAGAAAACAAAACCTCAAACACAAAAGATTGAAATAAATTAACACTAATGTAAATTTCCAATTAAAATAAAAAGGTTAAAAATGTAAAAAAATTAAAAAAGGTTAGAACAATTTTTTACGAGTATGGATCAAGCACACCCAACTGTGGAGCCACCATGCCGCCACATCGTGGGTAGCGTGGCTGTGGGCTCCACCATACTCCACGCTTTCCATGAACGTAGATATGTAGAAGAGGAAAAAGTTAGAAAAGGTAGAGAAAAAAAAGGAGAAAATGATATGTGGCATGGAAGATCACACGGTAATGACAATGTCACATGTGGACCCCACATATGGGTGCGCAAGTCGACGTGACCAAGGGATACATTGCTCGCTCTATAAGTAACGGATGCCGGCAAAACTAGCTTTCCTCTAAAGCCACATTTCTCTCCACACCCACACACTAATGACATTGTCATATGTGGACCCCACATATAGGCCAGCAAGTTGGTCGTGAGCAAGGGATATATCGCTCGCTCTATAAGTAACGGATAGCTGCAAAACTAGCTTTCCTAGCCACATTCTCTCCACCCACCCCACCGCATAAATTTCGTGCCACTGTGTTCTTGTCCAATCTCCACCCACACTAGCACAATGGAGCACTGGAGGGAGCTGGCGCGGTCGGTGCCGAGAACCCTCATGCTCGTCGTCGACGGCGCCACGACCGAGTTGCTGATCTCGCTCATCGACCGCGCCCACGGCAGGCTCCAGCAGGTCATCAACATGGTGCTCGATCTCCGGAGGCCTGACGGTGCACCCCAGACCTAGTGACGAGCAGTGCCCCGGCGAGGACCTCGATGAGGCCTGCGACGAGCTCGATCGCCTATGCACGCTCCACACCGCGGCCGGGCAGCTCTTCGTCCTCTGCGGCTCGTACCTCGGCCTCTGGTCCTCCCCGCTGAGGCAGCAGGCCTGGGAAGACCGCCGCACCGCCGTGGCCGGACACGCCGCCGCGGCGCGGCGGTGGCTGCGCTCCGCCGCCGAGCACGCCCGAGCGGCGTGCGCCGCCGACCGCATGGCCGGCTCGTTCCGCCGCCGTTCCCCGGGCTGGGAGGCGTGGGTCCTCGGGTCCCTCAAGCACGCGCGATGCAGCATCTGGATGGAGATGATGGCGCGGGCCGAGGTGCGCCGGATGCGCCACGCTGTCATCCTAGTGTTCTTCGACGCGTGGATGATTCTGAATCAGTGTGAGAGCGTGGCATCTGCCCCGCGCGCGCGCGCTACAACCTGAGTAAATCTCTGTTCGTTCCTGCAGGCTGCTTTGCAGATTCATCTAGCATGCTCCTGTGAACCTGTGTGAATTACTGAATGCCTGAAATGTCTGCTTCTAGAATCTGTCTTCTGAGTTCTGAATGGTACTGAAATTTGTTCTCCAACTGCTGGGACAGTGTGAATTGGTATGGTTACTGATTGTATTCTGATTTCTGATTTCTGAATACTGCATGTCTGATTTTTCTGAATCTCGACAAGCACTTAGGATGGTCATGGCTATCAGTACAAACCGGATTGCCGGAGGCAATATCACGAGATGGAAAAACCGAAAAAGTGAAAATTGAATCTAAAATAGCATGCTTGGGACAAATTAATCACAGCAAGCAGCACCATGACAAATCCTACTGTTGCAGTAACACAACACCTGGTCAAACACATGCGCCATCTAGTGGCCTGTGGGCAGTGTTGACCAGTGTGGCGCTCACTCCGGCGAGAAGCTGCACGGCCTGGAGGTTGACGCGGGCGGCGAGGCGCTCGGTGCCGACAAAGCTGTGCCGACGGCGGGGAGACCCTGGTATTCCAGTAGGATTTAGGCCGTGCGCAGTGTTCACATCGTCACCAGGTGATGAAAAGTTCGTTACAGCCGGTGGGGTCCACCTGGCCAGGCTGGCTATTTCACAGCACGGCGCGTTGCAGAGAGACATGGTGGCGCAATGGAGAGTGCCGGTCCAGCGGTGGGCGGCCGAGGACGAAGGGTCGAACTCCGCTGCGTCCGCGTCATCAACTACGATCCAGAGAGCGCGACGTCGCCGCGATCAACCGCGGCCGCTACGGCGTCCGAGAGCAGCCGCCCGTACGGTGCTCGACGACGCCAGCCGCGAGCTCGTCCGCCTCTGCGACCAGCGGTGGCAGACCTGGGCAGGCCTTCGGCAAGACCATCGACCATGTCTCTGCAGAGCCTGCGTTCCACCGCCTCGCGTGCCCGGGCGAGCGGGACGCCTTCCTCATGGTCCGGTCGTTCCCTCGCCTGTCCCCGGAACCGGAGTGGACGGCGTGGGTGTCGACGGCCCTGAACCTGAGGCACGCGGCGCGGCGGATGCGCGACGTGGTTACGGTGGAGTTGGAAGAACCTGAATCGCTAGGCACGCGGTGTCGCGAAGCCTGTTACTGCTGAAAGCTCGAAGCGAGAGTTCCTGTCTGTCTATCTGTACATAAACATGGGTGATCGAGTTGATTAGTAGTAGTACATCATGCCTGACCATTGAGATGATTGCATTGGCTCTTGATCCGTAAAGACACATCTCTGTCTGTGATTCGTTTAGATCCACTGCTGAATGTTAATTGCTACTCAGTTGTGTACTTGTTGCAGGATTCCGTCTGTAGCTCTCTGATTTCTAAATGATTGACAGTTGCTAAGTTGGTGACACCGTATCGCGCAGCGTTGCTAACTGAAATTTACTTTTGACTTGTGTGAAATACTGAAATGTCTGTTTCTGAATGGTGCTGGGTTACTGGTATTGTCTGTTCATCCAGGGAAAGGTACTAGATGAACAGACATCAGAGAGTGCTCACACCACACCGGCAACTTGGCTTTGGCACTTGTTCACCAACCGCATCTAGCTGCAAAACTCCCATCCGTCTTAATTTACGTCGCTCCCGATCGAATTTTCTATTCGACCTCACCTACATGTACGCAATGCAATGCATGACGACCATAAACATCACATAGAGGGCGATGGCTGAGGCGTGCCTGTTTGGGCGACCGCTAGGGTTCCCCGTCGATGCGTCGTCGCGGGCATCCCGGCGAGCATGCTCGGAGCCGAGGTTCCCGGTGGAGCTAGAGCGCGACGCCGTGACCCTGAAGGACACCCCCATTCGATTCCAGTGGGGCTCAAGGGCGCAAGGGAAGGCTGGAACTCTGAACGGAGGACAGCCGGAGAAGAAGGGGAACAAGGTGAACGGCGGCGAGCCGCCGGGAGAATCTTCGGGCGGGACCACGGTCGGGGGAAGACAGCCATGGGACCCTCACAGGATCGGGTTCGGGCCCATCCTAGGGCGGGTACGATCACCACCACCAAGGAGGGACGAGGGAGGCGTACTCGGGAAGACTCCATGGGAGGGGACACGCAGCAAGCATCCGCCAGGAGATGGTGATGGTGAGCCAAACCGGAATGGTGACGGGAACGCCAGCGACTTCCCCCCGCTGGGTCAGCAAGAGGGGGTCGAAGGTCACCCAGATCCAAATCCGCAGCCGCAGGGGGGCGTCTGCCCTAGCACGGCGACGAATCCCACCCCAAAATCACTTCGAATCCTCCAGTTCCAAGATCAAATCGACAAATTCGTCGAGTACTTCCGAGTGAAAAAAAGCCCCAAACCAAGATACTACGCCGAGGTCGTTTGTGCCGAGCCGACGCGAACCACCATGGTGTACCCCGCTATGAATCGTGGTGGAGGGAGGAGAGACGGATTCGGGGCCGGACGCGACGGAAGAGGAGCCGGACGCACGGGCGGGACACTCGTGTGGCAGAGATCTGAGAGGGGCCGCGGAAGATCTGGTGATGACAACTATGAAGATGGCAAAGGGCATCAGGAGCCTCGGGTTGAAGATTAGAGGCGTGAGGGAGAAGGTGAAGAAGGAGAGTACAGGCAGGAGGGAGAATACAGCCATGAAGAAGAACACATGCAAGGGGGTGCCAGTTCGTCATCCAACTGGGAGCGAGCTGTGGATCTGAACAAAAACAAGGAGAAAGTTGAAGGGGATTTGAATCAATCGCAGTGGGAACAGGAAGAGAAGATGAAGGGGAATCGTCAAGGCAGAGATGAACAAGCCAAGCAACATCAGAGACACCCTCCAGGGAAGGTAAATGCAAAACCAAACCTGAACAGAGGGGGGTGTGAGATATGTGGGCTGAAAAATCATCAGACTGGAGAGTGTAAGAGAAAAAATGCTTGCGAACTGATGCATATGACTGTAGAAGGGAGCCACTGTGGAACATGGGGCCTGAGCTTTGTGCCGCGCAAGTGCATAACCAAAGTTTTTTCTTCATAGATGAATATATTGATCAGAGAGTGTTGAGAGATAGGGCAAGTATGACCATCATCACTGTGATAGGGGGGACCTGATGGCAAAACAATTGGAGGCTGAATTCAGGAACATCCTGAGCCCAGAAACTTGGAGGTGGAGTGCCAAGAAAATCATTGACAACAAGTTTGTCATGAGATTCCCCAATGCTAAAATGGTTCAGGACTATAGCAGATTCAATCTAGGGATGAAAGATGTAGATGCACAGATCACCATAGAGCCTTGGTCCTCCTCCATTGGGGCAAAAGGGAAGCTGCAGCAAGCTTGGTTCAAGGTGAAAGGGATCCCTGTGGACCAGAGGGGAGTCAGGACAATTGCTAAGGTGGGTGGTCTGGTAGGTAAAACAGTGGCTATTGATGAAGGAAACAGATACAATCCTGAATATGTAAGAATCAAGATAGCTTGTAGAGAGATTAAGGAAGTGCCAGAATCTGCAGAAGGAAATTTGGGCCTGCATATCTATGACTTCTTCTATGAGTTAGAAGAAGATGAATCACTGCAGGGAGAAAAAACAAAAGGAGGTGTGAGGATTGGGGAGCAAGAGAGCCAACCCAGCCCCAAAAAAATGAGAACCGGACACTATACCCCTTCTACAAGCAACAAAAAGATAGATGACACTCCAAAAGGAGGGGGATATGATGGTGCAGGTTTTAGGCATGGGACTGATGGAATATCCAAGTCTGCTCCAGGCAAAATAAATAGAGAGAAATTGGTGATGGATGAGAAAGAAGCTATTCCAGCAGCCATATATGAACCTAGTGATAGCAGTGAAGAGTTCCAAGAGCAAGTGGGAAAGATAATGGGTGAAGAGGCTGAATCCTCAAGGAAAGGTGAGAAAATCAGGCTATCTAGATGTGAATTGCTGCATGAGCTGGAGGATGGGGAAGTGAGAAGTACTGGGGGAAAGAAAGTCACTCCTCAGAATGAAGTTGAAGTGGAAATGGAAGAAGGTGGGGGGGAGGGCTGACACAGAAATGAAGAAATCACAAGATGTTGTTGACAAGTAAGGTGACTTAGACTTCAGCAAGCTTATCAATCCATGTGAGAAGATGGTGCAGGAAAGAGGAGAAAGAAGGTGGAGTGAAAGAATCCTAAAGCAATCCATGGAAGGAGGCAAGGAAAAAAGTCCAGGAGGACAGCCACCCAAGGAAGGTAATAAAATTCCATCTAATTCCTTTTCAATTCTGGGTAATGATGAAATTATCATGAGATCTAGTAGTATGGGTATTGTAGTTGATATGAATAAACTTGAAACAATAAACATCCTAACTGAAATGGAAATGGCTAGACACAATTTAAAGGAGAAAGTTAGAATAATAAATGAAAAAAACAATGAAAGAGATGAGGAAGAAGAAGTATGTGACATGGTAGCTCATGCTTTGGAAGATAATGACCTTACATCCAGTGACATATCAGGGGGAGAGACATCTGAGACAGATGGTTTTACCCTGGTAATGTCTAAAAGGGTAGGGAAGAAACCAAACAGATTATCCCTATCTGGGAAAAAACAAAAAAGAAAAAAAACAAAAGACATAAGCAAGGGAGACCCTTGCATCACAAATCAGAAAAGAGGGGGGAAGGCACAGGGAGACCCTGCTACTTCCAAAACCCTCTGCCAAAACAAAAGGAAAAATAAAAAATGAAAGGCCTTATATGGAACTGCAGGGGCATCAAGAAAAAAGGTATCTCCTTCCTAAGAAACCTTATTCTTGAACACAAATTCCACTTCATTGGCTTGCAAGAGACTATGCAAGAAGTCATAGAAGATAGAAAACTTAAAGAAATTGATCCTAACAAGGAATACCTATGGAAATGGGTACCTTCCAGAGGCAGATCAGGAGGTCTTCTGAGTGGGGTGAGCCTGGAACACTTTGATGTTGGCTCCTTTGAGGAAGGGAAATACACCCTTCAACTTAATATGTGGGATAAAGAAAAAAGGATCAAGTGGAACTTTATGAATGTTTATGGGGCTGCCCAGGAGGAGGATAAAGCTGAATTCCTAACTGAGCTAGCCAGGGGGATAAACAGAAATAAGGAACCCCTCCTGATTGGAGGAGACTTCAACATAATCAGGTTCTCCAATGAAAAAAACAAAGGAGGAACACATAAACACACTGGAGTCTTTAACTCCATTATAAACACATTTGAGCTAGTGGACATAAAAATGACTGGGGGAAAATATACATGGTCAAACAATCATGATATCACCACTCTGGAAAGATTGGACAGGTACTTAGTGAGCAAAAGCTGGGAACACATGTTCCCATTGGCTCTGGTGTACAAACTTCCTAGAGAAATGTCTAATCATAACCCACTCATCCTAACCTTGCCTTATGAGAAACCTAAATTTTAGGTTTGAATTAAGTTGGCTGAAACATCCAGACTTCTTACCAAAAGTGGAAGAAATCTGGAATAAACCATGTCATACTAAAGGTGCCTTTGGTAAAATTCAGTGCAAGCTGAAGAGATTTAAAAAGTTACTTTAAAGGGTGGGGCTTTAATGTCCAAGGAGAGAACAAGAAAATCAGAGAAAAGTTAGGGGGGGGACTAATGGAACTTGAACAAATAGAGGAAGATCTGTTGTTAACCCTGGAACAGATGCACAGGAAGATGCAAATCAACAACCTCCTGTATAGTATGATGGAAGATGAAGAACTCTATTGGCTTAAAAGATCTCATGGGACATGGTTACATAAAGGTGACAACAACACTGAATTCTTCCATATGGTGGCCAATGGGAGAAAAAGAAAAAACACCATTATTTCTTTCACAAAAGATGATAATATAATTGAGGGGGATGAAAATTTGCTGAAACATGCTACTGATTACTACAAAGAGCTATTTGGGCAAGGCTCAGGGAACATCTTTTCTTTGGATCCTGATCTGTGGAGGGAGGAGGAAAAGGTGACAGAAACAGATAACAATGATCTTATCAAACCTTTCACTGAACAAGAAATTAAAAATGCCTTGGATCAGATGGAGAAAAACAAAGCTGCAGGACCTGACAGCATTCTCATTGAATTCTATCAACACACATGGGGTGTGATCAAAGATGACATTGTTGAACTGTTCAATGAATTTCACAGTGGGATTCTGGATGTGAGTAGACTTAACTATGGAGTAATAACACTCTTGCCCAAAGTGGCAGATGCTGTAAAAATACAACAATACAGGCCAATATGCTTACTGAACTGCCTGTATAAATGGATTACTAAAGTACTGACCAATAGACTAGAAAGAGTTGCAGAAAAACTGATCTTACAGAACCAGACTGCCTTCATGAAAGGAAGGAATATCATGTCTGGCATCATGGCCTTGCATGAGGTGTTGCATGAAACAAAGAGGAAAAATGAAGTGGGCATAGTTCTCAAATTAGATTTTGAGAAAGCCTACGATAAAGTATGCTGGGAATTTCTTTTTGAAAGCATGGTAGTGAGGGACTTTTGCACGAAATGGTGCAACTGGGTAAAGCAAGTAGTCACTGGGGGGACTGTTTGTGTCAAATTGAATAACATTATCCCCAGAGTGTAGAAATCGGCCCTTACTTTGTGAGTCACAAAGGAGTCAGACAAGGTGACCCATTATCCCCCATACTATTCAACCTGATAGCTGATTGCCTAACAAAAAGCCCAGTTAAGTGGCCTCATAACAGGTTTGGCTGAAAACTTAATCCCTTATGGGGTAGGAGTGCTGCAATTTGCAGATGACACCATTATATGCCTTAAAGATGACATAAACAACGCTAGAAACATGAAACTGGTGTTGTACCTATATGAAATGATGTCTGGTCTAAAAATCAACTTCAACAAAAGTGAAATGATACTGATCAATGGAGATGAAAACAAATGTGTAGAAATGGCAGATCTTTTCAACTGTCAAATTGGATTCTTCCCAATCAAATACTTGGGGGTTCCAGTGAGCCCAAGCAAATTGCATGTGAAGGACTGGGCTCCTATTGTGGAAAAAAATGAGAGAAAACTTGTTGTGTGGAGAGGTGGTACCATGTCCATTGCTGGCAGGACCACATTGATGAACTCCAGCCTGACTAATACATATGTATACCAATTATCCATGTATCTAGTCCCAAAAACTGTGGTTGACAAACTTGATAAACAGAGAAGAACCTTCTTTTGGCAGGGGGAAGCTCAAAAAAGAAATACAGGTTGACCAGATGGGAAATTATATGCAAAAATAAGAAAAAAAAGGAGGTTTGGGGATTAAAAACATTAGAAAGATGAATGTCAGCTTGCTGTGTAAATGGTGGTGGAGGCTGGAAACTGAAAAGGGCCTCTAGCAAGACATCATCAAAGCGAAATATATGCAAAATACAAGAATAATAGCTGTAAAGCACAAATTTGGGGACTCCCCCATCTGATTTGCTGAAAGTAAAGAACATTTACTTAAGTGGTAGAAAGATAACCACACGAAATGGAAAGCAAACTATATGTTCTGGAAGGACACCTGGTTAGGGGATAAACCCATCTGCACTGCTGCACCAGTGATATTTGACCTGTGTGCTGAAAAAGAAATAAATGTCCATAATTTCCTAAGGAAGGAGGGCAAGATACAGTTTGATAGATGGCTGCCACCCATCTTATTCAATAAATGGCTGGAAATAATAGGTGAAGTTTACACATACAAATATGAAAACTGTGATGACATAATCACATGGAAGTGGTGTGGGAAAAAACAATTTACAACCAAATCTGTTTATGACCACCTGACCAAAGATGATAATGGATTCCATTTCCAACACATCTGGAAATCTAAACTACCCTACAAAATCAAAATCTTCACATGGCTGTTGGAAAACAATGCTGTTCTGACAAAGGACAACATGATCAGAAGAAAATAGACTGGTAATCCAGCCTGTATGTTCTGTAATCAAACAGAAGCAATTGATCACCTCTTCTTCCAATGTAAAGTCGCTAGATGTGTCTGGGGGATAATAGCGGCTTGCTTCGGTATGAACATTATTCCTACAAATATCCAACAATACAAGATGTGGATCCAGACCTTAATCCCCAATGGGAAAGTCTTCCATCATTTTGGCTTGCATGTCTTTGGGCAATATGGAAGGGAGAAACAAAGTCGCCGACAAAAAATAATCCGACATCCAGCTGAGATTGTGTTGCATGCTTGTTCCCTCTTGTCTTACTGGGCAGGTCTCTTCACTCCAGAACGACATGAAGACGTGGCTGCAGGGGTCGAAGTGATGCTGTCGATTGCTCACAAATTGCTCGCGCAGCAGAACAGGCAAATGGAGGTCGGGAGGATGCTGGCGCTGCGTGGAGATCAGCCGGAGGAAGACGAGGATGCCTGAAGATCATGCAGCTGGGTTGCTCTGCTGTCTTTTGGAGAACAATTCGTGTCTTTGATGTAATTAAATAAACAAGGTTGTAGGCGAAAAACTGTGCTGTGGAAACTCCTTTCCCCTGCCTCTTTCTGGGAGTCCTAGGAAGTTGGCAGTTGCTAGCCATCTAGCTTGAGTCAGGGTAGATTGGCCTAAGTCTAAGACTAACCCCCCTTTTCTCGCCCTCTCTTTTCTGTAAAACTCGCAGTTATTTCCATTCCTGGTAATGGAAATGGGGGAGGTCCCTCGATTCGAAAAATGAACAGACATCAGAGAACATATGGTAATTGCAAAAATGAACGTTTTCTGATCATCGTGAACAACCAACAATGAACAAGGCAACAAGCCCGGTGACCATTTGTGTTGGACTGCTGGTCGATATGCATATTTGAGCTGCTCTGAATCAATGTTTTCTGGTGATCAACACATAACAATGAAATGATCAATCAAGTTCCACAGTGCAACTGAAGAAGTGAACACAAACCAAACAACATCAGCAAACAGTTCAGATGAAAATTCAGTAGGCAAATCAAGTAGAATTCAGTTTACAAAGAAGCAGTTTACTGCAGAATTCAGCGAGCTAGTGCATGGCTTAATGCTACAGAATTCAGTGATCTGCTCTGAATCATCAATGTTCTCTGATGATCAACACACAACAATGGTATAATCAATCAAGTTCCACAATACCCAAGTTTCAGCAAAAAACTAAACTGGTCGATAGTGAACACAAATCACACAATCAGCAAACAGTGAGATGCAAAATTCAGTAGGCAAATCAAGTAACTGAAGAAGGTCAGACACGCATCGCCAAATTGATCAGATTCAACTGCGCTTTCGATCCCACTATTCCACCGAAATGACAGTCCAACTAATCACTAATTCACATGTTCATCTACGAGCACAAAGATCTCGCACTAGTATGCGCCTCTTGCACTGGCCTGCAGGGACAAACAGAGGGGCTTGCATTGCTTTATGTCAGCCATTCAGAAGAAAGGAGACGGCGATGTACTCCAGAAGAACAGAGCGGCGCATCTGGCGCACCATGGTCTCCACCAAGGTGACCCCATTGGCGGCGCGGAGCGAGTGGCTCTTGGACGCCGATATCCACGCAAACCAGGCCGGCGACCGGGGAGGGAACAAATCGGCCATGGCAACGGCGTCCACCCTCGCCTCGCAACTCACGATGGCTGCCTGGAGCGCCTGCAGCACCCCGTCGGCGTTCTGGATGGAGGTGGCGTGGTGGCCATACCAAGTCTGCCACATCGGGTCGCCGTCACCCTGGTGGAGGCCGAGGCGCGTGCCGTAGAGGACGAAGAGGTGGCCGGCCATGGCGTGGTCCCGCCTGATGGCAACGAACTGAAGGCGGGCGAGCTCGATGAGGACGGAGGCCCCGACTCCGTCCGGCGGTGGAATGGGGATGGCGCTGAGCTCGAGGTCCGTGGCGCCCATCTCGATCCTGCGCGCGACGTAGTCGTACGTGACGAGCTTGTCGTAAGCGGCGTTGACGAGCCAGAGCAAGTCGGCGGTCCTCGGGCCGGTGGCGATGGGCAGGAGGCTGATCCGCACCCTGTTCGCCAACTCCCTCAACTCCTCCATCGCCGGCGCCGCCCTCTCTCTCTCTCCCTGGCTGGTGTTTGAGTTGCGCGAGCGTTTGCGCCGGTGCGGATGTGGAAGAAAGCAGCCAAGCAGAGCAGGGGAGGAAATTTATTTGTAGGCGAGAATTTTACAGCGTCTCGCTCTCGTCCAGGGTGCTGCAAGAATTTTACTTTCTACCTCGGCTTACTGAAAAAGTGTCTTTACCACGGGTCATTTATCGGAGGTGAAAAGTTTGTTGCGGCCGTGGGGTCCACGCCGCCGCCAGGGTGGCTATTTCAGAGCACGCCGCTGCGACACGACGCCTACCGGAAACAAAACAACCACCCCGTCGAGACTCGAGAAGTAGAGGGAGAGATGGCAGCGGCGCCATGGGTGGTGCATGTCCGGGTGCGGGCGTTAGGGGCGGAGGATCGCTGCGACCGCGCCCGTTCGCTGCTCCGCGGGGCGGTGCCGCTCCTCGCCTCGCCGATGCACGTCGCCGACGCGGCGGGAGCGCAGGCGCGGAGCCAGCAGGTGATCGCCGCGCTCTCCGAGGCCGGCACCGCCCTCACCATAGTCACATAATTCGGGGTCGCTGCCGCGTTCCTCGACCCGGGTTCACTGTACCAAATCGTGAGTCGGGGTCAAGCGGGGTCATCGTCCCATTCATGCATGGGTCATCGATCCACAGCAGTAGGGTCACAACATAGATCAAGTAGGTTGTATTGAGTAACAGGGGAGGGAAGATGAAAAAGAGTGTCATTGTTAAGATAATGGACTTACGATATGAGGAATAATGGGCTTGGTGATCCACATCATACGCAGCCCAGATCATATTTTTCTTGATATTTTTTCCCTATTTACTAGGTTGAATAGAACTTCTATATCATAGTCATAGTTCATCGACCCGGGTTTATCGACCCAGATTGATTGGGGTCGATCGTTCCAAACTACTCCCTTCGACCCATATTCTCAAACACTTACGACCCTCGTCCTTCGACCCCGACCCTCAATCCAGTCGACCCGACATTCTGGTGACTATGGCCCTCACCTTCGCCGCGGTCACTACGGAGGCCGCCGAGATCCACGCGCTCCACGGCGCCGCGGCCGACCCGACGGCCCCGCTGCCCTCCGTCGCCGACATCCCCGACGCCCACCAGGACGTGCGAAGCGCTCTGGGCATGCTCCGTGAGGCCAAGGTCTACGCCAAGGGCGCGAACGACAACGTCGAGTGGTGCTGCAACCGCCTGCTGGCGGCCACCAACCTGCTGGACCACCCGGGCCTCCCCGGTGTCGACGGTCTCCTCGACGCCGAGCGCGACGCCGCCCACGGCTACCTCGTGGAAGCGGAGAATCTCGTGGGGGTGAGCGCCGCGTACGCCTACACCGCCCTCTGCTTCATGTTCCCGGACCTAGACCCGGGATTTTAGCGGTGTGGAGTCCGCAGCCTGCATGGCTCTGTGTCAAGTTCATGGGGATCTCGCATAGTAGGTTTTAGTTTTGGCTGTTTCTTGATTCTGTCGTTGATGCACGCATGCCTTTACTGTTGAACTATGTGAGTCGTTCTGACAGATTACTAGTGCCACCAAGTGAAATTGAGCAGACGATGCAGGAATTAGCAGGATGCAATTTTGATCTCTAAGCTGTTCTAGTTTGAATTCTACTACCGTACTGCATGATGCTCGAGTTGCAGACTTGCTGGGATTTCGTTTCTCTTTGTTTGAGTTGGATTTTATGGTCGAGGAAATGGGAATCTAATCCAGAATTAGACTGATTTTGTTTTTCGCTGTGGGGCACATAGGAATGAAATCGTCATAATAGTGTTGCCTTTCACTTGCGTGGATGAGTCCCTGAAATGTGTTCAGCTCAGCTTATTTCTGAAAAAATACAGTCAACTGCAGAACTAGTTGCTTTTCCCAGTGACATGATGAGTAGAATTGAGCTCCAAGCCAATGGAATGTTCAGCATTCAGGTCATCAGGTGGTCGCATTCAGAGTTTCAGACCCGGTTGTGACCTTAGCTAATTTGGGCCTCGTTCGGTTAATTCGGATTGGGCCCAACCCACGTGGAACGCAGCGGGCTGATTCCAAACCAGGCCGACGACGAAACTGCTGTTCGGTTTGGGCTGGCTGTGGAATTGAAACGGAGTAGGAATCGTTCCTCAACCCTCACCCACGGTCAACTCTAATCCCCGTCTCCTACCCTCCGGATCGAACCCGAGGAGACGACGCGCAGGGGGCTGGCGGCGGCGCAGGAGGTGACAAGTCGGCGGCGCGAGGTGGCAGCTTGGCACCGCTGCTTGGTTCTTGAGGTCGAGGCGGTGGCGCGATGTGGCGGCGCATCCCGACGTCGACCGTATCTAGTTCGGCGTGCACCCTCTCCGCCGCCTTCTCACTAGCCGCTGCGAGCCGACGGCCACGGCTCCGGCCGCTGGGGGAAAACAGGCCGGAGCGCCGCCCGCCGTTGTAAGCGTTGCCTCCTTCTTTTGCCTGTCCCTCTTGCTCTTCTTGCTTGCCCGGAGATCTGGGGCTTCACCCTATCCGACCAATTGCTTCCTTCGGATAGTTTTGGGATCTGAAGGAGCTCGCCGCGTTGACCTCGGTTCGGGAGTTAGATCTGCGTCTCTTTGTTGCGTTACTGCAAATGCTGATGCTTTGCTATTTCTTGCAGGCCCCCCGACAAGGAGTTCACCCTGCACCTGCAAGGGTCTCGTCGGCGTGTCATTGGCTGATACGTCCTACTCTAGCTCCTTCTCTAGTCGCTTGACTACCTCGGTATCATTCCCTGAAAGCCCGTAGTACTTGCTTGGGTTCACGACACCACAAAGAAACAGCTTTTTTTTTCTGCAAATACACCGCAAAGAAACAGCTTTAATACCATGACTGTATGTTTGCCATATTCTGTATAGTCCTGGATATCTTTGAGAAGAAAGAGTAAACATGAATGAATTACTTCTGTTACTGTCCTTTCATGAGACACAACATCAACATGTTTTTGATGTGCCTACATAGTTTGTGATATCTGATATGAGTCAAATATAATCATTGTTCCTTTTCTGAATTATTAGCTATCATTTTATTAGTAACAGCAGTGCATGTCCTTAGTACTAAGTGTAGTTTTTTCACATCGTAGTGGCAAATATTTGAGACCATGCAATCGGAGTGCATTGCTTGCTTGCCTAAAACAATAGGAATGCATTACTTGTTTGCCTAGCAGCATCAGCTGACAACATCTTGATCTCACGTGTGCGTTCTTGATGCTCTAATAACCAAGTATTCCAAGGAAGAAACAGAAGTAATGCTCATAGCTCCTGTCATACTGTTGGATAGGCATAATAAACACAATAAGAAAATTTCTGTTTTCAAAGCATGAACAAATCCCTTCGTAAATGATTCTTGGCATTTGAATGAAAACTTGCCTACCTTTCATCTGTCCATCTTTTGACAATTTTAATTTGGAAAAATCGAAATCATGTATGCATTTTCTTGTTCCTTCCATGGCTGTAAGAATCATTCTATTTAAGAATTATTTGGCATAGTTATTCTTGCTTCATCTTACTTCACTGAATAATAAACTGCTAGTCCACTACTCTGGCACGCTGCTTGCCTAACGTTGAATGGCAGGAAGATCTGGACTTGATGAAGACATTTGCATGGATGCGTATCGGTTCTCGATCTCATAAATTTCTTCAGACTTGTTATGCTTCTAGTTTTCATCTTCTAGTCATCAAATATTTGATTGACAACTGTGTTTATCAACTTCCAGACTGCAGGCAGCATCAATATGGATGCACATAGTTCCCTGGGGCATATTCAAGCTTATGAAGCACATCAAATAAAAGTATGGAAATCCACCTGTGATCGTTGCTGAAAACGGTGACAGTAACCAACTACAACCACCTGACCAGGACACATAAATTCCTTTGCAGAACTGGTGCAACAACCAACTATTTTCTTAGCTTTTGTATAAAATGAGCTTGTGTTTTTCTCCACTTGTACCAGCGATAAGATCTTTTAGTTCTTTTTTTGAACGGAACGGCAAAAGCTTTGCCGTAATTTTTATTAGAATGAAAAACAGAACAAAAAAACACAGACAAACAAAATCAACCCAACACACAACAACTCGACCACCACACAACTCCACCCCAAGGCGCCAAGCACCTGACACCCCGGACCACCCAACAGAACAAAAACCAGCAAGATACCTGAACCAAAAAACTCTGAAAGGAATCTACTCCTTCAGGTAACCGAACATCTACTACTCCGTATGAGGTCCTGTGCGTCTTGCAGACTGAAGGAGTTGTATATCTTCTTTGATCTTTTAGTTCTAATTACAGACATTGGGGATTTCCGATCTGACTTGAATCCATGCCCAACCGAACAGCAAAAAGATCACGGGGATTAAGAAAAATCAAAGTGGAATAAGAACAGGGGGCTTGAGTGAAACAGGTGGTTCCACTTGATCCTGGCCCAAAAAGAATCCTGCGCAGGAACGGAACATGAGGAACCGAACGAGGCCTTGAAGGGAAGGAATCCGGTGATCAGCTGCTCAGCGTCAGCGTCACCAGCTTCGAGACGCGCCGTTCGTGTCGTTGTACCTCTGGGCTCCGGCCACCGCAGCCGCAGCACCGGCGCGGTGGCCGTTCCACCTCTGGGCTCTGGCACAGCGCGTCATTCTCCAGCAGCAGGCCGTCGCGCTCGCGCGGCGCTGGCGAATACGTGGCTCTGCCTACGGCACCGCGGCATCGAGCGCGCCGACGGCAGGAACCTGTGTTCACGGCGTCGATCCAGTTTACCACGCGCGCGCACGCTCTGGCGGCTGGGAGCTTGGCGAGAGAGAGCTGCAGCTCCAGGTCGTGGATGGAGGCCTCTCGCCGCGAGACCGCGGGCTGCGTCCACCACCCCTGGTCTCCGGCGCTCGCGAGCTTCGCCGCCGGCGTCAGCAAAGACAGGCATGCTGCCGCGTTTCTCAGCATCCAGAGAAATTTTTTTTTCCACTATGGGCCTCGCCCGAATTTCATTACCATAGCAACGAAATTACAAAGTTTCCAACCGTTTTATAGTCCAGGACCACACCGACCAACTGACATAAAGATCGAAACAAGCTGGAGGAGTAAGCACACAGGGCTAAGACTCCAAACCAGAGCGACCAAAGCAAAAACACAGCTAGCAGCTAGGAGAGACTGTCCTAGAGAAAAAACAAGCAGTTCAGGTAAACTTAACGATGCAGGAAGACACAGCGGACATTGCTAAAAGAACATCCAGAGATAAAGTCTTCTTCCTCCCCAGATGCTTCAAGCTTTCTCCCATTGTTTTGCATCCTTTCACTGCAGCAGTACGGTCCCCGTCCTTGGCTCCCCATGGTCTTGTTCTTGTGAGTGATGTAGTAGCACCGCGTTCTTCATAGCTTCAGCTCCTTCCTCCAGGATACTCTTGTCTTCTTCTTTTTGCAATCCTGCCCAATATTTTACAAATGATGAGGCTAGACAAATGATCTCAACAGGAGATCTAATTTTCTTTTTCTCAAAACAGATGCTGTTACGAGATTGCCAGATTGCCCAGCAAATCGCAGCCAAACCGACCATGTGCAAATTTGTATTTTTGGGCATGTATTTCATCCCCCATTCCCAGTACTGGGATATATTGGTTGGTCTACAATCAGCCCCAATAACCCAGGCTATCAAGCTCCAAACATACCTTGATAGGAAACAGTCAAAGAAAATATGCATAATAAATTCATCTAAGTTGCAGAAGCTACAACGATGGTCGCCCTGCCAGTTTCTCTTTACAAGGTTGTCTTTAGTTAGAATCGCATTCTGATTCACAAGCCACATGAAAATCTTTATTTTTAGAGGGATTTTTTATTTCCAGATTCTTTTGTTTGGATCACCATCTCCCCCCCTGAAGAGGTGAGAATACATGGATTTCACCGAGAAGACTTTGTTTTTTTCCCAAGCCCAGATCGGCTCATCCTTCTGGGGTCCTAATGCACAGGCCATTAAAATGTCCCTCAATTGTCTTAAGTGGGTTTGAGTAGCTTCATCTAGCCACCTTCTAAAAGTCAATCTCCACCCTTTCCTTGCCATCTCAGCAACAGAAATGTTCTGCTCATTGCTAATCTCAAACAGATCACCGAATTTTTCTTTCAGGGTGGTGCCCCCACACCAGGGATCCAACCAGAAATTTGTATCTTTACCATTTCCAATTTTGATAATCCTGCCAGTCAAATACAGATCTTTTATTTTGATCAGATCATTCCACACAGGGGAATTACTTGGTTTGTTTTCCAGATTAGCAATCCCTCCTTTAATTCTGTATTTCTTCTTTATTATTTCCTGCCACATGCCTTCACCCTTCTCAAACTTCCACCACCATTTGCACAGCAGGCTGATGTTCATCTTCCTCAAATCCTTAACTCCTAATCCACCTTTCTTTTTTGGCTTTGTAATCATCGACCATTTCACCAGGTGATATTTCTTTTTGACACTATTTCCTTGCCAAAAGAATCTTTTCCTTGTGACATCCATCTTTTTTATCACTATTTTTGGAAGCATGTACATTGACATAGCATAAGTTGGGATGCTACTTAAGCAGGCATTAATCAGGATTAGCTTCCCTCCATATGATAGGGAGGTGCACTGCCATCCATCCAGTCTTTTCATAATTTTTTCATTAAGAGTCATCCAGTCTGCTACATGCAGTCTAGACCCAGATACTGGCACCCCCAAGTATTTGATTGGCCAAGTTCCAGTTGCGCAATTTAACATATCTGAGTAAGCTATAGCTTTTTGTTCATCAGAGGAAGCCATGATTATCTCACTCTTGTTAAAGTTTATTTTTAATCCTGACATCTTTTCATAGATGTATAACAGGATCTTCATGTTTTGTGCTGTTTCTGCAGAATCCTCCATACAGAGGATGGTATCATCTGCATATTGAAGTATTGCTATCCCATTTGGTATGATATCATGTATGAGCCCTTTGATGAGGCCATTATTTTGAGCTGTTTGGACCATTTTGGCTAGGCAGTCAGCAGCTAAGTTAAATAGAAGGGGGGACAGAGGGTCTCCTTGTCTTACCCCCTTCTTGCTTTTAAAGTAGCTCCCCATATTGTCATTGATTTTGACACTCAAAGTCCCACTAGTAACCACTGCCTTTATCCAATTACACCATCTGTCACAAAATCCTCTTTGTTTTATTGACTCAAAAAGAAAATCCCAGTTAATTTTGTCATATGCCTTCTCAAAGTCTAATTTCAGAATTATCCCATCCTTCTTCTTGATTTTGGTGTCATGCATTGCAGGCTCAGCACTCCTTCCATGATGTTTCTGCCTTTAATAAATGCATTTTGGCTCTTGTTTAATATTCTACTCAAGCAGTCTTCCACTCTTAGCATAAGGGCTTTGGTTATGATCTTGTAACTCACATTCAACAGGCAGATCGGCCTGTATTGCTGTATTTTCATTGCCTCTTTTATCTTAGGGATCAAGGTTATGACCCCATAGTTTAATCTGTCTATTCTTAATTCATTTCTCCAAAAATCCTGAATCATGTCCATCATATCTCCTTTGATTACTTCCCAGCAGGCCTGGTAAAATTCCACAGGCATATGATTAGGCCCTGGTGCTGTATTCTTTTTCATTGATTTCACAACCCCCCTGATTTCCTCTTCTGTGAAAGGTCTTGTTAGGTGGATGTTCTCCTCCTCATTTATTTTTTCCTCTTGTCCCCAGCAATCTGGGTCCAGAGAGAAAGTTGGACTTTCGGAGGGTCCAAACAGATCTTTGTAGTACTCAGTTGCATGTTTAAGTATTTCTTCTTCTTTATCAATGCTTATCCCATCTTTTTCCAGATGAAATATAGTGTTTTTCCTTTTCTTTCCATTAGCCTTTTTGTGGAAGTAATATGTATTACTGTCACCCTTCAGGAGCCAATTTTCATTGGCTCTCTGGTGCCAATAAAGTTCCTCCTCCTCATTTAGCCTCAGCATTTCTGATTGAATAAATGTTTTCCTTTCTAAAGATGCTGCTGGAAGAATTCCTTCTTCCTCTAGCTCTTCTAGTTTAGCCAGCTCATTCTGTAGGATTAACCTATATTTCTTGGTATGTCCTTTCAGGCTATTCCCCCACCCTTTGAGGAATTTTTTCACTCTGTTCAGTTTGATATACCATTTATCTATGGCATCCTTTGCATCTACTGGCTTTGCCCAAATTTCTTTCACTTTGGGGATAAACTCCTCTTGTTTAATCCAAGAGGTTTCAAAACTGAAGTTTTTAGTTTTTTTCCTTTTTTCTTGTTCTGTACACAACAACAAAGGGTTGTGATCAGACATCAATCTTGGTCTTTTCCTCGGTTTGTCGGTGGAATAAAGCCTCCCACTTATCATTCATTAGCAATCTGTCCAATTTTTCCAGAGTGGGATCAGTATGATTGTTACTCCATGTGAACCTCCCACCATTTAAAGAAATTTCTCTCAACCCATAGGAATTGATTATCCAGTTAAACATCTCAGAGTATCTGTTAGCACAAAAAGACTTATTCTTCTTATTACTGTATCTCAAAATGTTGAAATCACCTCCCACAATCAGGGGGGAGATCATTTTTAGCACATATATTGGAGAGTTCTGTCAGGAACTGCTCCTTCTTCTCATCTTGGGCCGGGCCATAAATTGTCACCAGCCTCAGGTTCTTTTGAATTTTTCTGTCAAAAACTTCTACTTCTATTGCAAACTCATGTTCAATTATTTTAATTATGTCAAAATTTTCTTTTTGACTCCACATAGGATCCTCTCGGACCTGCCTTTTGAGGGCAACCGATTGCGAGCATAAGATCTGTTAGGATCAACTGACCTGAAGAATTTTTGTGTGTATTTTTTTTTCATTGTTTCTTGTAGGCCTATAAAATCAGTATTTACTTCTGTTATCAGGTTTCTAATATCAGTCCCCAATCCTTTTTTCGAGACCCCCCTACAATTCCATATAATTCCTATCATTTGTTAATTTTTGATAGAGTAGCTCCTTTTCTGAGGTTGTATCTAGAGCAAGATCTAGATACCCCTCCCTCAAGGTTTGTTGTCTCATCAAGAGGATGGACTTTTCTTCCCCTTGGGCATTTCTCTTTTTGTTTCTGAATTCTCCTTTTGTTCTTTTTTGTTTTCCTGCTAGTAACAATCTGAAATCCCTCTTCATCAGAGGAGTCAGATTTCCATTCTATATATTTCATTTCCTCTAAGTGGAGGTTATTAGCATTCTCTTTGTCCTGCTCATTTTCATTTTGTGTAGCTCTTTCACACAGGTTAGCTCTTGCTTTTTCTAATTCTCTTAACAACTCACATTTTCCTAGAGCATTCTCTTCCATTCTAACTCCCATTTTCTTTGATCTATCAACTAACTCATCATTATTTAGAACTGCAAAGGAGTTCTGAGGGTTTAGGAGGTTACCTTCTAAGTTCTTCTTTTGTGCTGCCAGCACGGCTTTCTCGGTTATCTTGATGGGTCCCAGACCCTGTTCTTTTAGCCTTTGGCTCTGTCTTGTTGCCCTTTCCTCTTGTAACAAATCTTCTTCATATACAGCATCTTCCTTTTCAGAGCCCTCCTCAATGTCTTTTGTGGAATTCTCAGGATTTTCTTTATCAGACTCCTCCTCCATGGCTTCCCAGTCTGGTGATTGTTGTTTTTCTTTCTCCTTTTCAGTGTGTGTTTCTTTTTCCTCTTTGTCCAGCTCCATATTGTCCTCTTGGCTTGACCACTCTACTGCAGGCTCTTGTGTCCCTGCACCGGGCTGGGTTGGTTGTTCCACACTGAGGCTCACAAAGCAATGTCAACCTTGATAGGGCTTTTATTGCCATTTCCAGGTATAGGATCACTGCTATTACCCTCATCCCTCCCCTGGGTCATAGCAAACTTAGCCTCAATGACTGCAAGTGGATCATATTTATACTTGATCATGTTTGTGCCATATTCATTAATAGCAACAGTTCTCTCATTCAACTTCATCTTCATTATATTTCGGATTTCAATGTTCTCGAAAGTCCCCAAATGTGAAGTGTCTTGTCCTCCCGGTGACATGAAATCATCACAGTGGGGCCCCGAGTCCTCACCTGTCTGCTTTTGTTGTCCTCCTTGTCCATCTCAGTGTCATCAATGTTCTTGTCCTTATCTTGTTTGCTAACATCACCCACTTCAGTCTGTTTTTGTCCCTTATTAGCTTCCTCTGCATCTTCCACGGGTTCTCTGCTAGTGTTGCCATGTCTCTGCCATACTCTTGTGAAGATGAGTCTCCATCTCCCGATTCGACTAGTGCTCCCCTTTTGATAAGTACTCCCCTCTCCTTTTCTTGCTTTTTTTGGTGATGGATTATCCTCATTGGGCCTGTCTGCATTCCTTGTCCAAGTGTTCCAGGAAGCAGATGTTCCTTCAACAGGGACCTCCCTTTGGAAGGTGAAATCATAGAAGTGCGATCAAGGAGTCCCTCCACCTTAGCAGGAACTTTAGAGATGTCTCTACATCCAATTCTCACCCTGATGTAGTCTCCTCTTTTGAGGTTGTTTTTGGCCACCTCAAGAGGGATCCCAACTAAAGAAGCAACCAGGGCAGCTCTTCTCTCATATCTTTTTTCCATGGGTATCCACGAAATTCGAACCATGCGAAACAATTTCAGCCTTTGCTCCTACATGTGGGTTCCACTTATCCACCTTGAGTTTCACTCCTGGCACAGTCCTCATCTCCATCCCATTGAAAAAGGATAATTCATCCACTTTGTTAGCAGTGGGGAATTTCATTTGAAACTTCTTGTCGTTTTTTGCATACCACCTCCATGTGGAATTTTGTCCAGCTTGTGCTTTGAACTCTCCCTCCACTTGCCTTGCTGTCACATCCCCTTCTTTGATGGTAATCACAGCCAAGTTGGCAATTTCTCTAGCAGCTTCCCCATTGTCATCATCATGTATCACATGGAACCCTAACTCAGGGGCTGCCAAACCACAGAAAGGGGCTATACACTCCCAGGGCATAATTTCTGAGCAGGCTCTGACTACATGCCCTTCCTTTTTGCACCTTGGGCACACTAGTGGCCTGTAGCAATCTTCAGATTTGTGTCCAATTTTTCCACACCTTTTGCAGATTGCTATGTTTGTCTTTTCTTCTTCAGCTCCTTTGCCAGGATTTCTGTCTGTTGCATTCTGTGTCTTCTGTATTGGTGCTTTCCCACTGTCCTTGTTCACCTCTTCCTCTGCCCTTCCTTCCTCCTGCCTCTTCTCAACTTTTTCATGTTCCCTAGATTGATTCAGATTGTCTCTTAGATCAAACTGCTGATTTCTGGGCATGTCATACTTATGTGAGTCTTCCTGTTCACGCTGTCTCCATTGTTGGTTTGTGATTCTTCCTCCATGATAACCCCCTCTCTTCTCATCCCAATTTCTGTTATTCTGACGCTGATTGTGCTGTTGCCTGTCTTCAAAGCCACGACCTCCACGGCCTCTCATGGTTCTGCCTTCTATGTACGGTCTGTAATCCTCCTGGAAGTTCCTCCCCTCCATCTGACGGGGTTGATTCTTCGAATCTCTCACCACCTGAGCAAACGACCTAGAATCACCCCCGAGGGTCGACCACTTTCTCTCTCGCCCGAAGGGAGCAGAGGTCTTGGGCCGCGAGATCTTGTGGTGGGGATTTCCTCACACTTCCCTGCAGCCGCCGATTGCTTCCAAATATGACTGAGATTCCCCCAAGGGTACCGAACTCGATCCCCCGCACTCCTTCTCCTTCTGTTGAACTCTTAGGGTTCACCAGATTTGGATCAGATCGGGGAGGAGGCAAATCCGAGCCTCGGCGGGGAAGTTGCGGATCCTGAGGTGAGGATGTGGGGGGTGGTGGGGGCGGGGGTGGTGGTGGTGGTGGGGGTGGTGGTCGGGGTCGCCGGAATCGCTGGCGGCGGTGGGTGAGGCGGCGAGTGAGATGGGGATGGAACCCTAGACCAGGATGTCGAGACGTCTCCACGCCAGGGGAGCGCTCGATCCTCACGTCTGGGGAGTGGGTGGGTGCACGTAGGGAGCAGCTTACCTCCCCCTTCACGCTGTCCATCATGCACCAAGGCCCCGTGGGGGCCCTCCTTCTGCCATGGCGGAGGTGTCAAGCTCTCCCCACGCCACGTCGCCGCAGGGCTAGCGAGAGGAGTGAGACGAACCATCGTCGTATCCAGAAGTTCCACGACTACGGATATTGTGATGCCGCATCCAGAGAAAATTACCGTGAGACTGCAAAATTCACATTCTGCCTGACCCCACCATTTCTACCGCGCGTCATTTTCAGTTTCTACCGCACAGGGGGATTAATAGTTCGTTACGGCCGTGGGGTCCACGCCTGCCAGGGTTGCTATTTCAGAGCACGCCGCAGCACGCGACGCCTTCCAGAAACAAAACAACCAACCAGCCGAACACCCACCGAGACTCGAGACATGGCGGCGGTGGCGGCGGCGGCGGAATGGACGGTGCGGGTCCGGGAGCGGGCGATCGAGGCGAAGCACCACTGCGACCACGCCCGAGCGCTGCTCCGCGGCGCGGCGGCGCACCTCGAGTCGCCGATGCACGTCGCCGACGCGCAGGACGGACGCGCGCGTGCCGAGCTCGTGGGGCTCGAGCTCTTCAACGCGAGCCACGGCCTCTCCTCCGCCGTGCGCATGATGGCGGCGGCCGACCTCCTCGCGCCGCGCGGCGCCGCGGCCGACCCGAACCCGACGGCGGCCCCTCCGCCCTCCGTCGTCGCCGACATCCCCGACGCCCACGAGTCCGAGCGGAGCGCTCTGGTCATGCTCCGGGAAGCCAGGGTTCACGCCGAGGCCGCGTGCGGCGCCGTGGAGTGGTGCTGCGACCGCGTGCTGACGGCGTACGACCTGCTGGATCAGCCGGGCCTCCCCGGCGTGGACGGCTTCGTCGCCCACGAGCGCGACGCCGCCCGCGATGGGCTCGTGGACGCGGAGCATCTCGCGGCGGTGAGCGCCGCGTACGCCTACACCGCCCTCTGCTTGTTGTTCCCGGAGCTGGTTTAGCGGAGAGGAATCAACGGCGAGGCCTGTAGGGCTCTGTTTTCCTGACTGTTCTGGTGTGTCCTTACTGTAACCGTGTTCTGGTGTGTCCTTACTGTTTTCCGGGATCTTGCTCGGCCTGTCTCAATGATGGCTGTTGAAAGCCTGAAACTATCTATGATCGAACAGTAGAATTTCCTGCTGTTTCCTGATTCTGTGATTGATTCTTCGTTGGGGCATGCATACCCTCTCTGTTGATCCGTGTGATCGGGATGTTATAATCAGATTGCTAGTCACATTAGGTGAATGATGCTGAAATTAATGTTGTTTTTTTCCTTCTCATGTTAACTGTGGATGCAGTTTCAGTGTTCATTTTAAGATTCAGAGTACTATGAAGTATGAACCTTACTTGTCCTGTTTACTTTCATCCAAAAACTTCAGTACAGCCGCAATGTTTTTTGCATGCCCTGTTGGGTTTTGGGAAAATTGGTTCAGTAGCATCGAAAGATCGCGACTTTCGTAAAATACCACTGAAAGACTTCGGCCCCGTGAAATAGCATCGAAAGCTGAAACTTTAACTGAATCTACCATTCTGTTAGATTCTGCCGGCATGTCTGTTAACTCGGTCAAAAATACCCCCGTCTTCCACCTCAGTTGCTGTCGTTGTTGCAGGATTTGGCGCTGCGGTGCCGCTGGCGGTCGGGGCCAGGCGGGCGGCCGACGGGGAGAGGCTAGCCGCGGCCGACCGAGGGAGGGTTGCGCGGCCCGAGGAGGGAGGCGCCGCACGGCGACCGGCCATGGGAGGGACGGGCGCAGAGGCTGGGGAGTAGCTGCCGCCCGGCCAGCGTAGCGGTGGCTGGGCGGTGCTGGTGCGGCGCCGGTGGGGGAGAAGGGGACGATGTCGCTGGTGGCGCAGGTCGGGGAGGGACCAGCGCGGGGTCCGGTGGTGGTGCCGCGCCGGTGGGGAAGAGAGGGGCGGTCGGCGGCGTCGCTGGTGCCACAGCCGCACAGGTCGGGCCGATGAGGCCGCGCGCGCATGCGTGCTGATCTGCAGGTCGAGCGGAAGACCGGCCGTCATCTTCCACCACCACCACTGCTGCACCGCTGCTTCGCTCGCGTCGCCTCGCCTCATCGCCGTCGCGACCACCGGAGCATATCCCGCTCCCAGCCGCTGCCTTCCGCCGCCTCCGCAGACCCTCGCTGCGCCCACCCTCGGTCTCCCCGTCAGCGGATCCACCCCTCCGTTGTGTGCCGGCGGCCGGCCCTGCCAGCTCCTCCCTTCGTCATTCAATGAAGGGTATAAATGTCAGTTTATGTCTAGCTCTCCTGCTGAAAACAGGGCAAGGTAAGTTTTCCGTGGGAAAAAGCGACGGAATGTCAATTTCAGTTAACGTGTGCATCTTTCAGTGGTATTTCACAGGGTCGAAGTCTTTTAGTGGTATTTTATGGAAGTCGCGATCTTTCGATGCTACTGAACCAATTTACCCTTGGGTTATCCGTTATCTATGAGATGTTCCTACTTTTACTTCTGCTACCTTAATGCATCATACATCTCTTTGAGTTGGATTTCATAGAGAAACAAATGGACATCTTAGTCCAGAATTTGGACATTTGATCATAGTTGAGCTGTCTTTGTTTTTTATTCTGGTGCACATCGGAATACTGTTATCTTTCACCTGCCACGAGTACTCCATTTCACTTGCATGTATGAGTTTCGGAAATGTGTCAAATTCAGCTAATTGCTGATGGGTGTTTGATGCCTTGATGGTTTGTTTCAGGAAGGCCATACTTGTTGCAACAGGTCCCTTCTGAAGACAAGTTTTTGCAACGACTTTCGTTTTTTGAAACGATTCTGAAGACAAGTTTGCATACTTCTTTCTGAATGCTTGTCACTCCTTGTTAATTTAATGGTGCCGCGCGATTCTTCGCTGACTTGTGCCTTGTCTGAGGTACTGAAACTTCAGTTCCTCGATGGAATTTTATTTTCTGAATGATACTGTAAATTCGATTCTGATCTTACTGACACCTAATGAAGTTATGTCGTGTCAGTGCAATAGCTGTCAGCTGATACTTCTCAGAATCTCAGGAAAGAAAAACAATACTAATGTCCACTTATCTGAAACGTTGGCTACATTCTTTTATGGAACGAAATCAGAAACTTCATGGATTCTTAGTCCAAAAAAAAAAATCTCAAGTTTGAAACCTGGTTATCCATAGACCATAGTGGTCGCTGAAATTGACGGCCTGCGGTTGCATGCTTTCATTGTGACACAATTTCTGCCCACTTCATTTCTGAACAATACTAACACTGTTTGTTTGTAACAGGTGGCAGGGTAGGAATCATACTCGAACATATACTACTGAACTAGAAAGTAGTAACAAGCCCTGAACCACCACTGGTAACAATACTAACATACACTGTCAAGAGAGATTGGCTACTGCAATGCTCCATGTCAAGTAACAAGTATCCTGAATCTTGACGGGTAACCAATGTAACTAGTGGCAAAAATTCGACAGTCGTAACTCACAGTCCAATCTAGAATCCAGTGGAAATTCGTTCTTCTGACGAATGAACCACGCTCATGACAGTACAGTTCAAAAGTTAAATAAACTGTTCACAAGGGTTAGTATTCTGAATCTGCTCCAACAAACTGAAACCGGTCAGAACATTTCACCTGGTACAGTAACTAGCTAACCAATCAGAAACCAGAATGAACAAACTGAAAAATGTATCCACGAAATATCACTCATAGGATCCAGGCAACAGCAGAAATTATCTGTGCGATCACAGTTTGTCAGCGTTCATCGTGAACAGACAAGAACACGGGACAGCGTTCGAAGACAAATGCACGCGACCGATCAGAGCAATCGAGCAATGCAAAAGGCGAGTCCTACAGAACTGAGAGACCTCTTCGTCTGACATCGCCTACCGCAGCAACCAGTTGGCGGTCACGGCCAGCACGGCGCTCACCTTGGCGAGATTCAGAGCGGCCTCGAAGGCGCCGCGCAGGGCGGTGAAGTGCTCGCCGTCGAGTACGCCGTGCAGATCAGGGAGAGCCGGGACGGCGGCGAGCAGGCTGTCGGTCGTCCGCAGGTGGCCGCAGGACAACCCCACCCAGCCGCACGCGTTCTCGGCGAAATACTTGGCGCTCTGGAACATGCTCAGAGCGAGCCGCACGGGGTCGGAGTTGTCGCCGCCGGGGATAGCCTGGACGGAGGCAAGCGGGCCCACCGCCACTGGTTTCGCCGCGGCGCCGCGTTCCGCGAAGACCACGACCGCCTCCATCGAGCACGCGGCGAGAGCGAGGTCGTCGGACGCGCCCGTGAGGATGCCGCGCACGAGCTCCAGCCGGGCGCGCACGTCCTGGGCGTCGGCGATGCCGACGTTCACCGGCAACGTGAGGCGCTCCACCGCGTCGGCGAGCACCCCGCAGGCGCGGAGGCAGCGGAGCTCCACCTCGGCCGCCCGCCGCTGGACCAGCACTCTCCATTGCGCTTGCGCCGCCATCTCTCTCTGCTTTCGCTGGCTGTTGGACGGTTTGCTTCTTGGCCGATGGCGTGGAGTGGCGTGGCGAGGCGTCGCAGCGCGCCGTGCTGTGAAATAGCCAGCCTGGCCAGGTGGACCCCACAGCCGTAATGAACTTTTCACCTGGTGACGATGTGAAAAGATGACTTGTTGCAGCTTCTCGCTCAAGGCATTTATCTCACCGGCAATAAATTCCTTCTTCTTCTACCCCACGCGGTCGACACCGCCACAAGCTCGCAACCCGAGAGCCCGAGACAGCGAGCCAAGGAGAGAGAGAGGGAGAGACAAGTGCGCGGCGGCCGGCGGGGATGGAGGAGTGGACGGCGCTGGTGCGTACGGTGCCGGACACCCTCTTGCGCGTCGCCGAAGACACGATCGGATTGCTCGGGGCCTTGGACACCGCCCACCGCAAGGTCGCCGCGGTCATCAACTTGCTGCTCAGCATCCAGAGGGGCGACGTCGCCGCGATCAGCCTCGGCAGCGACGGCGTCCGAGAGCAGCCCGACGCCCGTACGGTGCTCGACGACGCCCGCCGCGAGCTCGTCCGCCTCGGGGAGCTTCACCACATGGCCAGCCAGGTCCTCGTCCTCTACGCCACGCGCCTGGGCCCCGAGGTTGACCAGCAGTCGCAGGCAGGCAACCACGGCAAGACCGTCGGCCACGGCTCCCGGGTGCTGCAGAGCCTGCGCTCCGCCGCCTCGCATGTCCGGGCGGGCAAGGACGCCCTCCTCATGGCCCAGCTGTTCCCTCGCCTGTCCCTCTTCCGCAGCGCCATCGTCGAGGCGATCAAGGCGAGGCACGCGGCGCGGCGGATGCACGACGCGGTTACGGTGGAGTTGGAAGAAGCCCTGGTGATCCTGAATCGCTAAGCGCGCTGCTCAGCGTCACGAAGCCTGAAAGCTCCAAGCGAGAGTTCCTGTCTGTCTGTAGATAAACATGGGTGGTTCAGTTGATTAGTATTACATCATGCCTGATCATTGAGATAATTGCGTCGACTCTTGATCTGCAATAGACGCATCTCAGTCTGTGTTCGTTAGGTTCTCTGCTAAAATGTTAATTGCTGCTCAGTTTTGTACTTGTTGCAGCATGCTCCTTCCTGAATTCAAGCAGTTCTCTGAATTCTGAATGATTGACAGTTGCTAAGTTGATGGTACCATATTGCGCATTGTTTGATTCTTAACTGAAATGTTACTGTCCACTTGTGTGAAATACTGAAATGTTTGATTCTGAATGGATTGCTGGTATTTTTATTTTCTGTTCATCCAGGGAAAGTTACTAGATTATGGTTTTATCCTGGCTCTCATTTTCTGTCCGCTTGCTAGTAGTCCATGCAAATTAAGTCTCGATCCATTAGGAACAGCATGTCTTCTTCGACAACTTCACCCAATGTGATATGATTTATAACCAGTGTCTATTTTGATCAGAAGAATTACATTTGCTCATGTGTAATTTACTATCAGTCACCACCAAAAGTGCGTTCAAAGAAGTGTAAGAACTTTTAGTGCTAATTGGTTGCAATTGTAAGCCTGCAACTGCAATATGGTTTCCATTAGTCATGAACCATAATTTGGTCAGTGTTTTGTTGTTCAGAAAGCCTTTTGTTTATGAACAGACAGTCAAGAACCGACACAAAGTAGTAAGATTCTAGGGAGAAACTGCAATGTAGGCTTGGACTCCGCAACAAGGCCATCAGTTTTTCATCAGAGAGTCGCATTGCCATCTATCCGGAAAGTGGCATGCACTCCGGGACAGACATTTCACGCAATTACAAAAATGAATGGTAATTACAAAAATGAGAACAACCAAGTTTGGTGGTAAAATTCGATGATCAAGAATAATCAACAATGAACAATGGAACAAGCTCGGTGACCAACTGTTTTGAGCACTGATGGTCATTAGTTGATCTGCTCTGAATCATTGTTTTCTGATGATCAACACAAAACAATAGAATGATCAATCAAGTTCCACAATGTTCCAGCCGAAATCTAAACTGGTCGAAAGTGAAAACACAAACCCGTCAGCAAACAATCCAGAAGCCAAATTCAGTAGGCACATCAAGTAACTGAAGAAGGTCAGACATGCATCGCCAAAATTGATCAAGATTTAACTGCACTTTTTGATCCCATTGTTCCACAGAAAAGACAGAGCAACTAATCACTACTAATTCACATGCTCATCTACAAGCACACGCTTCTACGGCAAAGCACAAGCTTCTACGGCCCTGTACCAGATCAATACTGGCCTGCAGGGGGAGAACAGTGGCTTGCATTGTCGAGACGCCACGCGCTTTCAGCGATTCAGAACGTTGCCGGCGGCGACGTGCTCCAGAATAACAGCGTCGCGCATCAGGAGCGCCATGTTCCGCGCCGTGGTGAGCCCAGAGTGGGTGCTGCGCATCAAGCTCTCGGCCTCCGATGACCACGCGACCCAGGCCGGTGACTGGGGAGGGAGCGACTTGGCCATGGCTATGGCGTCCTCCGCCGCCTGGCAACTCGCGGCGGCGTTGTGCAGCCTCCACATCACCTCCTCGGCGTTGTGGATGGCGGTGGCGTGGTGGCGTTTCCAAGTCTGCCACCACCTGAGAGGGAGACCGCGGCGCGCGCCGTAGAGGGAGACGATGTGGCCGGCCATGGCGTGACCCCGCCTGAGAGCTTCGAACTCGACACGGGCGCGGTCGATGAGGTACCTGGGGCTGTATCCGTCGGGTGGTGGCATGGGGATGGCGTTGATCTCGAGCCTCGTGGCGCCCATCCGAATCCTGCGCGCGATGTAGGCATGCGTGGCGAGCTTCATGATAGCGGCGTCGAGGAGCCGGTGGAAGTCGGCAGCCTTCGCGCCGGAAACGAAGGACACGAGGTTGCTCTCCACCACCCTGTGCACCAGCACCCTCCACTCCTCCATCACCGCCGCCGCCGCCGCCGCCGAGCTCTCTCTCTCTATCTCTGCTTGGCTGAGTTGGGCGTTGGGTTGCGCGAGCTTTTCTGTTTTGCCGGTGAGGATGTGGAAGGAAGGAGGGGAGGAAATCTATAGGACCAGACTTTTTACAGCGTCTCTTCGAGGAGCGGCAAGAATTTACCGTCCACCACCGCCGACAAACAAAGTCACCCTCCTCGTCGCCAGTGTCATTTCAGTTTTCACCTCCGGTGCGAGGTGAATAGTCGGTTGCGGCCGTGGGGTCCACGCCGCCGCCAGGGTGGCTAT
This sequence comes from Cenchrus purpureus, assembly GCA_022644695.1. Lineage (NCBI taxonomy): Eukaryota > Viridiplantae > Streptophyta > Magnoliopsida > Poales > Poaceae > Cenchrus > Cenchrus purpureus. Next base: position 95,759,679 of record CP053459.1, read on the forward strand.
TTCAGAGCACGCCGCTGCGACACGACGCCTACCAGAAACAAAACAACCACCCCGTCGAGCGTCGAGACTCGAGAAGTAGAGAGATGGCAGCGGCGCCGGCGCCATGGACGGTGCGAGTCCGGGAGCGAGCGGTCGAGGCAGAGCGTCGCAGCCGCCAGGCCAGCTTTAGGCTCGACATCGACGCGCGGGCCATCGCATCGCATCGCCCGATGCGGGTCGCCGACGTTCGGGGCGCGCGCTCGAATGCCCGGTTCGTGCTTCTCTCGCTCTGCGACGCGAGCGGCGACCTCGCCGTCACCGCGGCCACGGCGAAGGCGGCCGAGCTCCTCGCGCTGCGCGGCGCCGCGGCCGACCCGACGGCCCCGCTGCCCTCCGTCGCCGACATCCCCGAGGCCCATCTGCACGAGCGGGTCGCTGTGTCCTGGCTCCGGCAAGCCAGGGAACGCGCCGAGGCCGCGTACGACAACGTCGGGTGGTGCTGCGAACGCCTGCTGACGGCCTGCAACCTGCTGGAGCACCCGAGCCTCCCCGGCGTGGACGGCCTCCTCGACGCCGAGCGCGCCGCCGCTCACGTCTACCTCGTGGTCGCCAAGGATCTCGCGAGGGTGAGCCACACGTGCGCCCGCGCCGCGCTCCAGGTGTTGAACAGCTAGTTCATCGGTCGTTTTGCCTATCTTCGTCAGTCTCGTGGCTGTTGTTCAATTCATGGGGATCTATCGTGCTACTCCTAGGTTTTTCTGCTTTGTTTCCCCCCTTGATCCTTCGTTGGCGAATGCATGCCTTCACTGTTGATCTATGTGAGTTGTTCTGACCGGAATTACTAGTTCCATCAGGTGAAATTGTACTGCAAACGATGCAGGAATTAACCCTGTTGGTTTTTCCTCGTGTTAACTGGATGCAGTTCTATGTTGGTGTTAACCGGATTACTATGTTACATCAGGTGAAATTTTGGTACGGTTGATCTCTGACTCTGAGCTCTCCTAACTTAGCTTCTACTACCATCAGTGCAATTTGTCTGAGTTGGATTTTATATATAGACAATGAAATTAAATGGGCGTCTAGTCGAGAATTAGGCTGTTTCGTTTCTAACTGTGGTGCACAAGGGAATCAGATCACCAGAGAATACCGTTAATCTTTCAGTTGCTAGTCGAGAATTTAGGCTGTTTTGTTTCCAACTCAGCTTATTTCTGATAATGCAGTCACCTGCAGAACTAGTTGTTTTCCTAGTGACTGATGATGACTGGAATTAGGTGCATTCCGACTGAATATTGCTTTTTGCCAATTTTCAGAAACTGGCGCCATCCGGTTCCTGAATCCTTGCGCATGGTGTTAGTGTGGTTTATTTGCGGCATCACTTTCCGATCAGTTTACGAAGAAGCAGCATTTTACTGATGCACCATCGAAGGAAACGATTTTGCTAGCACATGGCTTAATGTTACAGAATTCAGTGAGCATAGCGTCCTGTAAAATGTGCTGCCAACAGGTAGAATAGCAAAGTTGGAAACTGGTCAAACATGCTGATCCTTTTGGTTATGCAGCAGCACGACCGCAGGACGTCAGTCTCGTTTGTTTGCTTCACAGACATTTGTCATCAGCTGATATGTGAGATCCAAGTAGCGTCGATCGATTTTGATAGTGACCATAATAATTTGGTTGCTGAATATTGAATCTGAATTGAGGTAGCATTCCACATGTGCTGAAGCTGAACATCCTGCTCGTGGGCCTAGCGGCAGAAAGAAGCCCACGGCCCACAGCATCTCTGTCTGGTCAGGCCCAGCCCGATTTAGGAGCCTGCTCTGCTGGCCGCGTCATCCATCTTCCTACCCCAGAGGTCCGCCGCCGGCCGTGCTCGTGTTCCAGCGAGCCTGCGGTTCCCCGCAGCCGCCGCGGCCGCCGACGTCCTCCACGACTCCGGCTTCCCCCGCCTCCTCTCTCTCCACCGGCATACCTCGTCCTCCCGCGACCCCTTGGTGAGCATCGTCGTCTCAACCTCTCGCATCGATTCCAAGCCTCATCGCGCCGCCACTCGGGCTGGCATGGAGCATCCGTTGCCGCCGCCGTTGATCTTGCCGCTAGCCACCCTGCCTCCAGTACACTAGCGCGTTGGGTTGGGCCAGGCTACTTGGCCTCGTTCTAGCAGTGCTGCTGCGCGCCTCCTTTTGAGGCCGCATCGCCTACCTCGCGTCCTCCCTAAGCCGGTGCCGTCGGCCTCGCAACTCCACACGCGACCGATTCCTCCGGTTTCCGGCCATCCCCGTTCCCCGCCTCCCCTTGTGCTTCCGTCTCGAGCTTCAAGCTCGGCCATGGCGAGCAGGAGGAGCGAGAGGCCGAGAGCGACCCGTCGCTCTCGGATTGAAGAGCCCGCCAGATAATCCTAGATCATTTCATTAGTCAGCTTTCACCATTAACCCGTCACCACCACTCTTGTTCACTTTGAGTACTGGAAAACGTTCATAGACGTGAGTTTAGTATCAAATAAATTGTGTATTTGTGTTCATAGAATCATATTTGGAATATGTTCTTCTGATCACTATTTTATTATCAAAAGCAATGAATGTGAAGTACATCCGTGCAGTTTAGAAGGTCAGAACGATCGAACCAGAGGAACTAGTTGATTTGTTCACCTTCTTTTGTTTGATTAGAAGAAAAGGCAGACGGTGTTTGTTTGTTTTCTATTGACATGAGTTAGTTGGTTCTCATATACTTCTTGTAATATAAATATGTGATGGAATGAATTGGCAATTTGACTGCTGCGCTAAATCTTTTTTTTGTTGTTGAAGAAATTGGCTTAGAGATCTCCAAGAATGTCGACCACCACCAGCACCCTTACGATGAAGCTCCTTGTCGACACCAAGGCAAACCACGTGCTGTACGCAGAGGTAAACAAGGACGTCGTGGACTTCCTCTTCTCCCTTCTGGCACTGCCTGTCGCCACAATCGTCAAGATGCTCGGCAAGGGGTCCCTGACTGGAAGCTTCGGCAACCTCTACAGCAGCGTGGAGAAACTCGATGACACCTACATCCTGCCCGGTGCCGAGAAGAGTGCAGTCCTCCAGCCTGCGGTGGTGCCATCGGCCGCAAGCACCACCAGAAGCTCCCTCCTCCTGCCAGCGCCATCATCTGGGCAGTCACTGAAAAGCTTCTTCCAATGCAAGTCCAGCAACTATAGCGGCTGCTGTGATTACGTGACAGACACGAGGGGCACGATGTGCCCGAGCTGTGGCACCAGGATGAATGTGGCACTCAAGTTTGCTCCTCCAAAGGGTGACAGCTCTGGTTACAACCTGCAGAACTCAGGAGCAGCCAAAGGGTTCGTACAGGGGGTTGTAACATACACGGTCAGTGACGACCTTACCGTGACGCCCATGTCCACCATCTCCACCATCACCTTGCTCAACACTGCCACAGCGAACATTGGCAATCTCCAGGAGAAGACCGTGCAGCTTGGGTACACCGAGGTGATGGTGATCGATCCATCTACAGTATCTTTTTATGCATCAGCATCACTTCCTCGATCGCTGGCTCTTTTTGCTGGAGCACACAAGTCGTTTACATGTCTGTTTGGCATGTTTTGCAGGGTTTGGAGATTGTCAAGGCGTCGATGCAGTCCAAGACCGTCCTCACTGACGTTTTCCTTAAGAAATGATGTGGCAGTCAGTATTAAGTGGAAGCTCTCCTCCGGTCCATGGGTGGGTGAGTAGCTTAATTTGTTTTTCATGATGGCCATTGGGCTTGGGCGCTTGTGTGTGTGGGTTAGTAGTGTAGTACATCATGACAATTGCATCTGTCAGTGATTCGTTAGGTTCTTTGCTCAAATGTTAATTGCTACCCAGCTGTGGACTTCCTGAATTCAAGTAGCACTCTGATTTCCGAATGATTTTCAAGTAGACCTGTGTAGAGCAGCAAACTTCAGGGTCTGGAAAGAGAGACAATTAGACATGCTGAATGATGCAGAAATTAATGCTGTTTGTTTTTTCCTTGTCGTGTTAACTTGATGCAGTTTCTGTGATCATTTTAAGATTCAGAGTATTATGAACCGTAAAATTGTCCTGTCGGTTGATCTCTGAGGTCTGAGCTATTCTGACTTGACTTCTGCTACCTTAATGTGTGCTAAAACTTGTATATATGCATGTTCGTATGTCTATATTTGTTTGGATCTGGATGAGCCCTTGCAAAATATTTTAACTTATGAGTGACACAAATTGAAATCTGCTGGGTCCTGTCATGCATATTTGGACTAACCATCTGTCTGTTTTCAGAATTGCGACATGCTATTGTTTATGCTAGACTAGTGTATATTCACAAAGCATTGCGATCAACAATTTGGAGAGTCTTCACTAGAACTCCTGAATTTTGTGTATTATTGTTAGCCTCTATAGTAGCCGATCGGAAAAGAAAAATCATGAATTACGCATCTGTTGAAAACCCGAGGCACATAATGTGGACCCTGTGAAAGGTCATAATACGTACAGCCTCAGAAATATTGCAACGAGGTATTCCTTGGTTGCACTGTAATTTGTCTATCGCGACGCTTATGCAGGAGATCAAAACGACGATTAGATAGGGACTCATCGGGGTTCCAAAATTCTAAGTCTTCGATGAATTTCCATTCGGTCACCATCTAGATTTCCACGACAGCGTACAACGTACTCCATCTAGATCGATCTCCACGACGTACGTATAGATCTCCACAACAATCAATCAACATATGTAGCAGACACGGCATCGTTGTCTTGATCTCGTATATATCTTCGTTCCCTGCATATATATTGCTATATCATGATCTAGGCCGTTTGAAACATGAATGCAGATTAATGCTATCACACGAAGATCAGAGTTGGATGCGCCTGCCTCGACACTCGCGGATTGGCGTAACAATTTCGATCTTTTTTCAAACCTTTACCGCCAGACGCCAGGTCGATCTATTACGTGTCCATGTACTGTATGTCAATGCATGATCAGACATGACACCTTGTTTCCCATTCAAATTCATTTAGCGACTAGAGGGTTTGCTGATTGTTTCATCGATGATGGTATCATTCAAGGCCAAACTAATACTTCATCAGCTGATGGTCGTGTGAATCATGATGTCACTCCTGATCTCAACAATCATGATGCACAACCTACAAACCGATGATACAACACCTTATTTTGGAGAAGACGATGAAGAAGACGGTTGTGATGATAACCCTGCTGCCACTAATACTCTGATTAGAAACATTATCAGTGGCACTATACTTCATGGACAAACCAAAGATGACGAGGCAGATAAGCAGGCAGAGATTTTTTTGAAACTATTAGACCAAGCAAAGAAGGAATTGTATCCAGGATGCAAAAATGCAACTAAGGTCTCTTTTATCGTGGAGCTTTTTCAGATAAAGTGCATGTATAGCTTAAGTAACGCGGCGTTGGAGGCCATACTTAAGCTCTTTGGAAAGGTTCTACAAGGGCATTGTATTCGACTCCTTGGATAAAGTGCAAAGGGTGGTTCGAGACCTGGGCTTGGACTATGTCAAGATACACGCATGTGAAAATGATTGTGTGTTATTTTTTGATCAATACGCAAATCTGGAGACATGTCTCGCTTTATGGCGATCAAGGTGGAAAGTTGTAGAAAAACCTGTGGTAATAATGAAGGTGCCATTGGTGCTACTACCTTAAGAAGCGGTTACAGCTAAGATCCTATGCTACTTTCCTCTTATTCCTCAGCAAAGAATGTATATGTCAAAGCAAATGTCGAGAGGATATGCGGTGGCACAAGAAAGAATTGGTGAACGATGGGAAAATGCGCCACTCACGACTCAAAGGCATGGAAGCACGTGGATTCGTGAGTTTAAATGGTTTTCTAAAAAGGAGGTCGTAATGTTAGGCTTAGGGGGTCTTGCTTCCGATGGGTTCAATCCCTTTGGCATGCAGAGTCTTACATACTCCATATGGCCTGTCATCCTGATACCTTACAATTTGCCTCCATGGTTGTGTCGAAACAATCTAACGGATCTTGTCAATGTTGATACCGGTCCAAAATCTCCTGGAATGGATATTGATGTATATTTGAGGCTCCTTATATTGGAGCTCAAGGAACTTTGGATTAATGGTGTTAAAACAAGAGATGCAGGGACTAAGAAGAATTTACATTGCGCGCAATCCTTCTTTGGACAATTAATGACTTCCCAGCTTATGCTATGCTGTCTTGTTGGAGCACTAAAGGAAGTGCATGTCCATACTACCACAAACTTCCTGACTATTTGTGGTTGAAACATGGGAGGAAGCACTGCTACATGGCACATCGACGTTTCTTGCCCCCCGACCATCCATGGCGCAACAACGCGGTCAGCTTCAACAACAAGGTCGAAACCAGGGAGGCACCAGAACCACTATCTGGTGCACAGGTACTTGAGCAGTATGATACCTTTGAACAAGTAGAATTTGGAAAGACCTTGCTATCCAAAAAAAGGAAGCGTGTGAAGACAGATGGCACAACTGGAGGAAGAAGAGTATTTTTTTGAGCTCCCTTACTGGTCTTCTTTGCTCATCAGGCATAATTTGGATGTCATGCACATTGAGAAAAATATATGGGAGAGCATACTAGGCACTCTGCTTAAATTGGACAGCAAATGTAAGGACGGAGAGAATGCCAGCTTGACATGGAGCATCTATACGACCGGATCAGCACCACTGATTAAAGATGATAAGTATACCTTGCCATCAGCCTTGTGAAAGTTAGATAAGGAAGCCAGGGAAAGTTTGTGTGAATTTCTATATGGAGTGAAGATGCCTGATGGGGTTTCCTCAAATATAAGAAGATGTGTTGACGTAAAGTCACGTAAGGTGTCTGGCTTGAAAACTCATGATTACCATCTAATTCTACAGAAACTTTTACCCTTAGTGGTGCGTAGGATTTTGCCGTAACTGTTGTCATTGGATTGATTCAGTAATTTCTTCGATGCACTATGTTCAAAGGAGTCATGGTGGAAGCAATTGGACAGGCTAAGCTCAATTAGGGAGGCCGTTTGTCGACTTGAGATGATATTCCCACCTGCATTTTTTGATATCATGATCCATTTGCCTGTTCATCTAGCTGAGGAAGCTAAAATTGGGGGGCCAGTGTGTTACAGATGGATGTACCCAGTGGAGCGGTACCTACGCACTGTGAAAGGATATGTGAGGAACAAGGCTCACCACGAAGGTTCAATTCGAGGGATACATACTCGAGGAGTGCCTTACATTCTGCTCAAGATTCTTGGACGTGGACACCAAAGAGAATCGTGTTGATCGACATGAAACAGTTACTATGAATGAGCCACCATCTGGTTTGAGCATTTTTTCTGAAATGGATTACAAGAGGAGAGGATGTATCGGCGAAATTCCACCGAGATGAGTTTCTAAGATGAGGCACTATATAATTTGCAATTGTGATGAAGCTAGACCATATGTCGAGTAAGATACACTGCTCAACATCATTTATTGCTTGTAATTTTGAATTTCAAACTAACGGTAATATTCTTTTTTATGCAATGCGCATTTGGAAGAACTAAAGGAATATGGAACCAAAAATCTTGATAAGCGACACGAGGATCAACTCGTAAGATGGTTTGAAGGCAAGATCGTGAGGTCTACATGAGAGAGGAAGTAAGTTCGAGTTGTTTGCACTTGCTCAAGGACCGGATCCCCGACCTCGTACAATGAATAGATGTCATATCAATAATTGGCTGTTTCGAACCGTTAACATTGAGAAAACCCTCGTGACACAAAACAGTGGTGTGCTTGTCAAGGGTGAGAAAGGAGGCACGAACTGGTATGGGGTGATTAAAAGAATGATCTCACTGGAATTTCCGACAAAAAAGAAGTTATTCGCTCCAGGATCGGTTTGATGTGCCAGCCACAAGTACCAACAGAGGCAAAGGGTGCAGAAAGATAAATTTGGGGTGATTGACATCGATACTACTCGACGGTATAAGAATGAACCCTATATTCTGGCAACATGTAGAACTGGTGTTTTATGTGAATCTGGTGAACAAACCTGGTTGGAGCAGTGTTATTTCATTGAAACCAAGGAACTTGTTTGCCATGCCTGAATTAGATCTTGAGGACTCAATTGTTGTGGGTATCGAAGGTATTAATTTGCTCGGTGAACACCAGGATTTGACAAATTGGTCAAGGAAGGCACAACCGGGGATGTCTCAGTTATTAATCAGGTGCGGGCCGAGGCAGTTGATGAACCAGACGATGATGTATTTGATGATGATGATGAACATGATGCAGATGACACGTACATTAATGATGGAGTTGTTGCACCAATTGTTCAAGATGCCCAAGATGATGAATTTTTCAATTGATATTTAGTCGATTTTGTTTATTGGCGTGTTAAGAGCCAATTTAATCTTGCCATGACATTTGTTTTCAACATTTTTCATTATTATGTCGTATGCCACAAAACTAAAGCATGAGGTGTATTTGTGGCACTATTCCCAATCTGTTACATTCTCGACATTAGAATAATAAGTACTGTAAATTTTTCATTATTCTTGGGACACATCATCGATGAAGCTTAATAGGAAGTTCTAGCAGATGATACACTTTACACCATTTTAGCCTCACTGTAAACATGATTAACACTAAAGAAGAAGGCATCACATTCAAACGAAGCCTACATTCATCACTACGAAATAAAAGGCAAACCCCTCTCGCTCCCCTACGTAGAAGGTTCGCCAACGCAGTTGTTGAATGTTGCCTCGCCCAACCGCCCGGTAGCAGCGTCGGCGCGGGGCCCCGGCGGGCGATACTCCTCATTTGCTTTGCAAGATTAATCCGCAGTCCGGAAATATTCGCGACGCAAGTTGATGATCATCCGCGACCTTGAGCCTCGCCTCAACCTGTCTCATATGCGCAAATGCGATGCGTCGGCGTCGGCCCCGCTGTAGAACCTGTAGAGAAGGACGGCCCCACATAGGCCGCCCCTCGCTCCTTGGGCGGTGCAGTAGCTGTCTAGGGAGGACGCCGCTGCAGTTCCGCCAAGATGTCGTCCATCCCGGCGAGCAACCACCGGGTTGCGTTGCGGCCAGCTACTGACGAAGCGTCGTAGCCGTCGGGGTCGGCGTTCTGCAACTGCTCGATTGGAACCCGACCTAGTGCCAGGTGCCTACCGACGTCTCTGTCGCGGCAGGGGCCGAGCATGCTCTTGCAGGTGGCACGTAGGCTCCGGAGGTCCTCCATTGGCTGCCCGATGTTGCACCGACTCGCCAGGCGATGATTGCCCGCTCAACTCAGAGAGTTCGCGGCGACCGGGGTGTTCCCTCGATGCCATGGAAGGAAGTCGCACGACGCGGAGCGTGAGATGTGGACGGAGAGGCGCGCGCGGAGCGTGAGATGTGGGCGGAGGCGCGCGGCCGGGAGCGTGAGATGCGGGCGGAGAGGACTTTCCAAGAACCGACGGCGTCTTTCGAGATTCCAATAACCACGCCGCCTCTCAAGTTTTTCCAAATAAATTAACAACGAACATCGGGCGTGTCGTGGCGTGGGTTCGAACTGGCGTGTCATGGCGTGGCGGCCCGCTGCGTTGTTGGGTCGGCCGTCGCGCGTGGCCGTGGCCGTACTTCGTGTGCCGCGGCCGTGCTTGGGGTGCGGTGAACGTGGTGACGTGCGCATGGTCTGGGTGTCATTTCATGTGGTGTGGTGGTGGCAACATATGATACCAAAGTTTCAATTTGACATCATTAAAAGACTTGCATATATATCAAAGTATATCAAAATGTACTAGCAATTTGACTAGATCAACGCATTACTAGATATACATACACGATACTTTTCTCAAAACCCAAAATGCTACTTGTTACTATGGATTATATTACATTACTAATTCTAACTATATATCATCTCGCACAAATCGGTAACCATGCTTGATCTCAAGCTGATTTGCAATCTCAAAGACGAAATGCATCCTTGGTGGCGTATTGCACCGCCATCGCCAAACACCTCGAACCCCACAAATGTGGTTCACTCTTCTTTCTGGAACAGTAGGTAGGTCTAGTACCACATTTCCAATCTTCTCCAAAGGATGACCAGAACCATTTGGTACAGTTTCTGTACTTATCATCAACCTCGAAACAATCGCTGAAGGTCTCTCCAATTAGAAATCGTGATGCCGCAGCCCCGCTCTAGGCGTTCAACATCAATCGAGATATGCGCCCGACAAAGATGTGTCTTCCTCATCGAGAAACTTGCTCGTGACATCAGGTAGCTTGTAGCCGGCATGAAGCACCTGGTAAATAAGGCAACGCTGCCCGACGCACAATTGCGCAATGCGACCTTGTGCTCGCCCGCACAGTTCAATGAACTCGGTGTCCAATCCGACGAGCAAACGATCTGGAGGAGGGTTACCTTTGATTTCTTTGATGTACTCCACCACTACTTCCGTGTCGCAAGTGATTGTGGTCTTGATGATCGCTACCGCTCCTTGAAGAATTTGACCTCGCATCAAGTTGGGGCGGTCCTAGAATCGGTGATCGCCGGGACGACGGCGGGCGCCATTCATCCCAACGCCCTAATCGAACGTCGGCGGCATCGGCAGGCGTCCACACATCCACTCGGCGAGTACGCTTGCGACCTGATCAATCCAAGAAAACAGAGTTCTGAATCTTAATCAAACATTCAATCTCGCTACAAATCCACGACTACATACACAATGTACATGCTGGTCACGTAGGGATGACCTGGAAATTGACGCGCTCTGGCGACGCGCGGCGCTTACTCGCTGCAAAGCACCTTGGTTGGTGAGGGGGTCGGCGGTGGCGGTTGCCCCCACTGCATCCCCCTTCCTTTCAGAGGCGGCGCGCCTTCCGCTTCCTCACATCGGGTCATCGAGGGTGCCAATCTTGCTTCAGAGCTAGGTGGCGTGGCAATGGCGTCCAAGATTGGAAGCTTGGTGGTCGCCGACGATGGTGGAAGGCAAGAAAACCCCAAGTTTTGATGTGACGGTTTGGGGGAACAGGGATGAAGCAATATTCTCTGTTATGCTCAGCCGTTCTATAAGCTAAAAGGAAGTGGGGACACAGCTTCGTCAAAACCACGAGCATTCGTGCAGTCGTGCGGCTACCTGGTCCCACACGTGGGGAAGATGACGCAGATTGCTTCTGTTATCAAAAAACTTCCAAAATTGACAGAGTTTGAATATGGTTGTCAAACGTTGTCAAATGAAAATTTCTTGAATACCAAACCTGTGCAACTCGTCAAGGCCTACAATCTTTATTTAAGTCATTAATCCATTTGACAAAGTTTGAATAGGACAAATTTCAAAATTCAAAAAATGATATCTACAATCGATATTTTTAAACACCAGATGATGTCAAATGGAAAAGTGGTGAATACCAGAGTTTCATATCTCAACAAGATCTACAAACTTTATTTAGGTCGGATTTTCATTTGACAAAGTGGTACTACACATTGTTCTTTAGTCCTACGTTCACTTAGAAAGTTTAAGAAACTTGCTTGGAGACATGTAAAATTTGTACTACATGATAGTACCAATTCGTCAAATGGAAGACCGACCAAAATAAAGATTGTTCATCTCGATGAGCAATGAAACTTTGGTATTCATCACTTTTCCATTTGACATCATCTAGTGTTTGAAAAAATCAATTGTAGATATCAATCTTTAAATTTCAAAAATTTGATGGTTCAAACTTTGTAATTTCGAATTGCATTGGACTCATGAGATAGGTTCTTGTTTTGTAAGAATGTTGGGGAAAAACCACCTGGGTTGGGCATCATACGTGTAATATAAACATGTTTTAAGTTTTGATTATGAATGCAAATACAAAAATAAGTTCATCACTTGCCGCCAGTTGGGACCCGCAAGTCAAACGCAAGGATGAAAAAGCACACGCGAGGTACTCATGGGTTGCATCCCTTTGGTGTGGGGTTTCTGTGTGGGCCCTTCGTGGTGGGCTCCATTTGTCAGCCGCTTGGGGTCGAAAACAGCTGGTGTCAACCGCACCCTGTGTGTGCCTTCCTAGACACCCCCACCTTCCCCGACGCTTCGCTTCTTGTCTCGCCCCTTCCCAAGTGCCTCGCTACAGTAGAAACCACCCAACCGCCGCACAACTCCGATTGCTTTGCAAAACTCCCCACCGTCGCAGCTGTCGCCCAACTCCGATTAGTTTCCAAACCTCCCCACCGCAAGCCAAGATGGAGCCACTGTCGCCCGCGGCGTCGAGGGTTTCTCCTCGCGGTGCCTCGCCGAACGCCGCATTGCCGGCATCCTCCTTGCCGAGCCGGCAGACGGGGTCCTCGAAGTCGAAGGGACCGGCGGCGGAGGAGGCGATGCTGGGGTTCTTTCCTTGCCCTGATGTTGGCGGGGCATCCGAGGAAGCGGACCCTGAATCTGCTAGGATGCCTCGGAAGCGAAAGGCCGACGATGAGGGTTTTCAGAACCCCACCGCCAAGAAGTCAAAGCAGTCGCCCTCAGTGTGAGGAGTTGTCCCCCCCAGATGGCAGGACTTCGGATGGGGGCATCCGGTAATTTTTCTTACTCGTACCAAATTGAAGTTCCCCCTTTATTATTCGAGAACTCAGTGTTTATTTCCTCTGGTTGCTAAGTTCACTGAAGTGATTATTTTCGTGTGATTGCGAAATTGTTTATGAGTCATAATCAATTCTGGGACTTGCAATTTAGGATTTCTTGACTAGGGTACATATGGAAATTTTTTGGTACAAATCATCCAGTTTAGAATCATCGAGCAAATCCATCTCAAAATTTTGTGTAGTAGAATTCTTGGAACACAAGTGTTTATGTGAATTTTATCTTAGGTTCACAAGTGGAATATTGCTGTTCATGTATTGATTTCTTAATTCAGGATATTGGGCCGACGGTGACTTATGAGTTCACCTTCCCACGAGTTAGGCTATTACATTTTGTTCCCATGGAATAGGCTCACAAAATGTGAAGAAAAGAGGACGCGGTCCCGTAAGAGCCTTGAAGGAAATCGCCAAGAGAATCAAGGCGGGCAAACAACAGTTGGACATTCAATTCTCAAAACATGGAGGACCGGTAGGTAGTAACTACCGCTCATTCGTTGATGAAGTAGTCATGTATACAAGGAAAAGGACACCAATCATTGGAGTGAAATCGTGGAAACATGTCAAGGAAGAAGTCAAAGACGCAATAGCAACTGATGTATTGGTATATAATCATAAACTTTGCTTTTGAATACAATTCAATTATAAACTAACGTAACAACTCACATAGTATTTGCATGCTATTGTGATTATATAACAGGCAAAGTGGGACATGGAGGATAATGCTGATTCAAGGGAAAAGATATGGAACATTGCTGCAGAGCGTTACAAAGGATGACGTTCAACTTTCAGTGCTACGGCCAAGGCATACGACAGCTACCACCAGAGAATGTTACATAAGCCTAAAGAATTAGATATTGTTGAATGGCACCATCTCAAGTATTTCAAGATCGCTAAATTCAAGGTTTGTTCCACATTGTTACTATTCGAGCAATACATTTTTCATACAAATGGCAATGTCTGAGTCTTTAAGATTATTGTTCAAATCTTGACATTCTATATAGGAAAGGAGCGCACAAAATTCTGCGATTCGAGGCCAACAAAGGACAAGACATTTGTCGTCATGTAAGCCTTTTTTCTCGGCCAGTAGCTATGAGAGAAGGTAATAACGGAGAAGCACATCTCTAATCTGTCTTGCAGGATGAATAACTAATTTGTTATGTTCTTGGCTTGAGAGAGCCGTAAACCCGGTGACGAGCCCGATTATATGGAACTTTGGTCGTTAACTCACACTAAGCAGGGGAATGGACAGACGAACAATCTAAAAATGTCTATGTGAGTTCTCAATGAATGTGTACATACATTTCTATACATAGTCCATGCAATTATAGAATGCAAGCGATTTCTTGTTCAACTAACTCCTCCATCTGTGACTTGTAAATGTTAGGACAAAGCAAGCAGCGTTATTGCTGAGGTGGAATCAAATGCAGAAAACAACTTCGTTTCCCAAAAGGAAAGAAACGAGATGTTCCAGAAGGCTTACAAGGAAGTCACAAAGTGCAAATCAACCAAGTTGCATGGTAATGGGTACCGCAAAAACCCAACTAGAAGGCACCGCGGAGCGCTAGGAACAAATTCGTAGGGAAGAGCTACAGCATCAGGAACACGTCGAGCTCATGGACGCATTTGGGATGCTACAAGAAAAAATGTCAACATGGGAAGATGAAAGGGAAGCAGAAAGGAGAGAACATGCACGACAACTTGAAGAAAGTAACAAGAAAAGGAGGCTGATCCGCAGCGCTTAGGCAAGAGTTCCTATCAATGCCGCAAAGCGAAATGGATGGAACACAAATTCCACAGTGTGGTCAAGCTAGTTGCATGAATGACTTTCTATCCTTAGGATCTATATCTAAATGTCTATATCCTTTCATAGATTGTCCGCCAACATCATCGTCGGCCAAACAACAATGTCACCGCATCTGCAGACATTGTGGCGGCCGCATCTGATTTAGAATCAAGATGTGCGCATGCACCCAACAAATGTGCTCTCTTCTAGTCAGGTTGTTTTGTGGATTGACAACTTTTTACTTCTATCATCAGATACTAATCAAAATGGCGCCTAATTTTTCCCTCTCATATATTTTGTTCTCGTGAGAAGCAACAAGTCGCTAAACAAAGGCTACCATTCGCAATACAAGAAGTAATAAACTACCAATCCGAAGCACCTTCCGTCCCCATGCAAAATTTCATCTCAACAGCTACAGCACAAGCAGCAAGTAGGAGACGACAACAAGCCAAAAAAACAGGAGGTGAAGTTTTAGTAACTGCTCTGCCTGCTGTGAATGTTCATGTTTCAGCTATCAAAGTGTTTATAGATGTGTTGATTATTTGATATCATTTTGATAATTTTATGAATGAAAATAAAACTTTGGTTTGGTACATGCTGTTGTTGCACTGTTTCCAATATTACAGTTTACTTGATGCTTACAAATGTTATTCATTCATTTCAGAAAGCTAAGCCGTTTCGAATGGAGCAAACAGGTGATGGGACCTTCTTGAAGTCACACTTTGCTGATCAAGTGATGGGATCTCCTTGAAGCCACCAACTCTTTGTTGAAACAATCCTTGGCTGATCAGCTGATGTGATCATCTTCAAGTCAACATCATCTGTGTTCAAACAATGTCCTCTTCAAAACTTAGTAGTGTTTCAATACTTCGTGTGTCATTAAACTTAATTATCAGTGTGGATGGTTGAATGTTCCCAGTGGATGGTTTCATGTATCAGTGTGGTTGCTAATTAGTATTTCAGTACTTATTTCGCTATGAATTATAAATGCATAATAATTATTATTGAAGATCCTATATTTTAATGTTTGAAATTATTGCTGCTACAAATAAATGAGCGTGGCAGAATAAACATATGGCGACCTACAAAACTATGGCATCAACTCCTTTCGTTGCAAAAGAGAAATCACCCTATCGCAACCAATAATTTTCAGTGTCACAAAGGCTTGTGGCAATAGTAGGTTCCATATGAAGCAACCTTGTATTATGGTGGTAATAGAGGCATGAACTTTTGGCAACTGAATCATTTTCGAAGCAACAGAATAGGAAACATATTACAACCAAGTAAACTAGGTGGCATCAGAGTGCCCCACCTATTGCCTCGATTATATTTATCTTGGTGGTATTAGAAAGTTGCACCTATAACAACCATCCCTGATTCGTGGCAATATAGAACATTGCCTATAGCACCGTATTCCACTTCGTTGTAATAAAAGGAAACACATATAGCACCCAAATACATATCGTGGCAATAGAAAGCAAAAAGGTGGCATTAGAGTGCCCCACCTATTGCCACAAACCTATATATTTTGGTTGTAATAGAATGTTGCACCTCTAACAACCATCTCTGCTACATGGCATTAGAGGTCACCGACTATAGCAACCAACTTAACTACGTGGTAATAGATGGAACCACATATAGCACCCAAACAAGTTGGGGGCAATAGAGGTGCTTCCCATATTGCACCCACAATAAGAATGTAGCAATATAATACTTTGCAACGAAATATGTTACAAATTGCAACTCGGTGTGATCGATGCAATTGCACCTATGGCAACATCAGATGCATCGCAATAGAATAATTTGCAACCAACACGAGCGCGGTATAAAATGCTAGTTGCAATGCCACATTGCGTTGCAATAGAAAAACTTTTGCAACCACAAAAAGACCACAGTTGCTATAGGCTAATGCAGCGCGGCCTTTCGCATCACATGGTTGACGAAAAAAATTGGTTGCATTTGCGGCTATTGCAACCAAATATGGCATATTGCAACACAATTTGTTTGTTGCATCAATGCCAAAACGTAGTAGTGAACGTAAATGCACAAACATAGTAAAGATAATTGCATAATTTTAAAAGACAGGGTTAATGATTCGGGGCTTACCTTCGCTGGCAAGGTTGGCCTTGGGCCCTTCTGGACTTTGGTCCAGGTCTTGAGCTACGTCCACGTACTGCAGCTCTCCGTCAGCACCTTCGTCTCCTCCTTCCGGCACGAGCGTATATCTACCGTCGGGAAGATCTACACGAGGATGCAAATGCACGATTTAATTGACGGTTTTAATCTAATTAATTACAAACAACATATGACAACCATGGAGGACATGGTTGACCACATTCACCTAGATAAACATACATTCAGCATACTCTTCCAATAAAGGAACAATATGCGGTTCTTTATTAATTAGTCTTTTTGATAGTGACTGTGTACATATTTAGGTAAATAAATTAATTTAAATTTCACAAAACAGCAAGGGTGTGTCACTTAGCTTCTTAGCATGATTTACATGACATTCCTGAAACCATTAGGTGTGTGTTGGTGATTTTCCAATTTAACTTTAACATTAAGCTTAATTGGCTTCCATTGCTTTTATTCACACAATAAATTAATAAAATTCAGTGGGGTGTTTATGAAGCACTATAAACTGAAATAAAGCCACTGCACCCAAGATTTCACATTCACATGGCTATAAATTAATTACAACAAAAATAACAAAATCTAGCTACCAAAGCGAGATAAAAGCATACAAAAAATAAATAAGCACCAAAAGGATCCCAACTTTCTCACACATGGCCTCTGGTCCAAAACTAAACTAGGCATGCAACATATACACCTAGAGCTACTATAGATCTTGAGCTATGCATTTACAAAGAAAATTAGGCATAAAATAATATTAAATATTTCTGAGACATATAAAATTGTGATTAATTTACTAGAGGTGAATTTAGGCATAATAAAATCACATGCAGAAGTTGAGCACAAAAATCTAATTATGTTTAGCTACAAAAATCATTTGGACAGATTCAGCATAAATACAAAACAATTAATAATAAAAGGTCTACACAGTAACTTTGTGCAATTTTTGGTTCCGAAGCTAGGCATTGAATAACACACAACATATCCAAAATTCAGCTATAGATCATTTGTAGATTTTGAACTACAGCAGATCTAGGTTTAACAGATTTCTATTTTTAATGCTAAAACTATCACTCAAAAGTAGGGTAATGCTTTACAAAAGTTGTAGGCTTATTCGCAAGGAAACCAAAAAAATTGAGTTTGCATTTTTCTGATTTTTCTGTGATTTTCTATAAATTTTCTAAGATCTGGTCAAAAGAGTTCAAAGGTTAAAGAATCTTTTCGCGGAAAGACCCTTGGCTAAAGTTTCCTTTTCACAGTTATGCCCTTGGTTTATGTAAAACTCCCTGGAAAGAATAGGGGCTCTGCAATTGGGTCCCTGGGCCATGGGAGTGGCGCGGCTCGCCGGAATTCCGGCGAGGGCTCGCCGGAGAGGGCCGGGGAAGGGCGGAGTGGGGTCTAGGGCTCACCCACGGATTTGTGGCGGAGTTGGGGTCGGGAGGCGGCCTGAGGGCGCGGCAGTGAGCAGAACGCGGCGGCGGAGTTCTACTCCGGCGAACAAGACGGCTTGACCTGGGAAACACGCGACCTGGGGAGCTCTAGGGGTGTAGTAGGAAGGCTACGGAATGCTGTAGTGGTGACGGTGTGGTGCAGGAGGGAGCTCGTCGTGCGGCCTCCAATGGCGGGGCGGCGATCTCTCACGCGAGAGGAGGAAGGGGGCGGGGTTTTATAGGTGGCGAGCGTGCAGGGGAGCAACGCTTCAGGAAGGCTCCCGGCGAATATGCATGATGCAGCGTGAGACCTCGGCAAGCGTCTTGGGCGGGCGGTCCAATGGGCGGATGGCGGTGCGCCGGCCCGGCGCGTGAGTGCGGCGCGTGGCACCGGCCAGGGTCCACCCATGTCACGCACACGAGAGTGAGGCACGCGCACGCCGGCGGTGATCGCGAGCCCGCCTCGGCGTCAGTGACGGGTTCTGGTGGCGGACCGACGTGGCGCGGCGCGACGTCGCGCGCAGCGGCGTTCCAGCGTCTGTTCAATTCGGTTTAGGTCCTTTTGACCTCGATTTTCTCCCGAATTTTGAACTGAAGTGCACTAAGTGGTAATAAGCAAAGTTGGAGATCTCAGGACCCTCATCAACTTCTACAAAGGCTCTATGGTGTTTTTCTCAACCGATATTGCATGAACTGCACACCAAGATGCAGATTTTCTGGGCGCCAGTGAATAGTGTTGACTGGCGTTGACCATAGTTTTGCACAATTTTTCACTCCAAATTTCAAATGCCACCCAACATGAAAGTTGTGTCCCTCGAAAAACTGGACAACCACTACGTGAAAACCTCAAATAGGTCACGCAGCATTTGTAACGGGCCCTTAACGCCCGTTACATCCACCCACATCTGTAACGGTTGTTGTTTGGTGCCCGTTACCCATAAGCGCGCCAGGACGACCCTGGGGTTGGCCTCCACAACGCCCATTACCAATGTGGACTTCTGGTAACGGGCTTCTTAAACACCCGTTACATGAATTCTTTGTAACAGATGTTAAATAGAGCCCGTTACAAATGTTAAACCTATCGGTAACAGGCTTGTAAAGTCCGTTACCGATCGATTATCGATAATGGTGCATTTTAAGTCATTCTGATCACTACCGTATTGGTAACGGGCTATAAAGTCCGTTACCGATAATTTCGTACCGGAGACGCTTGCTTGTTAGGATGCGTCTCCTTTGCTGGCAACCCAATTGGATACGCTCGTGTCTTAGGACTCGTCTCATTTGATTGCCACCCAGGGTTGCCTCTTTTCTCACATCGGAGACGCACATTGTTATTGCTCGTCTCTGTCTTCTCCTTCCGACACCACTCGCTCTCTCTCCGCAGAAGGCCACTCCCGTTCCGACAACAACACTCTCTCTCCTCAGAAGGTCACTCGCTCGATCTGTGTGCTCAGATGTCCCCGCTGTCCTGTGCCGTTCACCGCCGCCAGCTACGCGCGCTCTGAGGATCGCACTTAATTTCTCTCCTCGAAGCCGCGCCTGCAGCGGGCGCCGGCCGCATCGCATCGTGTGGCGAAGGGGCTAGCGGACGTCGACCGCGCCGTCCTCCGTGCTGTCACCGTGGCCGCGACGCCGCCTCCGATCCTCCTCCTCGGCCGCGCTCGCCTCGTAGAACGTCCTCGTCAAGGTGGAAATTAATTGCCCCCTTTTATTGAAATTCTTCAGCTGTCCTAATCCTCTTGTGTTATCGGTTTTTTTGTGTGATGAATTATGCTCATTTGGTGTATGGAATGCAGATGGCGTCTGCTGCTCGGGCTTGGATGTACAGATAGCCCCAAGAAGATTGGGAGAATTTCTTAAGCGGGGTCAATGGTTTTCTAAATCAAGCAGAGGCGGATATGAGAAACCGTGGTGTTCAGGCAATGTTTTGCCCCTGTATAGATTGTCTCAACCAAAAGAAATTCGCACAACGGGAAATCATTTTTCATCATTTGGTCACACGTGGTTTCACAAAAAATTACACGTGTTGGAATAAACATGGTGAGGAAGGCCTTAATGAACTCGAAGCAGGCTACCTAAATGAAGGTGAAGTGCGACACTATGCTACCGACCATGATGAAGACCTTGATGACAATGGAGTTTTTGAGGAAAATGAACCATTATTCCCACCAAATGTGTTGAGGCCTGAGGATATCACTGATCAAGAAGTTAGGGGCTTCGATGATTTTGAGGTGTTGCAACGTGTGCACAATGTTGATCAAATGTTGCGAGATGTTGAGTTTCAACGAGTGTACACACCTTCCGAATTAGCGAGGTGGTTCATTGAAGATTCAAAGAAACCCCTCTATCACGATTGCGGAAGTACTCTCGCCTTTCTAGTGATCTAAAACTTCTGCAGCTTAAGGCAGATCATGGTTGGAGCAACAAAAGTTTCAAACATCTATTGGATGTGCTTAGAGACATGCTACCTGAAGGAAACCAAATAGCGAGTCCTGTATGAGGCGAAGAAGATAATCATCCTCACGGGAATAGAGGTTGAAAAAATCCATGCATGCAAGAACAGTTGTGTATTGTTCCGTGGAGATTATGTAGACCTTGACAAGTGCCCCAAGTGTGGCTATGATCGGTACAAGAGGAAAAAGGATGGTGGAGATGATAATAATGTTGATGACGAGAATGAGCCCGACGAGATCAGAGGCAAGAAGAAGAAGGCTAACAGAGGGGCTCCTGTGAGGGTGGCATGGTATTTTTGCATCATTCTTCGGCTGAGAAGATGGTTCGCAACACTAAAGGAGGCCCAACTCTTGCGTTGGCATGACAAAGGCCGAAAGGAGCTTAAGAAAGATGGCAAGTTTAGGCACCCCACAGATGCAGCACAATGGGGTAACATTAATAACCACTTTCCGTGGTTTGACAGAGACGTAAGGAGCATACGATTTGCTATGAGCACAGATGGCGTGAACCCATTCGGTAACCAGAGCTCAACACATAGCACCTGGCCTGTCGTCGTTGTTGTACAACCTTCCACCACGGCTATGCAAGAAAGCGAAATATATGATCGACAATATTGGTCTCGGGCAAAGCAACGGGCGACCGTATTGATGTCTACTTGAGGCCACTAGTTGATGACTTGAAGATCTTGTGAAAGCCTTTGGTGTGAAGGAGGTTTGGGATGAGTACAAGCGTGAGGAGTTCACAATGCATGCCATGTTGTTCACGACCATCAATGACAACCCGGCTCATCGCAACCTCTCTGGCCAGAGTAAAAGGAAAGGTGTAGCTTGCCCACCGCTTGGAAGATACTTGCAGATGGCTAAGACATTCAAAGAAATACGTATTTATGGGGCACCGTCGTTTCCTCGGCAAGAAACATCCATACCGGGCCATGGATTGTCAGTTTAATGGGGAAAAGGAGAATCGAGAGGCGCCGTTGCATGTGACTGGAGATCTGGTCCACTTGAAAGTCAAGGACATCAAAACTATCGAGGAGTTACCCAAACCTGAAAAACCCTTGGCAAAAGAAAAGAAACGAGATGGTGAAGATCAAGAAGAAGAAGGAATGTGGAACAAGAAATCAATTCTATGGGAGCTAGAGTATTGGCCGATGTTGGATGTGCGTCATTCGATTGACAACATGCACGTCAAGAAGAATGTGTGTGAAGCTACTTGTGGAACATTGCTACAACAGAAGTCCAAAGGAAAAGATCATAAAAATTCAAGGGAGGATCTTAAAGAACTGGGCATTAGGCCGGAGCTCTATGCAGAGGAAACAGAGATGGGGACGAACCTTCCCGTTGCTGCAACCACCTTATCAAAGGCAGAGAGAAAAGAATTTGCCGGTTTTGCATGATTTGAAAGTACCTTGACTCATCAAACTTCAAGAGGCTAGTGTCGGTGAAGGACATGAAAATGAATTTCAACTTGATAAAATCTCATGATTGCCATGTGTTGAGGACAGCTCTTCTTCCTGTTGCACTTAGAGGTATCAAGATAGAACTGGTTCGCGACGCGGTCACGAGCTTGTATTTATTCTTCAATGCAATAGAACAGAAGGTGATTGATGAGGAAAAACTATTGGACTTAGAAAGGAGGCATTTCGAGACCCTATGCCTGCTTGAAGCTACCTTCCCACCATCATTCTTTGATCTCATGCTGCATCTAACAGCACACCTCGCAAGGGAAATCTGGTTCCTTGGCCCATCTTACCTTCATCAGATGTTTCCATATGAGAGGTTCTATGGATTCCTGAAATCATTGGTACATAACCGGTTATTTCGGAGGAGCCATTATTCATGGCTACGAGACCATCGAGCGATGGAGTGGGCCATGGGTTATATGGACCCACAAAACCCCATTGGTGTGCCTCGCTCACGGCATGAAGGTAGGCTTTCAGGTGTTGGGACCCTAGGGAAAAAGTCAGTCACTCCGGAACCAGATGCCTTCCAAAAGGCTCATTTCACCGTGATACAACAGCTGCACCTAATTACACCGTTTGCCAATGAGCACAAGTGACAACTACGTGAAGACAACCCTGACCGTGGTAGGGCTTGGCTTGCAAACATGCACATGCAAGGTTTCAGCAGGTGGCTCCGAGATTATGTCGAGACATGCAGCAATAATGCTGTAATAATTGACGAGATAAGGAATCTAGCAGCGGGGCCATTGTTCACTGTTACAAGATACCAAGCAATGGATATCAATGGATTCATGTTCTACACCCTGGCCCAGGATAAAAAGAGCGTCTATCAAAATAGTGGTGTGCACGTATGCGTCGACATCATGATGATGATGACACGAGAGACACATATTATGGTCAAATAGAGGAGATATGGGAGCTTGATTATGTAGGATTGAAGGTAGCCTTGTTTCGGTGTAGATGGGTCACCAATGGGAAGAGAGCTGTGAGCAAGGACAAATATGGTTATGTTAGTGTTGATCTCCAGGTCTTTGGTTACAAAAACAAACCGTTTGTCTTCGCCAACGATGTTGAGCAAGTGTTCTATGTACCTAACCTTGCAAAGAAGAACTGGTCTGTGGTTATGCCTAGAAAAAAAAGGATTGTTGGGGTTGAAAATGTTGTTGAGGAGGAGGAATACAACTAGTTTGACGAAATTCCATCCTTTGACACTTCATACAAGCCCGACTCTTGGGAACTAACAAAACACCGTACTTACTTGAGCGACCATAGTGAAAAATCCATATACAAAATCAAGGAAGAAAAAGTGAGCACGATTTCTGAATCCTTTTTTAATATTGGGGATGTGTGTATTGGTGGAATTTGAATCCTTTTTGTAATATATAGGATGTGGTGGAATTTGAATCCTTTTTGTAATATATTACGCTTGATTCGATTAAGTATGTTGCGGTAGCTTCAGTTCGATGGCAGGCGTTAATATCAAAGAGACGAGGATTAGCCAACCCGTGTCACCTTTGTTACGGGCAAGAGGCGAGGATTAACGAACCCGCATCGCCTTTGTTACTGTTATGGGCAAGATATGCGAAATCACACAGATTACATCAAAAGAGACACGGATTAGCCAGCCCCCGTCGGCTTGTTCTTCTTCATGCTTGCAAGTGAGTAGGTAAATCATACAAAAAATTGTACTGCACAGAGATAATCACACAAGCATGTCTCTTGAGATGCAAAATCACACACACACAGATTACAGTCATCATTGATACATCAGAAGGTTACAAAGCAGCTATCTATGTTCATCATCACTAGGCACTACCAGGATGAGGAACATCGATCTAAACTAAGCAAAAGAGATATACTTCCGTCGGCTTGTTCTTCATGACGAGATATGCAAAATCACACACACAGATCGATCTTGCTTGCAGGTCGATCTTGCTCGCAGGTCGTCGATCTTGCTCGCAGGTCGATCTTGCTCGCCTTCGGCTTGTTCTTCATGACGAGATATGCTCCAGATTCTGGCTTCTTCTTCATGCTTACAAGTGAGCACAAGAGAAAGATACAGAGAGGGTGGAAACATATCCCTTCAAAAATCCTCCTCCTGGAGGAGGGAAAGCAAAAGGAAGCCCAAGCGTGACGGAAAAGCTGCAGCAGGCTGTTTAATTTCTAGCTTTTCGTCGGCTTGTTCTTCCTGATGCCAGGAGGTTCTGGGCTACCTTCCCCCGACACAGCTGATATATCACAAGGATTTTTCTAGCAGCTGTGCTAGAGGGATGAGCAACCCAATCACCCATATCACAAGAATTCTTCTAGCAACTGAGAGATCGAGGAGGAGGAAGAAGAGAGAAAAGCAAAAGCTTGTGCCCTACAAGATCTATTCTTTGTGCCATAGCTAGATCTAGATCTAGAGAAGAAGGAAGCAAATGACTCAGTATCGAAGAAGGAACCATAGCTAGATCTAGATCTAGAAGAAGGAAGCAACTTGAAGTGAGGAGGACCGATGGCGTGCCTTTTATAGCAAAAACAAGGAAGGGATAACATCGGTTGTAAAAAAGGAAGGGATAAGATCAAGAGCACGAAGCAGGAAGGTTCCCAAGATCCGGTCAATGGAAAGCTTGCCCTCAATGAGGCAGAGGTTGTGATTCCAATGTAGAATTAAATGATACGCGGATTAACCAAACATCGTCTCCAATGTACTCACATCCCGAGGAGTCAAACTATATGAAAAACTACTAACAATTACAAAATAAAACATGCAATTCTCACATACGGAGGTATATTTTTATAAAAAGTTATTTCAAGACATAAATGCTAATATTTTTGCTATAAACTTGGTCAAAGTTGTAATAGTTTGGCACGTTCCATAATTGCATGTTTTTGGGATGGAGGAGTAGAATTAAAGCATACGCAGATTAACCAAATGTAAATGCAATGGAGAATTAAGGATACAGATTAGCCAATCGTCTCCATTGCTTACTTAAACCGTGTTTGGAAACAAATCTCTGTATCTTCTCCTTCCAAAATAATTTAGATCCCTGCCCTTCATCTACCTGAAAACAGCGCCTACTCCTCATCGTCACCATTCCTCGAGATGAATAGCATGTCGGGGAAGTAGAAGTGCATCGTAGTCGTGCTGGACCTCCCTCAAGACCTCCGCATTGAGATTGCGGGCGTCGGTGCGACCTCGGGCGGCCCTTGGTGACCTCCCGCACCTCGTGGTACTTTCGACCATGCGTGTGCGGCGACGTCGGTGCGTTTGTCGATAGAGGGATATGAGATGAGATTTCTTGGGTGTGGGACCCCACTACAAAGCTTCCTTGCTATCTTGACCGATCTCGAATCGGAGGCTTGCTTCTTCTCGGGATCAAAGCCGTCTTCATGGAAAAGCGGATGCAATGATCTCGGCGCCGTGGGCACGATTGACCTATCTATATCTTGCTCTACAAGGACAATGGCGGTGCCGCCGCGGCGAGCATGAGGCGGGTGGCGGGCGGCGGTAGTGTCGAGATGGTGAGCAACGAGGGTGTCTGCCTGCGAGAAGGCGCGTGCAATCCACTCCTCGACTTGGTGCATTTGGGGTGAACTGCCGCCGGCCGCAGTGCGGCGGCGATCGGCCGTCTTGCGAACAGCGGCTACGGCATGGATAAAGGATGGCTTGAATTTCTGTTTTTGCGGTAAGGCGTAGGCTCCACGCGAAATGGTGAAGTTCGAAGGAGTATTGGAATAGGAAATCAGTATGGATTAGCTTTTGTAGGTTGCTCGTATTATCTATGTAAAATTTTGGAATAGCAAAAGCCGAGCGTTATCATCCGTCGCTAATGTGGGGCCCGGTTCCATTGAATGAAGTTCCATTTCTCCTTTTAATCTGCAATCAAATGTTGTAACAAGTATTTCTTCGTAATTAGTCCAAATTTGATATTTTCTAAATTTTCTAAAATCACCATCTTTTCATTAATTTTATTGTTTAGTGTATATTCGGTTTCTTGAATAATGTTTATATGCCTTATTTTGTTCTTTGTAAGTACAATATATAAATAATATTTGTTTTACACAACCATTAGTGATGAAACTTTGCATTTCGTAAGCTTAAGGTGAACACAAGGTTTTGTTAAGTTTTCAAATGCATATGAGTTCGAACATGTTGCAAAGTGTGGAAAACTTCAATGTTCAAGCAACATTCTAGGAAACTATGTGAGAGATGTAGACATTTGTACACAAGTATATTATTCCTTCATCGATACCTTTTGAAATGTTGAAGACAAGTTTATGTACCCAAATTATATTGCCAAGTCAATTTGTAGATTTTTTAGAGCAAATTTGATGTTATTAGAATTATTATATAATTACCATGGGGTGTAAAACGAAATATAAAATTTTGGGCACACAAGTGTATGTTGATATTTTATTCAAATACTAAATGTCCAAATATGAATTGTTCATATTTTATGATTTTTAGGTGCTGTTTTATGGGCTCTAATATTTTAGGAAGCAAGTTTCATTCCAAAAAATAGTAGCGGGCCCATGCGTCGTCAGCCAATATAAAAGATAACTTGCACCGCTTGGGACCCAAGCGCCAACAATGTGCGGGTTCACTAACCATCGTCGCTAATGACATCGTCGGTCGCCTCACAAGCTAACCACGTCGACTATCCATTGTCTCTAAGATCTAATTCATCACAACAAATCTCCGGTTCATCACAACGGATCTCGGTTCATCACACAACACATTCATCACATGGATGGATCTACTAGCGTCTATTAGATCGAGTTCATGACATACAAAATCTAACAACCAATCTAATTAACTAAGCTTTGATCACAGACAAACTAAGCTTCATGTCCAACAACGGCAAGACACAAAGCACACACATTATTACTAATTGGTAGAGGAGTCTATCAATTGGTAGTCATGTCGCCGCCGTGGCTGCCTTTGGGGTTGCGGTGCTGCCGTCTGACGCCCGTGGTGGCTTCGTCGAACCCGTGTGCCGTGAAGCGAAGGCAGTGGCGGCCAATGACCACGGGAGCTTCTCGAGCCTCTCCACCAACGTGGATCTGAGACCCTTCACGCTCGGGTCCTTGTCCACTTCATGATGCCTTGTTGAAGGCCGCTCATCTTCAAGCTTTAGAGGCTCTTGAGCGGTCGGCGGCGAACGGTGTCGTCGAAGAGCAGTTCCTCGTCGGCGTCCGGTCGGCTCTTCCTTCTCCAACTTCCTCCGGGCCGTCGTCTGCCCTCCTCCTTCCCGCTTATGGCGGTGGGCCCCTCGATGCCATCTCCTCCCCGTGATCTCTGACCAAGATTTTGTAGTGGTGGATCGCGAGGAGGAAAAGAAGCGAGATAAGCTTATGGAAGAAGCGGGAGCGAGGAAGCGGGAGTTATATTGACAAGGCAGCCGTCGGGCCGCCGCCCCACTACTCCCGCGATGCTGCCACTCGGTGCATCGCTCGTTTGTAGCAAAACTGTCCAAAACCCGCTCAATTATGCGGGAAGGAGAAGGCCGCGCCTTTTCAATATCCATTTATTGTTTTACATGGCGGCGCCTTCTTCAATCCTCGTGTCTTCATCCCTCGCGTTCTTCAACTTCAATCCGCAACTTCATCCTCGTGCCTTCAACTTCAACCTTGCCTTCAACTTCAATCCTGGCCAACTCCATCCTCGCCAACTTCAACCCTCTGCCTTCAACTTCAACCTGCCTTTCAATTTCCAAACCCGCTATTTCCTCCCTTCTCCTTGATGGCGTGTGTGATGCCAGATGATCTTGTCACCGGATCATCATCCACTCCATCAAGGATGAGCCGTCTTCTGAACCTTCGCAATAAAATCGGCACCTTCATCTCGATGTTCGGTGTATGCGTATCAAACTTCGTTTGGACTTGCAAGACAAGTCCTCGTAGTCAAGGGACCCTTCTTCCTCAAGTGTGAACCCAAGGTATCTGTGGAACAAATGTGTGATGCAAAATCCTATCTATTAAAGCGAAAACACTTAGATCTTCAAAAGAATCTTATGCATCTAATCTAAAGAACATCATAAAAGAATCTAATCTATGAAAGCCGGAGAAAGAGGTAGAGGATAGATTAAACCAATCTAGATAGATTGGATCAAGCTTTGTTGAAGTTTGAGCAAAATAGCCGTTGAATCTCAAAGCATCTTTAAATCACGAGTTTCCACTCAAGGCGCCCACCTTTTGGAGCCACCGACATCATAATGTTGTGGTGAATTTCTCAACCTAGCCATGAGTTTACCTTCTGTTGGCATGAATTTTATATCTTATCCATTGGTACTAACCCCCTTTAACAAGTTTGTTCGTGCATGTCGGTTTTGGAGTTTAATGTTTATGCGAATTTAGCATTGAAAGCAAGACTTAGGGTTAAGTTCATCAAGCACCTCGTGACAAGACCTCGAAGCGCTACAAGTCAAGCAATGGTGAACATGACTCCAAGAAGCCCAAGGACCAACCCGTGAAGCGGAAAACTCAGGACCCAGAAAATCGAATCTTGGGACAAGGAGCTTCATCTAAACCGGACGTCAAGGGCCCACATGCGAAGGAGAATACTCTAGAAGCTGGGAAGCATCACCGTGAAGAGGCCTGGGCGAAGTGGGCCCAGCCGGCCCGGCCCAGTCGGCCAACCATTCGGGGCTCAGCCTTGACCTAGCCGCATTGACTATTTATAGCCCTCGGCGAGCCACATGAACTCATTCGTCATTCGAGGAGGCGGAGAAGAGAGGGAAACCAGGAGGGAGTCGAGCTAGTTGTCTAGGGTCTCTAGCCGTGGGAACCTTGCAAGGAAGACCACGTCAGTTCCGGAGGTAGAAGCAAGATCAAGGTAGGATCCCGGTGATCTTGTTCATGTATCATGTATTATGTTGAATTAGCAAGTTGCAATCCGATTTCTAGCGATCGAGTGTTTCTCCTCGATTTTGATTTCAATCGCTTTTCTTCTTAAGATCTATTCTCGAGATAGATCATAGAGGGTGTTCTTGTGGTGGTAGAGGTGCATGCGACCTTGAGATTTCAACTTGTCCATTGGACTGCTAGGCTTCACGAATAGGGTGTTTGGAGCGGTGGCTCCAAGGTGGCGTCTCGGACGGAAACCGTGATTTAAAGATGCTTTTCATGAGATTCAACTTGGTTACTTCTTCTTTGCTCGGAACTTCAAGAAAGCTTGATCCAATCTCTCTAGATTGGTTTATCTATCCTCTCTACCTCTTGCCACCTCCTTTCATAGATTAGATTCGTTTCTTTCGATGTTCTTTAGATTAGATGCATAAGATTCCCTTTGAAGATCTAAGTGTTCTTGGCTTTAATAGATAGGATTTTGCATCACACATTTGTTCCACGGATTCGATACCTTGGGTTCACACTTGAGGAAGAAGGATCCCTTGACTCGACGGAGGACTTGTCGCTTGCAAGTCAAACAAAGTTGGATACGCATATACACTCAACAAGCCCCTTTTTATTGTTGGGAACAAGTGATCAAGATTCGATCTTTTATTGCTTTTTGTGAATATTTTCAGTTTTCTTTTGGTTTTTCTTTTTGCATCTACTAACTTTTGATCATCCTCAAAATCAATCTAATCTAGTTTGATTAACCCTAGTTTTCTTAGATTTGTTTTACTTTGTTTTGTATATATTTGTTTACTAACCCTAACGAGATGGACTACCTCTCCAACAAACTCGATAATTTTGTGGATGATCCAAAACTTTCAGCTAAGGAGACGTAGCACAAACTAAAAAGCTGGAATCTGCGATCCAAAAGTGGAGGCGAGAGATAGTCTCCAAAGGAATCACCACCTCAAAGCCCTAGGAGAATCGACTTCCACCATGGGAGAACAACCGCGGAGCGCAAGATCGGGAGCTATGCACCGGACATCGTCGACCTACCAATCTTGAACCTCGCGAGATCGGGCTCGAGATCAAGACCTCAACAATCGCATGGTGCAACATTCACCGTAAAGAGGATCCGAACCTTCACCTCCAAGCGTTCGTCAACTTTGTCAAACATTCAACATGGACGGGTGACTCAAGATCAAATGAGGGCAAGGCTCTTTCCGTTCTACTCGAAGGCTTTGCAATGGTTTCTCTCAACCGGCGGAGACGGTGCAAAATTGGGACACCTTGATGAGGGCCTTCATGAAGGAATACTACTCAGTAAGACTCAAAGCTTGCAATAAGATTGCTACTTTTGCTCAATATCCTACGGAGACCCGGAGGCATTGAGCGCTTCAATGAGTACACTCGCGGTTCCACATCACAAGTTCCCGAAGGAGGATCTCGTTCAAAAGTTCTATCAAGGACTTACCATGGCGTCAAGGACATCATCGATGCATCGGCGGAGGATCCATCATCGAGCTTACGCAAGCTTTCACTCTATTCAAGAAGGTCGCGGACAATGACACGTGGGCATCATGGACGCTTACTTCCGGTTCAACCCACGGGAACGTCAAAGGAGTCTTGCAAGTGGAGAAGGAAGACATACTCGAAGGCAAGATTGATTCGCTTATGCGGAGGTTGGAGAAGATGGAGATAGAAGAAAGAAGCTCAAGACTTAAAATCAAGCAAGATCCACATGTGAAGAGTGCGGAGAATATGTCCATGTCCAAAAGGATTGCCGGAGGAAGCCAAGATGCTTGACTACATGAGGAAGTTTTAACTTCCGCTATGGGCAAGGTAGACCTCAATTTAATGCAAGCTCATCCATTCCGAATTCGGTTCCGGATATAATTGAAGGACTTCATGACGGGAAGCTAAGATCAACAAGGACACCGTCACCAAGTTCAAAGCCATAGACAAGGTGTTGGAGAACATCGATAGCAAGGTGGAGGTCAGCTCCAACCATCAAGTGCTCAACATGATGAAGATGCTCGAGAGCAAGTGGGACAACTTGCCGGGCCTATCCGCTAATGAAGGGAAGCGGACAACCTCAAGGTCCCGAGAGCGAAGCCATTCAAACTCATTCGGGAAGGAGACCAAGATCCGAGCATTCCGGAGCAAGAAAGCCTAAACCATCCGAGGCGGAGGAATTTGCTAAGGAGGAGTTACAAGATAAATCACCAAGAAGAGTTTGAGATCTGAGGGAGAAGATAAGATACACCAACTTAAGACGCTTCAGATATTCTTGCAAACAAGTATGAGATAACAACACTCGGGGTAGATCATGTCAAGATGTCCGAGCAATGTAGCCTATTGCGGACTAGAGAAGCAAGGAGACCCGGATGCTCGATTCCATGATCCGTTGGTTTATTCAAGTTTGAGAAGGCATTATGCGACCTTGGAGCAAGTGTGAATCATGCCAAGAGATGTGTTCGAGAAGCTACCGAGTTAGAGCCTCTGCCATGTGCTTGAGTTGGGTGACAACTCCATTCGCTACCTTGGGCATCGCTGGATGTGCCCATGAAGGTTGGACTTCATCCCGACTTCGTGGATGCTCGAGATGGGAGAGGAAGCCACCACTCATCCTTGGGAGGCCTTTCCTCAAGACCGTGGGAGCTACCATCGGCGTCGGCAGGGAGATCAAGTTCGACATCAGCGGCGGAGGAGTTCTTTCAAGTTTCACCACGCTTGAGGTATGCAATATGGTCAAAGTTAAATATATTCGCCTCATCACATTAGTAAGGAAGAGCCAAGGAAGAAGGAAGAGCCGGAGAAGAAGGAAGCGAAGGAAATCAAAGAGGTTGTTGCATCCGTCAAGATAAAGGAACAAAAGCCGCTGGAAGACCAAAAGATGACTAAGGAGAATAAGCCGCGCCCAAGATGGTGAGTGGGTACCAAGATTGCAAAGCAATGAAGTAATCAAGTGAAGAAGTCTAGCCATGGACTATAAAGCGCTAGGGAGGCAACCTTCTCGAGTCAAGAATAAGCTCGGAGGACAACCCGATTCAAGATTTTTCAGTCTTTCAAGTAAGTTAGTTTTGAAATTTGCTATGCAAGACATTAGACTTAGAGTGGTTGAACAATATTAGAGACATAATTCTTGGATATTTTATTTGGATCATAAACCCTTACATGAGCCATCCTAGTTATTTGCTTCTTTTGAGAAACCAAAACCAAAAAAATTCAGAACCTATCTCAACCTTTCATCCTCTTCATGATGTTATGGTTGACTTGTTTTCATGCAAAAACACACGAGTAGAGCCACGCCTTGCACCTATATGTTATTTAAATTTCAGCGCATGGTAGGACTCGCGTGAACCTAGAAACTTGACTTTTGGTTAGTTTAAAAATCCATATCCTTGGTTTCTCTAGGATTAGAATTTTCTAAGCCTCATTTTTATTTCATTCAAAATCTCTCATTTAACCAAAATTAGAACCTAAACCTATGCCCCATGATCAAGGGAAAAGCTTGCTCTCAACTAATGAAGCAAACAATAGAGACCAAAATAAAAGTAGTCGGAAAACATTTTCGACTTACATTTGTTTTATGCTTTAAAAACTCCTCTAAATTTATATTTGAACTCATTGCAAGCTCTGAGTTTATTTT
This sequence comes from Cenchrus purpureus, assembly GCA_022644695.1. Classification (NCBI taxonomy): domain Eukaryota; kingdom Viridiplantae; phylum Streptophyta; class Magnoliopsida; order Poales; family Poaceae; genus Cenchrus; species Cenchrus purpureus. Next base: position 95,791,994 of record CP053459.1, read on the forward strand.
TATTTTCAAATTAGAGGAGTACTTAGCATTAAGACATGCTTAGAGGAGGCAATCTAGTTAACTAACCATGCATGCACCATGATGCATCACGGATGCCCTTCCAACATCTTTCATCAAACCGCATGCAAAGGACAAGCATGGGGGCAGCCAAGCTTGTTTTGCAGGAATATCATGGAGGCATGTGAGGCAAGGGAGCATGGAAGTGACTCAAGCAAAAACATCAAGTGGAAGGATCAATAAGCAAAGGTGGGCGAGGCGTTTGCGGTGCAACCCCGTGGAGCCGCAGGTCACAAAAAAAAGCAAAATGAGTGTGCTGGAGAAAAATCAGCCGGAGGGCGTGGAGGCCCAGGCAAGCCGGCGGCCTCCCCTATTGCCCTGGTGCCCTTCAGTAAGTCTCCCATCCTTCTTGCGTGTGTAAGCTTGTAGTCCAGAACCACCTTAGACTTAGCCATCCATCCAGTTTGTTTCATCCAACAAAATCCATCCATTCCACTCAAAGTCCATACTCCAAATAATATTTGTGTGCCTTGTTACCGTTGAAAACCCCGGATTATATTGTGAGAGAGTGCAGCAACCATGTGAAGAAAACTACAAGCCTTTTACCAAGAAGAAGGGATCATCATCATCCAAGCCATCATTGACAACCTCTTGAGGAGGCACTGGTTTAGTCTCCTGAGTATGGAGGAGGACACCGAGGAGGAACGACACTCTTCTCCTCGGGCATGAGGGTCGCTATGGTTCACCGAACCTCAACGGCGTCTGGAGGGCCCGTCCCACCTGCCGCCGACGATCATCCGCTCCACCTCCATATGCTCGCGGTATTCGAGTATGGGTTTATCATCATGACGGAGGAGGAGGAGAACTTGCTCGAGAAGAGGCTTGTGGCGCCGAGGCCAAGCTCTCAAGTGTTGGGTTTTCATGGATATTTAATATGTTGGGACACCTAGGTTGGGTGCAATTCTCCAGCAGTGTCGACACCCACAAGGAATTCATGCTTGGAAATCCTTGATGGAGTGCTAGTCTCGTTCCATTTGGAGGAATTGAGCAAGTGGTTCTGAGTATATTAGGGAATTGCTTGGTTTTCAAAAGGAGCCCCGAACAAGTGGATGTGCATGAAGGCATATTGGAAGGTTTTGGAGTATGATCGAGGAGCTCACCAACAAAGAAATAGTATCCGAACCCCATCATCCAAGTGTTTCACTCATGGTCAAGAGGATTTTGGGAGAATGAGAGAGACTAAGGTGGACATGGAGATGAATTGGCTTTACTCGGCTTTGATTGCCGAGCCAATCGACCCACTCACCTTATGATCAACGGTGGTGTTGTGAAGCAACATCGGGTTCGGAGATATTGGTTCGGGTGTTACCTCTCCATGTTGGCTATCTCTTTGAGAGAATTCAAGAAACCCGAGCATCTCCTACCAGGACTTAGGATTTGAGTATATGAAGCAAGGCAAATACATAAGTGGAGAGAGAGGAGGTTTCAAAGTAAGAATTTGCCCCTTAGGATGCAAGATTAAGACTTTTTTATTGAAGGGAAAGATTGGTTAGAGGAAGGACTTGTGCGGAAGAAAAATAAAGAGGAAGGATTATAGAAGAAAGTTCCACGGCCCAAGAAGGAGGTGCGCAATTATGCCACCATTTGGAGGAATTGCGCCAAGTTACTACGGTGGTGCACCAATGCAAGCATGGGGAGTGGTGCAGCCATGCCCCAAATTTTGCTGTACGTGGTCTTTACAGCCTTATGCACATCTTCCTCAACCACAACATAGTGTGGCCATCATTGGAGGATACGCTGCGAGAAACATGCAAAACATCGCAGCCATCCAAACCAATGCAAACCAAATGGGTGAAGGAATGCAAACATCGCTATGAGCTTGGGCGCTTCACTTAGCACCGCCGGACAATTCATAGGAGGAGCGGTGCAATCCTATTATGAGCAAGGGTATAACAATCAAGATTATCAATATCAACCACCGGCGGAAGATTAGAAGAGGAGGAGCTTTAGTTTAATCTTTCCTTTTCCCCTTTTCTTTAATTTTCAGCTTGTTTGCGCCTATGTATGCATAGTATTTTCAGTTTTTATTTAATTTTCAGCATGTGTGTTAGTGTTTATTTTCTTCATGAATAAAATCACCACCTTGTTTTTACCTTTGGCAAAGTTATAAAGTTTGTGCCATGTTGATATATGATGATAGTCGCCGCTTTGTTTATCTTTGTACTTGTTTTATGCATGATTAAGCTAATGCTCTCTTAAAATACAAATCTGAATTTATCTAAATGCTAGCTTAATTTTTAGCGGAGGTTATGATAAAAATAAAGACCCATAGTGTTTTATGTGCTCTCAAGTTTTAGATGGATTAAAGATGATTTATTTTTGTTCTTAAAAGTAATGCTAACCTTGTCATAAATACCACTTGCGTGTTGCTCTACTACCTATCCGAGCCATATATATTTGAGTGCAAAAACTTAGTACACAAGATTTATTTTGGGTGAGTTATTCCAGCCATGATTTCTCCGGCCCGAGACTAAGAAGTCATTCCGTTTTTATCTATCTTATTACTAGCCTTTTTATCCGTGCATTGTGTATCCCCACATCGGAGATCTCACAAACCTCGCCGGTTATCCAACCTTAAAACCAAAAATCATCTTTTGTGTTTACCTCCTTGACCACAACCTATCATTGAGTACGGATCATCAATTCAAGGAAGATCGCAAGATGGTGTCAAGATTGAAGATTTCAAGTATCTCTCCAAAGGAAAAATATTTCTAGTACCTACCTTATCTCTATCACCTCTTTGCCCGAGGATGAGCAAACGTCTAAGCATGGGGGAGGAGGTAGGTACAATGCAATTTAGAGTTCAAGGGGAGCAAATAAAAAAAGAAAAAGAAAAAAATATATATATATGTATGAGAAAAGAAAAAATATGAGTATGTATAAAAATAAAATAAAGTGAACTCCCCGGTTCTCTAAAGGTGCATTAGGAATTTCAAGGTTTCAAGATCAAAAGATCCAAACTCATCTTTCCAACCATGTGCAATCTGATAACGAGGACTTCCTTTGTGCCTCGGGATCACTCTTTGCCATTTGCACATGTCCACCTATCTCAAAGTGAGTGTATTTTTCTCTCCTCCTCCTTGATATAACATTATTTTCCAATGATCTTTTTGACGAGTCTCGGTAAGACCATGAGAAGCTTGTCTTGTTTTGACAACATCTCATTTATAATATCTTGGTAGGACTAAACTTTCCCAAAAAGCTCCATATAAAGCCTACCACATTTATGTATGTTATGAGAGGGAAAGGAGTAGAATAAATAGGCTTGAGAGACAAGATGAGATGAGAGTTCATGAGCAAGATGCAAGGTGGTTTAAAATTTTGAACTTGGTTTAGCTCTTTTTCACCTCATTCTTTATTTCAAAATTTCTGAGATCTATTTGAATTTTAGGAGCATGTTAATACTTGTGGGATAAGCTTAATAATAATCTACCCTCCGTAGGGATGAAGGCTAGTACATTATGAAACTTTAACGAACTAAAACTTTTGAGAGCATTATGTTTTTTCGTGTATGATCAAGTGCAGGGTTTAAGCAATGAAGGGCAACGATGATATCCATCGAAGGCTTACTCGAGGACGAGCAAGGTTTAAGCATGGGAGAGATGTTGATGGTGAATTTCCGTCAACCTAGCCATGAGTTTACCTTCAGTGTTGGCATGAATTTTATATCTTATCCATTGGTACTAACCCCCTTGGTATAACAAGTTTGTTCGTGCATGTCGATTTTGGAGTTTAATGTTTATGCAGGAATTTAGCGTTGAAAGCAAGACTTCCGGGTTAAGTTCATCAAGCACCTCATGACAAGACCTCGAAGCCCGCTACAAGTCAAGCAATGAAGTGAACATGACTCCAAGAAGCCCAAGGACCAACCTGTGAAGACGGAAAACTCGAGGACCGGACAGAAAATCTTTGAATCTTGCGGGACAAGGAGCTTCATCTAAACCGCGGAGAAACTAACGCGTCAAGGGCCCACATGCGAAGGAGAATACTCTAGAAGGCTCGAAGCATCACCCGTGAAGGAGGCCATGACAGGCTGAAGTGGGCCGGGCCCGGCCCGGCCGGGCAGTCGGCCCGGCCCATTTGGGCCCTCGTGCCCTGACCTAGCCGCCATTCGGACTATTTATAGCCCCTGGCCGAGAGCCACGCATGAACCACGTCATTCGAGGAGCAGAGAAGAGAGGAAACCATTGGGAGGAGAGGGTCGAGCTAGTTGTCTAGGTCTCTAGCCGGCGTGGGAACCTTGCAAGGAAGACCACGTCGGGAGTTCCGTGAGTTAGAAGCAAGATCAAGGTAGGATCCCGTGGTGATCTTGTTCATGTATCATGTATTATGTTGAATTATCAAGTTGCAATCCGATTTCTAGCGATCGAGTGTTTCTCCTACGATTTTGATTTCAATCGGCTTTTCGTATCTTAAGATCTATTCTCGAGATAGATCATAGAGGGTGTTCTTGTAGCCGTGGTGGCTAGAGGTGCATGCCTGACCTTAGGAGATTTCAACTTGTCCATTGGACTCGCCTAGGCTAACCCGCACGAATAGGTGCGTTGTGACGAGCGGTGGCTCCAAAAGGTGGGCGTCTTCGGAGTCGGATGGGAAACCGTGATTTAAAGATGCTTTTCATGAGATTCAACTTGGTCACTTCTTCTTTGCTCGGAACTTCAACAAAAGCTTAATCCAATCTCTCTAGATTGGTTTTATCTATGCCTCTCTACCTCTTGCTACCTCCGGTTTTCATAGATTAGATTCGTTTCTTTCGATGTTCTTTAGATTAGATGCATAAGATTCCCTTTGAAGATCTAAGTGTTCTCGGCTTTAATAGATAGGATTTTGCATCACACATTTGTTCCACGGATTCGATACCTTGGGTTCACACTTGAGGGAAGAAGGGTCCCTTGACTACGACGGAGGACTTGTCCGCTTGCAAGTCCAAACGAAGTTGGATACGCATATACACCGTCAACACACAACGCACTCCTATTCGTGCGGGTTAGCCTAAGATGAGTCCAATGGACAAGTTGAAATCTCTCGAAAGGTCAGGCATGCACCTCTAGCCACCACGGCTACAAGAACACCCTCTATGATCTATCTTGAGAATAGATCTTAAGATACGAAAAGCCGATTGAAATCAAAATCGTAGGAGAAACACTCTATCGCTAGAAATCGGATTGCAATTTGATAATTCAACATTGTACATGATACATAAACAAGATCACCACCGATCCTACATTGATCTTGCTTCTAGCTCACGAACTCCGGCGTGGTCTTCCTTGCAAGGTTCCCACGTCGGCTAGGGAAACCCTAGACAACTAGCTCGACCCTTTTCTCTCCGGAATGGTGTCCCTCTCTTCTCTGCCTCCTCGGCGAATGATGGCGAATGAGTTGATGCGTGGCTCTCGCCGGGGGCTATAAATAGTCCGAATGGCGGCTAGGTCAAAGGGGGGCACGAATGGGCCCCGAAATGGGCCCGACCGGCCGGCGGGGACAGGCCCATTTCGGCCCAATTCGTGGCCTCCTTCGTGGACGATGCTTCCTGAGTCTTCTAGAGTATTCTCCCTTCTGCATGTGGGCCATTGACGTCAGTTTCTCCGCGGTTTAGATGAAGCTCCTTGTCCCGAAGATTCAGCATTTCTTCGTACTGAGTTTTCCGTCTTCACGTTGGTCCTTGGGCTTCTTGGAGTCATGTTCACTTCATTGCTTGACTCGTCTGGCTTCAAGGTCTTGTCACGAGGTGCTTGATGAACTTTACCCTAAGTCTTGCTTTCAACGCTAAATTCTGCATAAACATTAAACTCCAAAACCGACATGCACGAACGAACTTGTTATACCAAGGGGGTTAGTACCAATGGATAAGATATAAAATTCATGCCAACACCGAAGGTAAACTCATGGCTAGATTGACGGAAATTCACCGTCAACGGTACTACGCACGCGTGTCCGCGTGATCTTCGTGGGTGTGCAAGAATTGCTACGCCAGTCATGCTTTGAGCGGCGCTTCTGCGAGGCCAATCATCCAGAGGCATTATGCTTCGAGGTGATGGAGAGGTTGATGAGGCGGCGGAACCTCGATAAGGGTCTAAAGCTCATCGAGATGCCGCCAAGACTCGGTGCCAAGTACTTCTTAGCGATCTTTCGTGCAACCAGCGGACCCAAGCCATGGCACCGCTCCAGAAATCAGCGGCCGTCGCCCGGACGGGTGGAAGAACCACAACCTGTGGCGGTTGCGCTACCTCGTCAAGCAGGATCTCGACAACATTGCGTGGTGGTACTGGCTTGATGACGGTGACGACGATTCCTTGCTGCCCGTCCGTAATCCCCACATCTGCATTTGGGCAGCGGGATGTAGGCGCTACGGGCCGGATACCAAAGAGATCATCCACCATCGCAGCCGAGTGTCGCATCCGTCATGAGTTCGACCTCTGGACGTGTAGCTTCCGCCCCACCGTGGAGTACACCGTCAGCAGGATGAACATCGGGATGTAGGCGCAAGCATCAATGAACATTATATATCTTGAATGTAAATTATTAGATATTACTAAACGCGGATTTGATTTTACCAGGATGTCGGTTTTTAATTGGTTTTTGATAGATAATATTTGATTTGTCACGTTTGTGAGTCAAATCGAAGGTTGCAGTGGTCTCATTTGCCGCCGACGAGGCCTGGGATGCCCTCTTGGGTGTCAAAACCGCCGAAGCGGGCACGGCGGGGGCGGCGGCAGGCGGCGGTGCCCTTTGCTTCCTCCTTTGTTCTATTGGAGAATGAAGAACAGTTTATCCGTCCCGCGTCGCCGACGGCATTTCTCTTTTTAATCCGCAATCAAATTTTGTAACATGTATTTCTCCGTCGTAATTAGTCCAAATTTGATTATTTTTTTCTACAATTTTCTAAAATCACCGTGTTTTCATTATTTTCATTTTTAGTGTATATTCCATTTCTTGAATAATGTTTATATGCCTTATCTTGTTCTATGTAAGTACAACATATAAATAATATTTGTTTTCCACACCTCAGTAATGAAACTTTGCATTTTCGTAATCTTAAGGTGAACCACAAGGTTTTGTTAAGTGTTCAAATGCATATGAGTTCGAACATGTTGCAAAGTGTGGAAAACTTCAATGTTCAAGGAACATTCTAGGAAACTATGTGAGAGATGTAGATATTTGTACACAAGTATATTATTCCTTCATCGAAACCATTTGAAATTTTGAAGACAAGTCTAGGTACCCAAATTATGTTGCCAAGTCAATTTGTAGATTTTTTAGAGCACACTAGATGTTATTAGAATTATTACATCATTAACATGGGATGTAAAATGAATTTAAGAATCTTGGGCACACAAGTGTGACATGATATTTTATTCAAATACTAAATGTCCAAATACAAATTGTTCATATTTTATGATTTTTTAGGTGCTGTTTTATGGGCTCTAATATTTTAGGGAAGCACGTTTCATTCAAAAAATAGTGGCTGGCCCACGCGTCAGCGTCAGCAGCCAAAATAAAAAGATAACCGATGCCCGCCCGCCGGACCCAACTGCCAACAAAGGCGATGCGGGTTCACTAACCATCATCGCCAATGACACTGGCCCACACGTCAGTGTCAGCAAGCAAACCGTGCGCGGGCTGCTCAAAATTTCCCACCTATACTGACTATAATGCCCATGGAATTCCAATTCTAGCATAGAGCCGTCAAGGGCAAGCCAGTAATTTCCTTAAACACGATTCTGTAGCGTTCATATTCATATTCCCTCGCTAGACAGATCCACAATGCCCGCACTCTCCCCACTGCCGCCGCCACTCTCCCCGCTCGCCTTCGCCGCTCTCTCCCCGCTCACCTTCGCCGCTCTCTCCCCGGTGCCGCCGCTCTCTCCCACAGCCCTGCTCTTCTCAGCCCACCACTCCTGCGTGATGGCGAGGTGACGAGATTCTTGGCGTCGCGGATGGCTTCTCGGCCAACCTAAAGGCGGTTGACGCGGATCCATCATCCCCGGCCACGACGACGAGCCGACCACCTCGCCACGAGCCGACGCGTGGATCCGGCCCCTCACCATCACGAGAACAACTACTTCATTCGCGGAGGTTAGTCACTGCTTGAACCCCCAATGCCCTCTCTCTCCTCGACCACCGAAATCTATACATATTCATGTCAATGTGGATTAGGAGACATGCCTTGATAGTTCATCTTTAATAGATTGACTGTGGATTTGATGGATGGATTTTGTTGCTCCAAGTCTGTTTGAATAAATTGTTGCTAACGAGATGAAGTTATATGAACTGTTGAAATTCATTTTCATATTCACAGTGCTACAATTTTTGCTGTAAATTCATGAAAAGCATTGAGGATGTTAGCATACTTTAATTCTGCTATGCTTTGAATGTACCGGATCGACAATTATGCTTTGGACCATTAGCATACTTTAATTACGCTATGCTTTGAATGTACTACCGGATCGATATGCTTTGGACCTGTTAGCATATTTGAATTTTGATGGCCACATAATGTCGTTGGGAATTGCATCACTGGTTTATAATGTAGTCCATCCAATCTGCTATATATTCAGTCAAGGTGGATTAGGAGACATGCCTTAATAGTTCATCTTCAATTGATTGACTATGGATTTGATGGATGGATTTTGTTGCTCCAAGTCATTTGAATAAATTGTTGCTAACAAATGAAGTTATATGAACTGTTGAAATTCATTTTCATGTTCACAGTGCTACAATTTTTGCCTTTGTAAATTCATGAAAAGCATAAAGGATGTTAGCATACTTTAATTACGCTATGCTTTGAATGTACCCGGATCGAGATTATGCTTTGGACCTGTTAGCATACTTTAATTCGATGGCCACATAATGTCGTTAGAATTGCATCGCGATGGTTTTAATGTAGTGATAACTAGTGTCCTATGCTTTGTTGTGAGTGTTAATTGTTTCACTACGGTCATATATATTGTTATTATTGGTGTCATGATGTGTTGTGAGTGTTGTTTCACTCTTGTCATATATAATGTCATGACCATTGCTTTATCCTCTTGTTGCATGTACACATGGAACACACAATCCATCATTCTTGAAGTTGGATAAGGAAGCGATTGAAGGAATTTATTCTCTTTGATATATAAGCATATTGTTGTGTCCTGTCAAAATGGTTAGCATCTATCCCTGTATGCTAATTAAGTAAAATATGAACTATGTATATCTATGCTGATTTTATTTACGACTTGTAATGATTTCTAGTGTAATATCACTATTTTGCACTCGAGAAAACGAATTTATCTAATAAGAATTTTGTTTAGATTTTCAGTCTTGCTTATGTTGCTCTCAACGACAACCGACATATCATCTATCGTCTCCCACAACAACAAACTCCTCTACCTCCGATTGCATCATCACGGCCCATCGTCGGTGAACCTTCTTCAGGGTCACTCGGCCTGGGCTAGAGTAGTACTCGATCCCGCAGGTCAAGGACACAAACTAAATGGCCAGAAGACAAGTTGGCAAGCTGGACTTGATGCCAATTTTGGCCTACCCGGATCTGTGAGGATAGATTTGTATTGATGCATGGTCTCATTGCTCGGGAGAGGGTGTCAATCAACAAGGCGGTTGATGATCTCTCACCAATTGAGAAGGACCATCTGTTCATAGTTTTAGAGGAAAAGCTAGATTACCCAGCCAATCTAGAAGAATCTGTTCGCAAGAAGGTAGTTAAGGCAGCTATATCAGAGATTGGAACCTTGCAAAGGCCCATTTAAGAAAAACATATGTGAGCGAAGAGGGGACTCCTTTGTGAAGCATTCCTTTTGCAGCAACAAGAGGCGGGACATGTTTGTGCAGGAAACCAATTCTCCTTCATTTCAGCAATTGAGCCAGGAGATGAAACAAAAGAGAGCATTGCATAATAAGCCACACAAGACGGGCACAAAAGGTTATCATGGTAAAAGGAAAGAGTGGGAGGAGGAGGATGCAAAGCTAGATGCAGAAGGAAAACAGAACCCTTGGGACCAATTTCCTGGACGTTCGAGACCTTATCTGCGGGCAAGGGTAGGGAAGAAGAGGAAGAATACTAGTGAAGGAAGCGGGGGCATAACATTCAGTAACCCTGCGGTGGTGGGGTTAGCAGATAGGGTGAAAACACTTGCAGCTCAGGGTAGAGATGGTTCTTTCTTTGGGGTTAGGGAGGATGATATCCTCATCGCAGCACTTGAGACACTAGAGCATCGAGGTCGGGTCCGAGGTGTGACTAGTTCACTTGGCTGGGGTAAAGGGTTTGGTGAAGAGTTCGCTGGAATGTACAGGAAGAAGAGGAGGAACAAGAGGTCTGATGCTCATGATATGATGGACATAACATTTAAATCAATTGTCCATGCTCTAAGACTATCAGGCATCAAAATACCGAAAAATGTACTTCTTCCTTCCCAATTACATTTTGTCGATGTGGCGGATGAAGAAGATGTGCATGGCAGCAGGAAGAAGATCTTGTGACCAGCGAGGAAGAACATCGC